>JAWWNJ010000112.1:600000-846443 GCA_037176885.1 Favolaschia claudopus
TGTTCCACGAAGTGAAATGTATTTCCAATAGTGTCGAGTACGATAATAGGGGTATTGCTGCCGTGCGGAGGCGTATACAGTGCTTCGGACGGGATCAGCGGCCGTCGAAGAAGACGAGAAAGCCAATCACCTTTGAGCTCGTTTGTTTTTTTATCAACAGACCAGGAGGCGGTTCGACGGGAACCTCGAGGTAAGTTGGCGGCGGGCCGGGCTGGTATCAACATGCCGGAGTGCAACGGTTCGCTGAGTATATTGGGAGTCTTGAATATTATATCAAAGGGTTCCTTGTTCATTAGTTTTATACGGAGATCTTGGTCATGGTCGGCCTCGTGGTTGACGCCAAGTCTAGAGCCAGCGTCAAGCATCCAGAACAGATATGATAGACGACTTGCGTTGGGGTTGAATCCTGAATGAACCCGAGAGAGCTGTCATTGCCAGCAAAAATCTGAATCCGCCGCGGGTGGGACCATGGTCTGAGCACTGATGAATGGGTGACAAGGCCATTTGTCGAAAGCAACCTACGACTGCGGGGTGTGGGATGGTCGAGCGCTAGTCGTCGCTGATAATGAACTGGGTTATCGAGAAGTAGACAAGGAGGTCGCGGATTACGCACCCGTTTCACGTTTAGTACGTGAAAGAAATTTAGGCGGAAGTAGGGGCAGGCCGCGTCTCAGACGAGAAGCGTTTGTTTCTTTGGCGAGTGAAGGATGAATGTCCACTAGCAGAAAGACAAGCCCAAGAAACGCAAGGAACTTGAAGTACATTGCGAGCGCTTGCACACAGTGGTTCAAAGAAAGTGGCAAGCACGAAAAACTCGTGGCGAATCGCTGTCAAAAGAAACTTTTCTAGGTTCTGTTCCATCGTGTTCGGACTAAATTGGGCGACAAAGAAAAGACGGGCCGGGGAAAGCTTAGAATAGGCAAGATGTGATCGATGACATCCTATACGCCGTTTGCGCTCGGGTTCATTTGGATAATCGTCCGACCTCTTTTTTTGGGGAGGGCATGAGGTGAGAACGAGGTGGACAGGAACTATCGACATCAGCGAGACAAAGGGTCTGGACAGGTTTTGAGAGAGGTTAAAACCGCCACGGAACGGTGATCCGTCGCTCGTTAAGGCCATGAAAGCAAAAGGCAAAATTTAACGTGTCTGGTTGTGGTCGGTGGTCAAGAAGTGGATGCTGACTAATCAGGGTGCGCGGGGATGATGGCGTGGTTGGCAAACAACGCCAACACGACACGACCACTGGCAAAAAGTCGGCGACGTCCAAGCGACGTCCGCAACGTTGAGCTTTCAAAATGGTATCCCGTTTCTCTCGTTTTTGAACATTACTAACACTTTGTGCTAGGTCGTTCTTGCTGCCTCGATATGTACAAAAGCCGGGAAAGGTATTAAATGAGCACTCGAATAATTTACATCACATTCGCGTCCGCTAATACGGTACCTTCAGCCGTCGTTTCTCGTCAATTTCTGGATATGACCCGCACGCGCATTGAATCTCTACTGGCGTCTTTTCCTAAGCTGATGCCTCCGCCGTCCAGCACGCAACATACCCTCATCGAGACGCCAGATGTTCGCTATGTCTACCAACCGCTCGAGGATCTCTACATTCTTCTCATCACCAACAAAGCGTCCAATATTCTTCAGGACATTGATACCCTGCACCTACTAGCGCGCGTCGTCTCCGATATGTGTCGAAGCGCAGCTGAGAGCGAGGTCACCTCTCGCGCATTCGAACTGCTTGGTGCTTTTGACGAAGTTATTGGGCTCGGCTACCGTGAGGGCGCTATGGGTCTCGTTCAAGTGCGCAATGTATTGGAAATGGAAAGTCACGAAGAGAAGATTTCGATTATTATTGCTAAAGTACGGCCGCCACTATTTTTTCATCTTCGTGCACTCATTCTAATGCCGCGTCTGCAGAATAAGGAAGCCGAGGCGAAAGAGGAGCTCAAACGGCGCGCAAAGCAGCTCGAGCAGCAACGGCGCGAACAGCAACGCCGGGCAGCTGGCGCATCCCCCGGCTTTGGTTCCTCATCCTACGGCGGTGGTGGGATTTCCGGATACACACCTGTTTCAACCACTTATAATCCGCCCACCCCTCCTGCTGCTGCCACCCCGACACCACGACCTCCCGCCTTCAAGGGTACTGGCATGAAATTAGGCTCGAAGAAGACGAAGCAAGCCGAGTTGATTGATGCCCTTGGTGGAGACTATGTGTCGGCTGGCGTTGGCCTTGCTTCAGAACCGCCAACACCTTCTGTCGCCTCAGGTCCTGTCCCTGACGCCAAAGCTGCCTCGACCAAGGCCAGAGGCAATCTACCCGAGGTTGAGCAGGAGAGGTCAGTGCATAATACGTATCGCATCGTTTGGCGCTCTCTCATGGGCCTTTCAGCATTCACATTGCCATTACTGAGCAAATTACTTGCTCCCTCCTCCGTGATGGTGGTTTGGAGAAAGACATCGAGGTCAAGGGCGACATGAATCTCCATATCTCGGATGCCTCGCAGACACGCATTTCTCTCACTCTTTTGCCACCGGACGACTCGAACTTGATTGCGGCTGGTTTGCAGTTCAAACAACATCCGCAGGTAGCCAAGTTCGACATGAAGGCGGGCCGGGCGGAGGCAAAGGAAGTCAAGCTGCGTGATGCTTCCAAGACGTTCCCTCTGAACCAGAATCTGGCGGTGTTGAAGTGGCGGTACAAAGGAAATGACGAAGGGGCCGTTCCGCTGTCGAGTATGTTTCATCTTATCCATGGAAGTAAACGGGCTGAATGTGGTTTAGTCAACTGTTGGCCAACCCCTTCAAACGACGGCACTTGCGAAGTCAGCATTGAATACGAGCTTGAAAATACCAGTGTAACGCTTTACGATCTGGAAATTTTCATTCCACTGCCGTAAAACTGCTTCCTCCGTCTCCCGGCTTTTCCGTGCTGACTACACCTCCGTAGCGCGGGATCGTACCCGACCGTGTCATCGAACACTGGCGAATGGTCGCTGGAGCCCAACTCACATTCTCTGCTTTGGTCCACGCCTCTCGTTTCCGCGGATGATGGTGAGATGTGCCTGAGACTGGACATTTGAACGCGACTGAATATGATTCGGCGCAGAGTCCACTCGGACAGGCTCGTTGATGTTTACAGTCGCAGGCGATGATCCGGAGACGTTCTTCCCAGTTAGGGTAGCGTTCGTCGGACAGGTACGTTGCGTTTCCTGTCGGCCTGTCGGTATTCCGTCCATGACTGATGCACTGTTTGGCAGGGGAGTCTCGCCGGGGTTGGGGTTGGGAGCGTGAAATTGCTGGACGGGGACGAACCTGCGTTCTCTGTGGACTCCGTTGTGTCGGCGGATGGATACTTTGTAGTGTAGGATGCCTAAATATAGAGTGAGGCATTTATATGCCTCGCCGCGTATCAAAGCGTTGAGATGAAGCAAAATATTTACGCGGAGTGACGGTGCGATCGGTTGCTGGAGACGCCCTTCAAGTTGACCACTCTTGACCTTTCCCTCCACCTCTCTCAAACCTTTTCCTTTTCCTGCGCCGGCGCTGCTTTCTGAGCCCTTTCTCTCCGAGATTCTCACCATCCTTAATCAGCTTCCACTAATTGGGTGTTACTCATCGCCTTAGCCGACCTTTCCTTGCGGACCTGGACTTCGTGTGCCATCTACATCTCTCAGCTGCCCACTAGCTGCCATTAAATACCGCGCGCATCTATCATGTCCAAGCTTCTTAGTGAGCTCTGGGCAAGCACCCCCCTCAGCGCGACCTTCCGGTCCAAGGGTGTCGAGCTACCAGAGTCTGACGATAGCGAGTCTGCCGCCCTCATGGACGACAAAACTCCGCTCACCTCGGAGAAATGTGACCTGCGGATAGAAGGCATGACGTGCGGATCCTGCGTGGAGGTGCGTCGCGTCGGGCTTTTGTTTCGAGATGTCCGCTAAGCGCATCGCTAGGCCATTGAAGGCATGCTGCGGGAACAACCCGGCATACGTTCCGTCAAGGTCGCTCTACTCGCTGAGCGCGGGGTCGTCGAGTACGATCCGGAAGCGTGGAATCCTGAGAAAATCATCAGCGTGCGTCCACTGACGACTGCCCTCTCGACGCGTGTGGCTCAGAACTATCTTCTACAGGAAATATCGGATATTGGGTTCGATGCTACTCTCATCCCGGTCACCCGCAACGACACAGTCACCCTCCGCATCTATGGCATGACCTGTGGGTCGTGCACATCGACCGTCGAGGCCGGGTTATCTGCAGTGCCCGGAATCAACACCGTCGCCGTGTCTCTAGCGACCAACAGCGCTACCGTGCAATTCGACCGCGGCCTCATCGGCCCTCGGGAAATGGTCGAGCGGATTGAAGACATGGGCTTCGACGCCATGCTCGCAGATCATGGGGACGCTACGCAGATCGCGTCGCTCACGCGGACAAAGGAAGTCCTATTATGGCGCTCCCGGCTGATGTGGAGCATGATTTTCGCCATCCCGGTGTTTCTCCTGGGCATGGTAGGGCCCCATATCCCTGGCGTCGCAGGCTGCCTACAGATCAAACTCGTCAATGCCATCTACCTCGGCGATGTCCTCATCTTCCTTCTCACCACCCCAGCTCAGTTCTGGGTTGGCGCAAACTTCTACCGTAGTGCCTTCAAGGCCCTGAAGCACCGTGCGGCGACCATGGACGTGCTCGTCATGCTTGGGACATCGGCGGCTTATTTTTATTCATTAATCGCCCTGATTGCCGCTCTCTTCAACACTACACCGAACTACCGACCTGAACTCTTTTTCGACACCAGCACCATGTTACTTATGTTTATTTCGATGGGACGGTACCTTGAAAACAAAGCCAAGGGGAAGACGAGCGCAGCACTGACGGACCTGATGGCCCTGGCACCCTCCATGGCTACAATCTATACTGACGCCCCAGCTTGCACTCAGGAAAAGAAGATCGCCACCCAATTAGTCGAGGTCGGGGACACACTCAAAATTGTTCCCGGCGACAAAATTCCGGCCGATGGGAATGTCGTCAAGGGCTCATCCAGTGTGGACGAGAGTGCTATTACTGGCGAACCTGTCCCTGTACTCAAACAGACGGGAGACAGTGTCATTGGGGGCACTCTAAATGGCCGCGGCACCTTCGACATGGTCGTCACACGAGCAGGTAAAGACACGGCTCTGTCCCAGATCGTGAAGCTTGTCGAGGACGCGCAGACTTCCAAGGCCCCCATCCAAGCTTTCGCTGACAAGGTTGCGGGCTACTTCATCCCCGCTGTCGTTTCTCTCGCGGGCCTCACATTTATCGCCTGGTTCCTCGTCTCCACATTCGTTAGCGACGAAAGCCTCCCAAAGATGTTCCTTGCTCACGGTACCAGTAAACTCGCGGTTTGCGTGCAGATGTGCATCAGTGTCGTCGTCATAGCATGTCCCTGTGCGCTTGGTCTCAGCACACCGACGGCTATAATGGTCGGGACGGGCATGGGCGCCAAGAATGGCATTCTTATCAAGGGAGGCAGGGCGCTTGAAGCAAGCAAGAACATCCGTCGCATCGTCGTCGACAAAACTGGCACTATCACCGTGGGCAAGATGAGTGTTGCGGGTTTGCACTGGGCTCCTGGCCCGCAGACTTCAAGCGGTGCAACGGCAGATAATGCGACACTAGAAGGTCTTTGTGCGGACGATTTGACGACGCGGATGGCCATCATTTCGATGGTCACTGCAGCGGAGGCTAAATCCGAACATCCTCTAGCTACCGCCGTCGCGACGTATGGAAAGGACACTCTGCGCCAGGTCTCAATTCCCGACACCACCGTCGAAAACTTCGAGAGTGTCACGGGAGCTGGTGTCCGAACGGTCCTCACGCATGCCGGGTCAAAATACACGCTTCTCATCGGCAACGCGCGCTTCATCACACAGTCCGACGACGGTTATATCCCTTCAAATCTATCGACATTCGAGCACCAGGAAACGACGCTCGGTCGCACCGTCATCTTCGTCTCTATGCTCAGAATGTCTTCTTCCCAGCCTCTTCCTATATTGGCTGTCTCTCTCTCAGATGCCCCGAAGCCATCGAGCAAGTACGCTATTCGTGCGCTACAGAAGATGGGCATCGAAGTGAACATGATGACTGGGGACAGCAAAACCACTGCTCTTGCGATCGCCAAGCAGGTTGGTATCCCGCCCGAAGGTGTTTGGGCCGGCATGAGCCCGAAGGGTAAGGCAACGATGGTATCAGAGCTCATGGAGAAACACGGTGAAGGCGTCGCGATGGTGAGTTCCCCTGCCTTTGATTCTTTTGTTATCTTGACCTTGGTTTCAGGTTGGCGACGGTATCAACGA
Source organism: Favolaschia claudopus (assembly GCA_037176885.1). Classification (NCBI taxonomy): domain Eukaryota; kingdom Fungi; phylum Basidiomycota; class Agaricomycetes; order Agaricales; family Mycenaceae; genus Favolaschia; species Favolaschia claudopus. The sequence goes on from JAWWNJ010000112.1 coordinate 606,333, forward strand.
CTCTCCCGCTCTCGTAGCCGCCACCGTCGGTATTGCTCTTGCGTCTGGAACATCTGTCGCCATTGAGGCTGCAGATATTGTTCTAATGCGCGGAGATCTTCTTGATGTGGTCGCTGCTCTGCACCTATCACGCAGTATCTTCGGCGTCATCAAACGAAACCTGGTATGGGCTTGCATTTACAACGTGCTCGGGATTCCACTCGCTATGGGTATATTCTTACCCTTCGGGTTTTACCTGCACCCCATGCTGGCTGGCGCCGCAATGGCATTCTCAAGCGTCAGTGTCGTGACAAGTTCGTTAACGCTCAAGTGGTGGAGGCGTCCTGCAACTAGTGTAATGCCAGGCCCGGACGTTGATACTAGTGCTGGGTGGAGTGCGATGGTCTTTGACACTGCTCGAACGACCGTTGACGATGTATGGAGTAACATCCGAGGCGTGATCAGACCGAGACGAGTAGATGAGTATGGTTACAGTCAATTGCCAGTCGAAATGAGTGCTTCGCACGGCGAGACCGTATAGCTAACCTAACTAATTCTTTGGGGAACCATGTAGATCTAAACATTTTTGTACTTTAGCTGTTTATTTGCTTTCCTTGATTTGATCTTTGCTATTTTGCTATTCGAACGAATACATCGCTTGTCGATATTCCAAGTAGATGCATTTCCTAATTATCATAAATCCATTTTCCCCGCCCATCGGGGCATTGGTACACACTCGCGCACATTATTGATACCCCCAACCCATCCGATCAAACGCTCGAAACCCAGGCCGAAGCCAACATGAGGGCCACCTCCAAACCGTCGCAAATCACCGTACCAACCGTACCGCTCTCCATCCGTGTCCATGCCCTTACTCTGCATGCTCTCCTTCAGCTTGTTCAAGCGTTCTTCACGCACGCTCCCGCCCACAAGCTCACCGGCATGGGGCACCAGTAGATCAAAACATCCGACAGTGGTCTCGTCCTCTCCCTCCATTGCTGGATTCGCCCGCATATAGAACGGCTTGATTGCAGCGGGATAGTCGGTAACAAATAGAGGACCCCCAACAAGCGTCTCGGAAAGCCATTTCTCGTGTTCGGTTTGCAACGGGCTTCCCCATCGGACAGGGAATTCCCATGTTTTCTTCGACTTGAGTAACTCGCGGACAGCATCCGAGTAGGACAGTTTCGGCCAGGCGGCGTTGCTGGTGACAGCAAGCACTACCGCCTCTTTGGCCTTGGCTCTGTCTTCCTCTGAAGAAGAGTCTTGCTCGCGATGCTGCCACAGCGCGTTCACATCTTCCCCATGGATGATACCGGAGTCGCCTACGGAACCTTTGATTGCACCTTCGACGAAATCACAAACGGCCGCCGTCTGCGCTCGCGGATCGATGGTAGGAACGACATTCCACTCCGCCTCGAACATCCAAAATTCCGCCAGATGCCGTCGCGTTACTCCGCGCTCCGCACGGAAACACGAGCTAAGAGTGTAGACGCGGCCCAAGCTGTGGCTCAAGGCCTCAAGATGCAATTGGTGTGATACGGTCAGATATGCGGGATGGGTGAAGAATTCATGGTTGGGAGGAGGAGAAACAGGCGCGATGCGGAAAGCTTCCCCGCCACCCTCTGCATCGCCGCTAGTGAGTATGGGGGTGTGCGCATATGTGAAGCCTTGACTCTACACGGATTGAATGAGTTTGTGGGCAAGAGATAAACCCGTGCAATCCTACCGCGAAATAGTTATTGAGTTCCCGCATGAGATGACTTCGAAGCCGCACCATGGCGGCAATAGCGCCAGTTCGAGGTCGCAGATGAGTATAATCACGAAGATATTCCGGAGTCAGTGTCTTCTTTTGTATGGGGTACGTCTAGGTGAAAGTAATGTGAATATACTCGAGCACGCTAATAACATGAACGTTGTACTTCGGCATCACATTCACCAAGGATTTCGACCTCATCGACAAGAAGTTCCTTGTCTTGACCAGAGCCCGGGCTCTTCACAATACTTCCTCGAACGCATATGCTTGTGCCATTGGTTATTCTATACAGATTCGACACAGTCAAAATATGCCCACAACATTAGTGAAAGCCTCTACTGTTTGACGCGTTCCCCCAAGTCTTCGTGAAATACGGCTTGCAAGCCTGTGGGTGAGCTTCCGTCGCTCAAGACCCCGAACGCGACGCGTTTTTGTTTTCTAATGGATTTGACCCAGCCAGTAACAGTCACTTTTTCGTCTACTTCATTGCGCGCTAGGATTTGTAGAATGGTCGGTGGGAGTGCAAAGCGTGCAGTGTTGGTAGAGATTGACCGACGCTTCCCGAGAGTTGCTTGCAAGGTGCAAGGACGAAAAGAGATGCGTTTCATGCAGCCGAGATCAAATGTTGTTGAGCTACTCTATTTCGAACTGGTGTCCCCCAAATCTATACATAGTACAGTATCATTTTGTGAAAATTTTCAATGAACTAAGTACGCTACGAGGCGATTAATAGAGACTATCTGTAGGTTTGAGCAAAAGCAGGAAGCTAGATAGATAATTTCAAGAAGCGTCGGCCTGCTTCAAGACCCTCCCATTCTCTGCATAACAGCTAGACACCTTTCATATGCCCATACGGTCACAGCGCTGGCAGGGGCAGCCTTGATCAAGCCAATACCCAGCCCTCTATAAAGTCCCCGCACGCCATCCCGCGCAATGACCTCAGACAAAGTCCGAAGAACACCGCCTGTGTGTAGCGGATACGTCGTTCCAGTCGTGCTCTGACCCTGAACCTGCATACGCTTGCGAACGGTATCGAAGGGGAAGACAGCAGTCTTGGACGCGACACCAGCTATAGTCCCAGCAAGCGCGTCCGGGGCGCCAAGTATACTGATCCAGCCCGGCGCGCCGTGCTGGGGAGAGAGTAGCGCGTTCAATGGTGCTCGGAGACCTTCATATCCAAAAAAGAAGAGCCCCATGTAAGGGAAAATGCCGGCGAGTGCTGCAGGCAGTCCCCGGAAGTAAGGACGGAGCGGGTGTTGGCGGTGCTCGGCATGAAGAGTACGTAGGGCCTCGAATAAGGCAGGAGATGAGCGGGACACACTAGAAGAGCTGATAGACGAAGCCGCAGCAAGTCGCGTGCGAAGGAGATCCAGCGGATAAGTGGTGGTGGTTGCGGCTGCACCCGCGAATCCGCCAGCTACAAAATTGATAGCGTGCTGGCCGGGTGGTGTGGGCAGAGTTTTCAAGAACTGGGTCAGGCGGCGGTATGTGGCGAACTGAACACTGCCGTAGAGCGGATACAGAAAGGAAGCAGGGATATTGCCCTTCCATAGCGCAACAATTCCCTCACGTCGAATGATGGTCGCAAATGTACGCAGTGCTCCTCGAATGGCGGATTTGTCTGTGTGCGATTGCAGTTGCAGTCGAATTTTGACCACATCAAGAGGCGCAATAGTGAAGCTAAGAATCATATAAATTCCTGCAAGAATTTTCGAGCAGTGGATCGTCACCGAGATACTACGCCAGACATCGCACCCGCGAGAGCACTGTGGAGCTGAGAAACCTCATTCTTACTCTTTTCTGCCTCCAGCTCGTAGGTTCCCTATTTGTGAAGGTGATATCGCGTAGATTTGGGGTAAAAAATCCAAGGTTGTTATGGACAAGCTCCAGGTAGTGAAAGTCGAATAAGAGCGTCCAACTGATTTACCAGATCAAGGAAGAGCGTGGAATGTGCGTGTAGAGGAAATCTGCTTTCAGCTGGAGTGCCTCGACGACGACGAAACGGTCAACGTAGAAGGAGCGTCAAACAATCCAGAAACTTGGCCGCGGCGAGGTCCGGCTATTCAGCAGATAATGCAATTCTTCAGGAACGCACGGTCATGGCTGAATATAAGAGTGCCCAATATGATTGAAAGAGTCTGTGCGATGATAAGTAAACAAACTGCAGCCTGGTGTATCAACTACAGAACACGGGTATAACAAAACCAATGTATTAGTAAGGGGTCGTTAAAAGTCGTCAAAAAGAGAGTTCGATTAGACATCTCATTCATAAGGCATATCAGAAACCGCCTCCGATAATGAAGCCCACGTATTGGCCATATTCTCCGCATACCCCTGCTCCTCCCGCGAGAACGTTTGCACGATCTGAGTGACGAGCGTGTTTTCGCGATTGTGCAATACGACTCGCAGCTCGTGCCATAGACTAGGGAAAAAGACGGTTTAACGAGACTAGCGTAAAACATCGTGAAAACACACCATGCACGAACAAACACCCGACGGCTTAATTGGGCAGCTATGGTAGCCTGGTCTTTCTCAATAGCAGCAACGAGCTGCTCGACTTGATCTTGCCAGCCTTCTTTCTGAGCAGCCTTGACACCTTCCAGTTTCAAGGACGTCGTCTCGACTCGCTGCTTCAAGCGCTCGACTTGATCAATGGAAAGGCGGTCATTGCGAATTAGCAGATCCTTCATCGCAATATACAGGTCTCGCTGAGCCTATTTTCTTGTCAGAGAGCGCATAGAACGGTTATAGAGAAAAGCCACCTTGATACTCTCGAGGGTGGTGTCGAATAGAGTCCGTGTCTATCATCTCTACCGTTATTTTGTGAATCATTGTGGCAGACACTAAAACATACCCGTAGCTCCGAAAGCTCGGAAGATCGTTGCGTGTGGGCAGCCACCGCCTGGAGACCAACACGAACTCCCGAGGATAATTCACAGTCATCCCCTCTCCAACATGAATCATTGACCTCGACCACCGCTCGGAGCGTATTTGTCAATCTCGCCATGTCGCCCTGATCAATCCCAAGATCGATAGATTGAAAACCACCAAAGATGGAGTCCATCATGTTGGGCACAGAGGCAAACATAGGTGCGTGTGATGTAGCAGTCGAGGCAGTATCCGATGAAGGCGCGGAGGGGAGAACAGTTGAAGAGAATGCAGGCAAAGAGAAATGAGCAAAATGAGCTGGCAGGTAACCTGGTCGGAGGGGTATCCGTACCGCTGCTGCTTCTCGCCGTTTGATGACTCGCTCAGCAAGAATGCAGATTCTTTGCCATTGTTCAATGAGGGGGTTGATTCGGCGACGAAGAATCCTGTGGAAGGCGTTAACCAGAGAGCTTCGTCAAGCATGAATATTTCATACGCGAGTTTCTCCTCAAGATCACTGGGAATGGACATCTCTTCGTTTCGATCAACCCGTTTGCTGACGGACTCTTCGTCCAAAGATATAGGTGTGTTCTTCCGCCATACTTCAAAGGAGGGCTCAGTAAGGAAAGCAGCCAGAAGAGCATCATCTTTGATGATAGGATGATTTCTGGACGACGATAAGGATTAGGGTGTGTGCAAGAGGTTCATCCGCCTTACATGACAAAATTCAGCGACCTCGCTAAACCGCGCCTTGAGATAGAATGAGTTTTGATGCGACAGCGCAGAGGAAGAACACGCACCGTCTTTGTTCAATAAAAGCCTCGTCCGCTAACCGGTAATTTAATCCATTGAACTGCAAACACAATAGCAGGCTTACCACCTATCCGCTTCGGAGGCAAGGCGGGGAATAGCCGGAATGGGTATCGACGCAAAAGACATTCCCAAACAAAAGCAAACTCCGAATATCTTCTGGGAACCGTGGCACCCCGCTAGCGCAGACATTGAAGTTCTAAGAATATTTTACCGAGGGTCACTTACTGAAGACGAGATTTCGTAGACCATATAGCGGTTCAGGATGAAACCTTGCTGGCCGAGGACACTGACATTGACGGAGTCCTGCTTCTTCCACCAAAGTGCAGGCAGCCCAGAGCCAGCGAGCCCGGAAGGCGCTCCAGAATTCTCCGGCACTGGTCCGAAAGTGGGGGTCGATTGAACCGCCACCCGTGAGTTTGTATTCCACGGGTCATCGGTGGCGTAGGTGGGGATGGGCGCACGGACCCCGGGGTTGCTGTTCTGCCTGTAGTTGTTTGGCGCGAATGTCGACGCAGAGGGCGGCAGTCGGCTAAGATCCAGCGAAGGTTCTGGTAGAGTGTTCTGCTGGGATAGAGCGGCAACTTGCTCGATGCTGACATCTATGAAATAGAGGTCAGCCGTGCTATAGAGGAACGAAAACGCCTTGTATCACCTTTGCCCGCCTGAGCTAGGGCAACCAAAGCCAAAGCGACGAAGAATTCGAGTTTGGACTAGAGTAGACATTGAGATGGGGGACAGCCCAGAGTATTGAATACGTACGACGCGTGGGCGATTGCTCACAAGGTTGACGATCTGTCGCGTGCATCAGCTCAGGAGAAGGAATGCGAATTATTTCAGAAAACACTCACTCGGTCTATAGTGCCAGCAGGCAAAGACGAAGTTCCCAAGACACGCGACAACGAGTTCACAGACACTTCGCCAGTATTACCTGGATCAACCAGTTGGAAAGATTGGTTGTAGATTGCTGGCACCGTAGCGTCCGCTGGACGAAACGACTTAGAACCACGACTGCAGCCTATCCAGAGTCAGATGCTCACCGATGACAGAGCTGAAGACTGTGTTCGCTGAGGGCGCAGGGGTTGCGGAAGGGCTCGGCGTCGCGCTCCAAGGGTCAAGGTTATCATACGACGCAGCTAGAGGATTTTCATCGACGAAACTGCCACCAAATCCCCCAGTCGTTGTTGCTCCGCCATAGCGAAGAGGCTGAGCGCGGGGAGCGTTGAACATCGCAGGCTCAGTACTGCGCCGGTCACTGCGCGTCAGTGGATGACCGAAAGGGCAAAAGTTGATCGGTGCCTCGTGCTTGCTTCGGCTCCAACTCAACTTCAAACTGATGCAAGCAAAGCTAACTCGAGTTTTCAAAACCCAGTTCATTATCCGCCCAATCTCGAGTCTGTTAGACATCTATATACAACGGTGCAGTTTTTATTATGAGTAATTATCCCCAGCCCTCTCCCTTTACAGTGCCACCTCGGCCGTGACCTTCGCTGCAAAGTGCAGCGTCCAGGTCGACAACAGTCTCCTTGCATTTACCTGCTCGCCAGTCAAGCTGCGAGAAAGCGCGCAGTTCAGTTCAGCAGCCGAGTGCAAAACAATGACAAAACATACCCGGGGGTTCCATAGGTGAGAGGTGCAAAGTACAACATAACGACCCCTAAGGCGACGGAAAAGCCAGCAACGATTATTGGTGCCTTGATACCCAGGTCCGCGTACAGTTTCGGGCGTGCGCGAGTAGTGGGACCCCATACTGAGATCGGGTAGTTGACTGTCTCGGAGAGGATGAAGCTCAGAACCGCACCAGCAACCATGGCTGATGCAAGATGCGAGGGAAGATAGTGGTGGATGAACAGTTGACGGCTCATGAGGAAGAAAGGAGCATAATGCACGCCCCAGAAGAGCGTGAAGAATCCAGCAGAGTTCCATAGGCGATTCCGTACGGCTGTCATAATATGGGTCAACTCATTTTCATGAACCTATGTCTAGGACCACTCACGGTCAGGAATGGGATCCAAGCCTCGACGACGAGCCAACAGATCGGCACCAAGAATACCAACATAGATGGACAAAGCAATGATGCACGTCCACCATCCGACAACGTTCCCAATGAGATAAATTTGTTTTTGCGTGTCGCTCTCCGTCCAGAAACTAATGCCACTGAGAAGGAAGGGCCAGTTGATCGGGCCGCTAGCATATGGGTGCGAGGCCGTCAGTCCAGCATTGTGCTGCAGCATCAACAACTGCAGCTCCCCAAACTTCTTGAAGAAATTCATGTGTTTGGGTTGTTTCGCCTCGGCCTGTGTGCGGTTCGCAAAGTCCTCGCCTTCTGCGATCGGAGATGAATGAGCGGTCCATGAAAGATGGTTCAGATCCCTACCAGTAGCAATTACATCTTCGACAAACCAGGTGGTCGTTTTGTCGTTTGCAGCTTTGTTACCATTGATCTCCTGCTGCTTGAAAGCCCAGTCCGGAAGTTGTTTGGTATGCGTCCATAAAGCCACTTTGGTCGGGGCATGGATCAGTCTGAAGTGACCCGCCTTGCTCTTGATAACTTCCCCGTCATGGCCATCGTTAATGTTGATGTAGAATAGGGTATCGTTGTAACGGGTGCGATCATCCTTGGGGTGCGTCGTGAATTCCTGGTTCGTCGGCATCAAGGGCGACGCGACATCATGGGTGAGGAGGTGTGATTGCGTGTTAATGTGCAATAGTTGGATGAGGTCCCCGTGCCGCACGAATCGACCACGGCCAGTTTCAGGAAGCGCTTTGGTAGGGATAATCTGCCAGTTGTTGTTGGTATCGTTGTGGCCGTAGCCGGTAACCTGTTGACCTGTCAAACAGTAAATACTCACAGCAACGACATGAACCAAAATAGCATGCCTTGACTACTGATGCGCCCGTCCTCGTACTTGAGTGGGTACCGTTCGATATGCGAGTGCAAGAACACCTTGGTGTCCTTGTGCCGTATGGTGACAGTATCGTAGTACTTGATTTCTATACAGCCGTGGGCGATAGCTTGCCAAACCGGAAAGGAGACAAACCTTGGCTATTCAAAAGCATCTCGTTTCCGGCAAGAGTCTCCTGGAATGCAGGCGACATGAAATTGTCACCAGGACCCGACTTGATGAGGACAGCGAAGTGGACATAGAAGAAGGACAGATAGATGATGAAGGGGACGAGGATGAAGCCGATTGCGCGGGCAGTGAAGTGCCTCCAGAAGTGTTCCTGTAAACCATTCGTTGGCATTGAACTTGGATAAAAATTGAATCGACACACCATAGTGTGACCGTCTTTCCTGACATCAAGAATATCCCATAGGTCAATCAGAACAGCAATACCAACCGCTGCCACGGTAAGAACACCATTAACTTTAGAACCCCACACGCAAGCCATAAAGACGCCAGTGAGAGTAAGCCATGTCCACCACTCTGTGGAGAACGCCCAATAACGAAGTTTTTGGAAGCGGACATATGAATACATGGTAAGAGCCATAAAGAAAATGAACGTGGCGTCAAGCAGGATTAGCCGCGACTGAGCAATGTGTGCGTTATCTAGAGGAGAGACGCGCGTCGAGGTTAACTGAAGATTCATGCACATGTATGGATACTCGCCAAACAGAATAATGGCGGCCGAGAACGCGGAAATAGCGGTGGAATAACCGCTTTCCTTCATGATCGCGTACACAACAGGTATGGTCAGACTGCCCAGGATTGCTGGAAGCGCGCGCATGCCGACGTACGGGACATGGTTCTCGATATAGCTGTCGCCAATGTTTTCGAACAGGAATTTGCCGTCAAACCCAACGAACCAGCCCGCGAGACCAAAAAGAAGTTTCGCAAACGGCGGATGCACGTCGAAATAGTATTCGCGCGAGATATAATACGCCGCAAACTTGCCAAAATGGACCTCGTCGAAGCTGCGCGAACGAGATAAAACGTGGAAAACATGCAGAAGAGCAAGAACACGCACACCACCTGGTCTGGTTGGTTGATCTTGTAAAAGCGCAAGGCAAATGCGAGTGCAGTCAGCACCGCGACTACAATCATGCTAGCCTTCCTCGTTTCTAATAATTTCTCGATGGGGTGGCGGGTATTCTGGACTAGATGTCAGTTCTGTAAGTGCGTGTGCAGCGACCAACACAGACGGGATTTTGGTGAAAGATGTCTGCAACATGGTCGTCTTGACGCAGGCGGTCGTATTCGACGTTGGTGGCCGCCGCTGGTACCTGCCGCTGGCGCAAACGCGGGGTTTGCTGGCTTTTGCCCGCCATCGACGTGGATGGTTCTGAGAATGTGTTGGAAAATTACGTAAGTAAATATCCTAAAATTAGTTTCTGTTCTCATCGTTGTAACTGTTTCCCAAAATACATCTCGTGAAGGGGCTCTTTTGGACCAATATCTCTACTGGAAAAGGTCTTACTGGATGACTTCCCATAGTGGTAGATATTTTTTTTGGAATATATTTGCATTTCCGGAGGAGATGCCGGGGGACCCCATCGGGCTCAGATCTCATTTCAGCTGTTTTTAACCCGTACTAAAGCTTGTTAGATGGTAAATCTGAACAGGGGGTAGGGACCCCCTGTTCAGATTTAATCCGCCTGCTTATCCACTGAATAGATGAATCTGAGAAGTGTGGACCTTGTGCCGATCTCGGGTGCTCGGTTATTCCCGCTTGCCATTTGTCGGCAACCGTAGGAATCCATAAGCAGTGGTGATGCCGGGTGAGCCAAATGGTCCGTTAGATGATCGGCACCAAAGACGCGTATTGACGCGTCGCAAACGCGTCGAGACACGCAGACCAGAGGGAAAGGGCTCTTGCAGGCCTCCCTCAGAGTTTTCAACCTGTGAGAGAGTTCTGAATGAAATTATTCCAAGTCTACTAATAAAAAAGCATACTGGAAACGAACGAATAGTATTTCGACCCCATCAAAGCTTGGAAGTTGGCATCATTGGCACCCCTTCAAATACTATAAGAAATAAATAGTACTATGGGAAGTCAACCACTCCGTTCGCGGTCCAATTCCAGTTTTTCTTTTTTTTTTACAGGTCGTAGTTCATTTATTAGAGCTCTCATGGTAATCAAGTCCTTACATCCTCTTCGTGTGTCTCTATATGAATGTGCAGTAATGTATCGAATGCGCGAAGACCTTCCCTCTCATCAGTTCCCCTCCTTCTTCAAGGCCTCAGCAATAGCCCCAAAAAGCTCGGAAGGTTTGGCTTCCAAAGCCATACTCAAAAACCAAGGTTTGCTCATATAGTTGCGGATTCTGAGCCAACTTCAGTTGTGGATTTAGAACATCAAGCAAAAGCACTGACCCGTCCGCAAGTACGAGTACGACATTCATCCCCTCCGTCTGCGCTACGCGTTGGCCAGCTTCAGTCTTGAACCACTTCTCCGCCCCGCTCAACGCACTGCCGCTACTTCCACCAACCAGGAGACCTTCAGAGCGCATCAGGACACGGACCGCCGCGAAAGCTTCCTCATCGTCTGTTTTGATCCACGAATCCACATCCATAGGGTCTCGGGAAAGAACGTCAGGGATGAAGTCGTAGCCTATGCCCTCGACGACGTATTGAGCTCCATTATCAGCCGTGTTCAGTGATTCTGGGAGGGCGAGAATGCTTCCTTTCTGGAGATTCATCAGTAAAGAAGGCCGTCGTTTCAGCCAGTAAGAGGCTTACAGGGTCAACGCCAACCATGATACACTCCTTGTTATGCGTTCTCTTCATTGCACGAGATACTCCGGTGATAGTGCCGCCAGTCCCAGCGCCGCATATGACCGCATCGACCTTACCAGACGAGGGCCGTGCTGCCGTCGAAGGCGTAGAAACAACAGCATCGATAATCTCCGGTCCAGTCGTCAATTCGTGTATCAGCGGGTTGTTGACCTATTTATTTCACCGTATTTCAGCTCCAAAACGTATCTAGCCAGACAAGACAAAACGCACATTGCGATACTGGTCAAGAATAATCCCGCCAGGGATTTTACGCTGAAGCTGCTTGGCCACACCTGCGATCGTTAAGGAATTCAGCCACGAGACTTCCAGAGGGAGAATTTGGGGCGCTACCTATATGGCTCTCCTCCGAATCCCATGCCGCCTCCGTCGGCGTCCGGACAACCTCTGCCCCCAACGCACGAAGCGCCGCTTCTTTCTCCAACGACATTTTATTCGGCAAGGTTATAATGCACCGATACCCCTTGTCTATAGTATTCAGCATGCGTTCTCCCAGTTTGTAGGCTGAATGTCACCTTTATCGCACACGCCATGGCCATCCCAATGCCTGCAACGCCATTTCTGAGGATTGGCTCGGCTAGTAATTGAGAGTTAAGCGCACCAGTATTGCCTGACGTTGGCTCAATTACGACACTCTGGCCAGGAATCAGCTTGCCCTCCTTCTCTGCAGCCTCAATCATGGCTTTCGCGATCCTATCCTTGATAGACCCGCCAGCAGAAAGAAATTCTATCTTGCCCACTGCAAGGCGAAAAAAACGCAGTCAGCTTCAAACCAGTATTCGATGAAGGTCCATACAAAGATTGCATTTCACGCCCAATTGCGCCGCGACCTTGTCTAGACGGATAAGCGGTGTGTTCCCTACAGCACCCAAAGCATTGTCGAGAATGTGAGGTGACATGGCGAAACGGAAGTGGGGGTATGTGTGTGGTGGAAGTTGAGTGGAAAGCTGGACTTTGCCTTTTTCACTGATCCTATGGCCGGAGCTTGAGGTGATCACACAGCATGAAGTCAAGCCCCGTCTTCGATGCATATGGCGCCATCCGTTGCTACATCGGCGCGACTCTCCAAATGGATAGCCAAGAGCAGTAAGTGGCTTTGAAACTTGAAGCGCTTCACGCGCTCTCCCCCATCACCTCGAAAAAATCTCTGTTCCAAGTACCAGAAATACACAAGAAAAGGAAAGACAAGATAAAAAGAACGTGAACGCGTGAGGACGATATGAGAAATCAGAAACCATAACGATATAGGCAAAGAAACGAAACACGTAAGGATCGTATGAGAGTAAGTATGGAGAACATTATGTGCAGCACGATGGGTAGAAAGAGGCAGGAATGGAAGAACCACAGAGATACCCATACATATGCAAGCAAAAGGAGTGGAAGGGAATCGGAGGCGCAGAGGATGAAGGAGAGATAAAGAATAATATATGTACATACTCATCGCACATACGCATCAACATATCCAACGACTCGCGATATCAGTTGTTCGTTTTTTAGTTCTTCGGTAGTCCATCGTGCAGATGCAGCACTAGCGGGCTGGTGCGTATGCACAAGCAGTCTATCAGTCGGGATGAGCGACAACAACGGCCCAACAGACGGACAACAAAGTACGGAAGACACGCTCAATCGCGCGCAACCCAATCCGTACTCCTTGAAACCAGCTCAATCGAGTTGTCCGTCGTCCAAAACAGCCGCTCGGTCGCGCTCCGCCCAGTCCAGCTCTTCTGGTCACGCAGAATCATTGCCTTCGAAGAAAAAAAATATAAGCTTCCAAAAACAAATTATCAAGAACAATAAACCACAAACCTGCTGCGCGCCGAAATTCCTCTGATCATGGGCAAACAGCTCAACATTCTCATCCAACGCCTCACTCAGAATCGCCAGATCCTGCAACATCGCCTGCATAGCCCTCACGGCCGCAAGCGTCAACAACTCCCTCCTGTTCCTCGTCGTTCCTCCCCCATTCCCATTGTAGTTGGGGTTCGGCGGCGGTAGTGACCGACTGATCGTCTGCAGCACAGTATGCAATATCCGCTTTGTCTCCCCAAGTATCTTTTGCGCCTGGGGGAAATTCCGGCGACTCACAAGCACCAAAGCGCGAGTAATCATATCGCTCGCAAGGAGCTCCATCCGACGACGCACAATCACCGGGTCCGAAACAGCCGAAGGCGGCCGCTGCACGCCCGCCTGCGCAGGAAGCAGCGTGACGGTAAGCAGCACAGGGTGCGCCAGCCGACTGACATGCTTCGCCGCTGACGGGTCGAAGAACGACCCATCGACCTCCACCACCGGCACCTCATCAATCATCCTATCCATCATCCCATCCGCAAAGTCCGGCGCATCGTCAATCGCCAGCGCGTCGAGCCCCAGACTCGCGACAAACTGATCCGTCGCATTCATCGTCCTGCTCATGCCGTTGCCGCCGCGCCCGTGCTGCTGCTGCTGCTGCCTCGCCGCCTGCATCTTCGCCTGCATATCCGAATTGTCCAACTCCAACTCAATCAACATCTCCTTCCTCTCGCCGTACCTCAGCTCTCCAACCTCAACATCTACGTTCTGCCCATCGCTAGCAAGAATCGAGCTCGGTCCGCCGCTGACCTTCCGGATGCGGAACCGCAAGCCGTCAACGATCTTCATGTGCAGCTTCATGCTGAGCAGACCAATAGACATCATGCCGCCGACACATCCAGCGACGCAATCCCGCAGGTCGTACCAATCCTTGACGAAGGTGTACGTCCCACTGGTGTGGTTTGACATGAGCCAGAGCGACGCGGGGTCGTGCGATCGACCATAGCCAAACGAGTGAATTGGGACATTAGCAGCCTCTGCGCGAGCCAAGACAAGATCCATCTGCGCACGTCGCGTGGAGTCGGACGCGTCGGAAACGAGCAGCATCCCAGAGACAGGGTTCTTCGACTTGCGCTGCAGAACAACATCCAAGCCTAATCTTCATCAGTTTTTTTCCTCGTCAACGAAACAAATGAAACTCACCATGGTTGACAGCAGTAACCACATCCGTCTTCTCATCCTTACTCCCCCTCACCAAAAACTCGTCCGACGAATCATCTACCCTCACCCCAATCTCATCCACAAACTTTTCGAGCCTTTGCCGACTCTGCGCCTTGCTCACCCCCAAGAACGGTGTCCGCCTCACTTTCCCACTCTGCCCCACCTCAAACGTAACAAGACTCAACCGATCCTTACTCCCCAATGAAGCAAGCACAAAGTCCAACGTCGCCTTAATCACCCGCACCTTCAGCGCCGCCGTCGAGGGCGCCGCCCCAGGCGGGGGCAAACTGATCACCAGGATAAGATCAAGCGGCGGGTGCGGCAGCGGCGTCAAGCTGTTACTTGGTCCTGCACTCGTATACGGCGTGACTAGGTTCGTCGGGCTATCGTACGCCGTCAACGACTCGTCGTCCTCTCCAAGCGGGCTGAGCTTGTTCTCATATCCAGGATGTCCCCGCGGCGGAGGTAAACTCCCGTGGCTCGTGCTGCTGCTCATCGTGCTCCGTGCACTAGAACCGTTCAGCAAGCTGCTCTCGCCTGTGCTGGCGGTCGACGTCGTCCCGCCCGAAAGCATCCGCATCGCCTTGGCGCTCCCCCCGAACTCTTCCATATCCAATGGCCGTTCGGCTTCACCGCGATTGGCTGACGGGTTGTGTGATTGGAAGGAGTTGACGAGTCCTTGAATTTTGGAACGCCATGCTTCGAGGGATACCCGGTCTTTGAATATGAGAATAAAACTCGCCAGTTCGTCCTCCATGTCGATGGTCAGACTCATTTCGCCTGCAGACGAAGTCGCGGTGACATGTTTGATGTGCCGAACGTAAATGCGACCGCGAAGGCGCAACACGCCCCGAGGGGCGGTAGAGGTGCTGGACGCGGCATCGCTCATCCCGGAAGCATTCGACAAAAGCCGGCCAAGAGAGCGTTTTCGCTCCTCGGCCACACAAATGAGGGCTTCTTTGAAGAGATAGACGTAAAACTCGCGGACGGTGGCGTCGCGACGGACTCCCAGCAAGTCGTACATTTGTAAAGGACCGAGGTCAGACATGGGATGACCTTTCCAGTCAATGATGCGATTGCGCAAATCCTCGGTGATGGCGACGAAAGGTGAATCCTGCGGAAGAAATAGTGAGAATAGAAAACCCCCAAGCCCGGGAAACGATGGTTACCTCTTCAGATTCACCGCGGTCGTGGCCGTGAGAGGAGGCGTATTGGGGTGGGGAGCGGTCTCCGCGCTCGCTCCCACGGGAGTTAAGGTCGGGATTACTAGGTTTGCGCTGGTATTGCCGATTGGACTCTGAACGTGGACTAGAACGGCCGGAGCGGGAGCCTGTTCGAATATCGGACATGACAGGTCCGGGAACGGGACCATTTGTGATGCGCTTGCCGGGAAGTTCGATGACCACGATGCAGGTGAGAGGTTGGGTGTTGTCGTTGGAGCGTGTGAGGGAGGAGAATTCGGGGCGGACTTGGATGGAGGGGGCAACGATATAGCTGGAGTGCTCGCTACCAGTGTGGGATTTGCTGGACGAGTGAACGTGCTCGACGGGGTCGTCGTCGTTGGGGTCGTATCGGGAGTGTGATTGGGAGCGGCCCTTACGAGAACCCATGGTGGGAGTATCGCGACCAGGATAGAGAGCGGTACCGCCGGCGTCACGAGGGCCGACGCCAGTAAGAGAAGCGAGTTCTGCGTCGATAAGCATGTAGTCGAACTAGGTAGCATAAATGACGCACTATTTGATTTACTGGAGTCGCCGTCGCCAACCTTCATGGGACGACGACAGACACCGCAGACGCCAAGATTTGACTTGCGAGGGACAGTCGAACGGGCCTGAGATGGCGGAGGGCCATACACGGCGGTGAAGCACGCCTAGATTAGGGCAAATGAGATGGATATATACAGCCAAAAAAGAGAACATACCTCATGAAGAGCATGGCCACATTCGGGGACAATGTGGGGTTTTTCGCCAGGCAAACGGAAGCTAAAGCTGAGGGGCTCAAGACAGACGGGACATTCCTCGTCGTCTTCGGGGTTTTCCTGGTTGGTTACGACTGGAAGAGGGGCTACGTGCATGACGGAGTAAGGATGAGCGTTTGAGCGGTCGCTGTTGGCGGTGGTGTTGGAGGAGGTGCTGTAGACGGAGCGGAGGGAGGGGACGCGGGCCCTGGTGCGGTCAAAGACGGCAGAAAGAGAGAAGGGCTGGGAAGGGGGCGCGGGGGCCTTTCTTGGTTGTGTATAAGCAGGAGAGAGGGGGGCAGAGAGCTGATCCGATGATCTGTGGGGTGAAAGGGCACCACGGTAGGAGTTGGTGGGGGTCCAGCTCATCGAAAGACTGACAGAAAAGGATTGATATATCTAGCAAACACTTCAAATCCCGCGCTGAACTTGCTGAGAGAATGTGGAATGGGAAAAAAAGAGAGACAATCCCGCTAACTCGCGCTTTGTGTTTCTCTGTTTGTTACCATGGATCCCTTTGCTTCCGCTTCTTTTCTCCCAACTCTATCCCTCTTTCTTCTCATTTTACTTCCATTCTCATTATTTCTCTCCTCACTTTTCATCCCAATGGCCCTCAATCTACATACCCATTTTCTCTTCATCGACAAAAAAACCACATCCACTTCTCTGTGCATATGCTCTGATGCTGATGGTCATTCCCTCTTCTCTTCTTTGATATCATCATCTTGCGCGATGTGATCACATTCATCCCATGCCCAACATCGTTATCGACGACGAGCAGACCCTGCAAGTGCCTCATAACCCCCACACCATTCCTCATACACTCCAAGGCATCGCCCTCCTGTCCACTTTGCAGTCCATTGCTACCAATCTATCTTTGACGTCTCAATAATCATCTCTCGCAGTTGTGGCGTATGTCAACTTCCTATCTCGACTCACCATCCCAGCAATAATCCAGCTTGATGTTCTTAAATTACAATCAGTCAGTCATGTCGCCGTCGCGGCCACTTCGGCGGATGGCCCGTCTACTTCGTCTTGCCAATGCCCTCCAATGTGCTCTACCTTGTCAACGTCGCGTCGCGTTCACCGCTAACGATTTAGAGTTGCTTGCCTCGGGATCTCCCTACTGCACCCGACCCGAGAAAGCTGTCGCGGGAACCGGAAGGTGATAAGCGCGCTTATTCATCGGCGCGTACGCGTTTGTTCCGTGAAGCTTCCTATTCTCCGCGTTCACTGTTCCGTTGGGAATCGAACAGAAAGAGAGATCATCCTTATCCTCTATTTTTCATCGATCAGAACGTTTGTTATTGCTGGCTTTGAAATTCGTTTGCGGATCCTCAAATCCGGAATTGCTCTCTTCCAGAATTGGAAAACGTGCACGTATATCCGACATTCGCGATTAAGAACCCGAACGGCGGCGCTGGCTGCGAATCACAGACTTGGAAAATTGTATGGTTGCTAGAAATCACTTAGAGTAAGATGCCAACCTTGGGCTCTTGATTGGACTGCTTGCATCTCGGACGATTTTACCAAGCCTTTTTGCGATAGGGTTATGAGATCTTTTTTCGTCAGTTAATCGCACTGCCAGAACAAAGTTCTAAGTTTAGGCATACTTGCAAGTCGAAGTCCATAGTTTGTTGATAATTGAAAGTCTCTGGTCGAAGTCTCGCACTGTTTGCAACTTCGAACACCAAAGTCGGAGGACTTGGTCACACGCTCTGGTTCCCAAACAGGTCCGGCATCAAAGATTGATCGGATCTTTCCTCTGCTGAGCGGCCGGACTACTTCACTTTCAGCGTATTTCGACACAAGATGATATCGATGAGAACAAAGAGGCTTTGATCAAGTTCAGGAGTCTTGCTAAAATTGCACCAGCAACGAATGTAGGGCCAATCCATACCAAATGAGCCCACATCAAGCCATGGCAAAAAATTGCCTTGTAACTGATCTTGCGAGGATATAATTCTGCATAGACCATAGTAAATATGCTTAGGGAGTCTACCTACTCATACTGCAGCAGGAGGCTCTACCATCATTGGGAAGTGAGTGACACACAAAGCCAGGTAAACACTAAGTATTTTCTCGAGATTTCTTGCTGCTACCACTGTAAATTGCGAGTAAGCCGCAAAGAAGGGGGTAAGTTCAGCTAGTTACATGCTCACAAGAAATATATACTGCATTGCAGCGCGTACAGAGCACCCTAGACGTGACGCGTCTCGTTTGTTTACTTGTGCTATCCTTAGATCAGTTACGTCAGGTCTCTGCCGGACATGATGGCTCATCATCGGCAGACATTTTGCCGCAGTTTCCGAATGATATGGAGGAGCCGTGGTTGATGGCGCCCGAGCTGGCTCAGCCTGAGAAGGGTCAAGTCCCGATTAGGAAGTTCGTCACGCCATCGATTGACCCATCCGCACCGAAGCTGAAATGGACCCAGAAAATAGACGATTCGGTCACTGATGTCACAAAAAAAAGACGATAGGCCATCAATCGGCTCGATCGTCCAACCGATCATGGCATGGGAAGCGAAGTTTTCCCGACACAGACAAGACAAAGGACAAGACAAGACAAAGAGATGGAACGACAGTCGAAAGACTAAAGGAGACAAAGCAAAGGACTGACCGTGTAGCAGCCATGACTTATATGAGTGGTTACGGAGTGGATTGAATGAAAGAAATGAGAAAGAATGAACGCGGATGAGAGGATATTCGGGTGCCAGGTGGGTGGGTGAAGGTGAAGGGCGAAAGGAAGAAACAGATAGTTGAGGGCGTGCATTCTTATCTTATATGGTTAATTATGTGATGTGGCGGCTGCACATGTGGTATATGACTTTTCTGTTCACTTTCTGTTGCATCACGAATCGACCCTGTGAAGAAGGCACTTTGAGGTTTACCGGTATCGAGGTACAAGCTATTTTGACATCCTGCTTGCTTGCTCAATAATGGTGTGTGAAGGTCTATTCTATTAATGTGCCTTAAGTTTCCATCCATAACTATCATAACTATCCTATCGTATCCTACACAGGGGTTGTCGGGTTGTCGTCGTAAGCCTAGGATTTCGTTGTTGTAGCGGGAATCCTGACTCTTATCCTTGAGCGCAGAGACGAGGGAGTGAGCCAGGATGAAGAGGGCGTGATGACGGCGTCGGGGTGCTGAAGTGGGTGGATGAAGGGAAGGCGGAGAGGGCAAAGCCGTTACTCGGCGCGTCGGAAGCGGCTATACTCTTCGTTAAGGTCGCGCTCTAGTGCGGATGCTGAGACCGAAGACACCGGATACGTTGGAGGTGTTGGGAGCTTGTTAAAACTGGTGGATGATAGAAAAGCTGTGGTGTAGTTGAACAGACTGACGTTTGGGGGGTGAGTGGGTCGCCGGAAACGAGGAGGAGACCTATGACAAAAGGGCACCGCCCGTAGCGGTCGCGTGCTGTTGGTGCGACTACCGGTCGGCCGTAGATCGGGCGACGCTCCGTTGGGGAAGATAGCATTGAGCGTGGCCAGACACGGCCATGTGCATTGATTCGACTCAAGCGTGTTCGGAAGCACGTAGAGAAGAACAAAGAGGCGTTCCAGTGCGATACGCCTGCGGAGCGTTGCGAGCGGGAGTGCGGAAGCGAGAACGGCTACGTGCCAGCGGGGGGTGCCCCATCCACGGATATCGCAGCAAACTTGGACCCAGAAAATAGAGGTGCCCCAGAGTCGCCGTCCCGGGAGACAACGCAGCCAACGTGTACGCGTCATCTACGTCGATCGTGTCGATACCGAGACTCTGTGTCGACGACAACGATGCAGAGCCGACAAGCATAAGTTGTGGTCCGTGATCAGCAGCGTTCGGCGCTGTGCGGGTCGATGAGCGGCGGTGATGACGCGTGGGGTATCTGGACTATATCGTAGAAGGTGAGGATGATTCGATTCTCATCGTTTCGAGCAGAAACTTACGACGCGCGCGACTTCTTAGCGCTGGGTCCGCCGAATGTTCTTCCTAGGGTTCGGGAGTCACGTTTTTTGTAAGTGAACTTTGCGCGTCGTCTAAGTCTGCCGTCTATCCAGGGAGGTAATAGAGAAGGCGTCGGGAAACGTGTGAAGATGGAGGGGAAGGGGTGAATTGAGGCAGTCGGCGGTGCGTGCTCGTCAACTGCGGGAACATCGCGCGCAGAAAATGGAACGACTGGGAGTGCGCGTCAGCGATGTCGGGGCGAAGGAAAGACGGTTTGCGTACCTGAAGACTTTCTTCGGAGTCGAAACCCTTGAAGCTGGGCAAATCATATCCACCTGCCATGTTATCGACGTCGAGTACTATCGATCTTGTCTTTTGCGTTGAGACCCTGCTCGACGAATTCTGGCCATCGTTGAAACGAACTTGGGCCGCGAAGACACACGAGTTGCACTTGTTGACAAGGGTATCTTGGAAGGGATGGCGGATTACCAGCAATCGCTTTGATAAATATACCGTAGATTCCTTAGACGTATCGTGCCCAGCCCAATAGATTTCATTCGCTGCAATTCTTGCTTGTATGTGAATCGTTCGTCTAAGTTGTTTCATGAGCGCGCGGCGAAGTGTCGTCGTGGTTAGATGGCGGAAGGAGGAGAGGTCTGGGTGCGAGCGCTTGCGCAGCGGCGTGAGGATGTCGGTGAGGTGGCGGCAGAGCGGGTCGAGGGATGCGGCGGCGGCGGCGGCGGCGGCGGGTACAGGTGAAATCAGAGAGGAAGCGGGGTAGAAAGGAGGCCGAGGCCACCAGCTGACACCGACGCTGGCAGCGGAGGCGGCGGTCGTATACCCGATCCGGGTGCGGGTGACCTAGTGGAGGGTAAATACCGTCAGCATAAGCGACACCAGCGAGAAATGTGCCCGAGCCTGAGGAAGCCAGCATACCTCGTCGTCGGGACCTCACCCAGCGTGTCCCGTTCCCATACTCCCTCAAGCTTCATCTGTGACGTTATAGGCGATGCAGGCAGCGAGCAGCATTGACGCGGGTGTACCACAGCTATCGGGGTAGGCCGATGCTGTTGGGCTTCTCTGTAGCTAGCTACGTGGCAGCGTCGAAGTGGCGGGGAGTCGGGGTTTCGGATTCGTGGGTGGTGGTGCAAGTGCGAAGGAAGGAAGAGGAGAGGGTGGTGAGAGCCGATCGTGGCGGTCATAATTCTCGTATGAACTGGCGCCATCTATGCTGGAACGCATACGGGAAATCGAAGGCGCGAAGGTTGGAGGCGGATTTTGGGGGTGGTGTTTTTGAGGCCTGAAGAAGAGTGTGCTGCAGTGTTTTCGTCGTCCGCGTAGTGGTCTACGGAGTCAGGGTGTTCGGCGTAAGGCGTTATAGTCATCCGCGTAGGGATCTACGAGGAGAAGGAGGAGTCGTGCTGGGTGTTGAGAGGGGAACCGAGAATATGGGCAAAGGTGGTGGGGGAAAAGAGGATGTAGTTGATCGCGTCAAAACGCGACACAACAAGCCTCCTCATCCTTTCCCTGATCCTCTGCTTCCTCATCCTCTTGTATCCATGGCGCGTTCGACTCGACGCATCCGGTGGGTTCTGAACTGGTCCTTTGCAGCGGAAACTGACCCGAATCTTGCACAGTTCCTTTCTGAAAGCCATATCCATGTCTGGCATGTCCAGAATGCAACAAATCCTACTGAGTCTTGCTTAGGAACGCGAACGTCGCCGCCGGGCGACCGCTACTTTTGAACGTGAATCAACGAAGGAGAACATATATCTTGAGATTCTTGTTTGTTTTATTTTCTCTTTCTTTTGGCGCCCACACATCTGGATTGCGATGCAGATGTCGCATCCCCTGGTTTCGTAAACACAACTTTCTGCTCCAATGCGATCCATACTTTGAGTCTCGGGGGGGAATCTACGCGCTCGAGGAGAACATGGTAGATCCGATTACTGGGGTCTGGCTCGGGACGCGGGTGAAGTTTGGATCGACTAACAATTTGCGGAGGCGGCAGCGAGAATATAGATTCTGTGGTCGGCTGCGATGGCGCTACTTGTGGTTATCAGACTGTATTCGCGTCACAGGTATGATTCGCTTACCTCTTGGTATTTTTTGACTTGAAACTCAACAGAAGCCATCATACATTGTCGACTGCGGCAGCGCGGGCTGAGTGTTCGGCCATTCTTGTGCACCTGCGGACGAAGACATCGAGAGTTTTTCATTGGGATCGTCGGAAAGTTCCAAATGAGGCAGGCTGTGGAAACTGTGTTAACAGACACTCTGCAGCCGATAATTCGGTTAGTCTATCTGAGCACGAATTGCGATTGGTACTCAGTTCAGGATAGGATACATCTATGATTCTGCGAAACAGAGACGGTACAAGAGGTGAGAGCTGGGATATACGGACGATACTAACTGATTCGAAGCCTTAAAAAAGAAACCATTCGGAGTAGTTTTTCAGCCTCGGAAGGGAAATTGCCGGTACCGGAGTATCTAAGTAATTCACTTCAGTTGATGTTTCCAGGCTGAGTCTGCCTTATTATACTGAGTGGGCTTTTTGATATCTTTGCGCGGCGCGTTTCGGAAATGATGATTTCATCGCAAGAAGCGGGCCACAACAGTTGTCGAATTGAATTTGAGGAACATCACCGAGGCCCGCAAAGGCGGATAGAGTTCTTGCGTCGACCGCAGGACGTTTTGGGGAGCGATTGGTCGTCCAAACGACGCAATCATGGGGAAGACAGTGCGGCTTTGACGGCGTCCAGCTGCCTTGAGATGGCTGCAGCACAGGATCAGCAAATGGATCCAACAGAGACAATGAAACTGCACTTTGAAAATAGTCAGGCGCGTTTGGTGAGCGTAAGGAGCAGGCCACAGCAGTTGTCGAATTGAGTTTAAGATCGAGTTCTTGCGTCGCAAGACGGTTTGAGGAGCGATTGGTCGTCCAAACGACGCAATCATGGGGAAGACAGTTGGGCTTTGATGGCGTCCAGCTGCCTTGCGATGTCTGCATTGCAAGATCAGCAAATGGATCGGATAGAGACACAAACCGCACTTGGTGATTCAGGAAGTCGGGCGCGTTGATGAGCAGCCGCATCGCAAGGAGCAGGCCATAGCGGTGGTCGAGTCGACTTTGAGGATCTTCAGTTCTTGCACTGTGAGTTGCGAGGGTGGCGGTCGCATCGCTCAACATGGCGGCCCCCAAAGGCGATCAAGTTCTTGCGTCGACCGCAAAACGGCTTGAGGAGCGATTGGTCGTCCAAACGACACAATCGCGGGGAAGACAGTGCCGCTTTGACGGCGTCCAGCTGCACAGCGCCGAGGGTGTTGTCCAGCGTCTGAACTTCAGTGCTGTGGGTCGACATGGCGGTGGTGGTAGATCATCCGATAGTTACAACCAAAGCGCACTGGGTGATTCAAGTAGTTGAGCGCATTGATGAGCAGCCGCATCGCAAAGAGCAGGCCACAACAGTGGTCAATTCGACCTTGAGGATCAACACCGAGGCCCACAAAGGCGGATAGAGTTCTTGAGTCGACCGCAAGACGGCTTGAGGAGCGATTGGTCGTCCAAACGACGCAATCGCGGGGAAGACCAACCAGACTCGGACTGTGTTTGACTCTGTTTGGCTGGACCCCACACAGCGGTCGAAGTTGGGTCGAAGAGCAAGAATCAAAGCTTTTCTTCCTGTTTGTTTATCACTTCACTCGTTTACTCGTGTTCAATGAATCTTTTTGCAGCCATTATACATAAGGGACTAAGCTGTATACAAACTTTGGTGCCCTGTGGACGATCTGGAGGCTCGTTTTACAATCGCCGTAGCGTTCCTTAGTGTGATGACTTTGCCGCTTTGGCGGTAGGAAAAGTTCTGTAAAAACTCAGGATCAGTGGTACAGATTTCTGTTGCTTGCTCCTGTATCATCTGTTGTCGCTTGTGTCGCAGAACAGCGGCTGCTCTTGAGTAAGGCAGGTAACGATGGACCCCATTTTCCGAGACGGAGAACCAGTTCCAAAACCTGCTATTGCGGTCGTCCGGTGAAAGACGTTGATAGTAGTGCATGAGACACTGTCAAGGTCACGTCAGCAATGACAATGTTTGAATATTCGACTTACCTTAAGCTCGGAATACCGATGTTTCAATCCTTTCCATTGTTTTGGCTTCCAGGGTGGAGCGTATAACTCCTTCCACAATACCCCGGGAATTCCCACAACTTCTCCATCAATCTTTACTTTGAGTAACGCGCGACTAGCGTCCCATTGAGGCAATTGATCGTCCCACCAGGTCAGAATATTCTCGACGACTTTGTCTATCGGACCGCGAAGTTGAGCATTGAAAACAGGCGGGTCGGGTACTTGTGATTCTGAGATCTGCAGCTGTCGATCTTTCAAGTTTAACCAACGAATTTCGGCTGGGAGTTCAAACAATGGTGATGGCGCAGCTTGGCCGCGAGTGTTGGATGACAGCGAAGGGGATGTTGATTCAGATGTTGCTGTTGGGTGAGTTTTTGCGATGAGGAAAGACTGTATAGGATCGCTGCACTGGTCGGGCGCCAGTTGCAGCGACTCGGCGAAATGTGTGTCGCCGTGAGAGAGGAAACCTGGGTTCGGTGGAAGGGGTAACAACGGCAGGGGGGCATGCACAAATGAGGTTTGCGACGGATATGTGTATGTTGATTGTGAGGGGACATCATCCTGGCCACGATGACATGCTTCTGGGGGAAGCGAAAGTGGGGTTGATGTGCTAGCGAGCTCGGGCTCGGGGGTCGTAACATCGTCGGCATGCGGTGTCTGAGATAATCGCATATTCTGGCTAGGCGATTCAGGAGGGGAGGAAGTGACCTCGTCATGCTGGGTACGGTCAGCAACACGAGATGATTCCGAAGTTGGCAACTTGCAGAAGGATAACACGACGTGAAATTCCCGGAGAGGACATGGGCAGCCTTTAAGACATGGAAAATAATGCTTGCGTTGAAAAGGATTCAACGCACCCATGCCAAAGGATTCATTCCTTTGTGGGTGATGGAGACAGTCAATGATGATAGTGCAGGAGTTCCCTTGGACTCCCAGCGCTTGGTGGAGGTCTTTTTCGTCTTTGAGCCTGCCCTGGGTCCAAGGTGGGAGCATGTAACGCCAGGGGCAAGACTGTACGACATGAGAAGAGAAAGGCTCTACGGCACTAGTGCAAACGACCTACGCAGCCCAAGATTCCCTGTCGCCGCTGAACTCGATGAGCCGAGCCCGCAATACGGCTATCGTGCCAGAATATGGGAGGCTGTACTTTCGACAGAGATCCTCATAATTCTTTTTTTTGAGACCTTCGTTTCTTTGTACTCCGTTAGATTGAGACATTTCGATCAAGGCATCCTTACAGCTCTACATTGATAGCGAGATGTGCGCCATGGGCATCGTAGTTTCCAAGGTTCGGAAGAGGATAGAGCGTCATAAGTGGAAGGAGCAAAGCGTTGGAAAGGGGTTGCCTACGCTTGATTGCTGTGCCGACAGCATTCGTCGGCATGCGCCCACTACAATACCGGGAGACAGATAGAAAGAACCGACACAGAGATGTAGAGGAAGGGGGCAGTGGCGTGGTCCCCCCCTGGTATTTTAAATTCACGCAATGTTTCTCACTTTATATTCGTACATGTACAAGAGTGAATTTTAAACATGAGAGATCGAACATATTGTGACTAGTTTACAAGCTTCACAGACAGATATTCGGCAGCGATTTTTTCGTTCATGGCCCCCGCTCGGCGGCTTTTTTGAACGAAGCGAATCCTGTTCTTCCACTCATTCTGAGTATAAACATTCAACTCGCTGTCCGCTTGCTCAAGGTCATGCAACCGTTTCTGAAACCACTGTTCACAGTTGGGGCTCCACCACCCCACATTCAAACCAGATGTTGAGAATGCTGCAGGCTTGGGCCACCAGGAAACTTCCTTCTTTTGCCGTCCGTCGCTATTTGCTGAGCTGATTTGCCCTAACTTCAAAGTGAGTTTTATGCAGCCACAGGGCTATAGGCTGACCTGTCTCGACAACATAAACTCCACATATCAAGTCGATTTCTTGCGGCGTGAGGGTATCAGCATAGTACGCGGTGTCACTCTGACCATCCCAGAAACACTTCCCCGTCTCGAAAACCCCATCGGAAGGACATTGGATGAGGTTATCGTCGTCGTCAAAAGCAAGCCGACTGACAACCCCACCGGCGCATCTAGCAAACTGACCGCGAGGAGACTTGATGAACTTCCGAAGAAGTGTTGTATAAGCGACGTAGTCCAGTCGAGTGGGTTTGTAATTAACGGGACGGAAACCGAGACCTGTACAAAAGACAGGTGCTAGAGCTTGGGGGCGGTAAGGACCGATGGTGCAGACATGATATTCAATGCCTTGAAGGCGAAGATGATAAGCAATGTTGTCGACAGTGTGGAACCCCCAACCCATTCGGATGATTTGGAGTGTGGTGACAGCGCTTTGAAGGATAATGCAGAAATTTGGATCTGCCTCTGGATGCCGGGGATGAATGATATAGAACCGTGTGCCACCAAACGACTTTGATTTGACATCGACAGTCCAGACGTTGGAGGCGATATCTGCTGTATCCGAGCGAAGATCAATCAACTCCTTCGGGATTTGCGCGAGGGAGCTGGCCTCTAGCAGGAATGCGAAGAAAGTCGGAAGCAAAGCAAAGCTGGGATCTTTGACCCCAAGCCAGTGTTCATCTCCAATAAATCTAGCCGTATAGTCCGGCCTCAAGGATTTCTCATACTTGTGGCCTGGCCCTGTGGGTGTCGTGAAACCAAAGCGGGCATAGGCCACGTCCTTCATTGCTGAGGAGAACCGAGTGACTTCATCTTCATCCTGGTGGTTGTTCCCGATGTAGTCATCATGAGACGTATAAACCCCCAACAAATCTGCTTCCGTCCTCTCTGAGTCCATCGGTTCATCGGGCAACAAAGGCGGAGCTTCAGTGGGCGGGGAAGGTATTGGGGTGCGCGGCAGATGGGAGTATAAAGTATTAGTGTCCCCCGCGAAGTCTGTTTCCATCATCTCCTCGGCCATTGAGTGCCCTGGCAAGATATTTCGAGGGGGGCCGGATGATGTTTCTTGAGCAGGTATATCGTCAATCGTATCGGAATGAGGGGTTCCGAACAAGTTGGGGCGTGGAGAATGGGTAACGTCCGGCCGAACTGACTCTTCAAGAACCAAGGACGGCGCTTCAGTCATTGTGGAAGGTTGAAGGTGATGCTCATCAGGACCAATGAAAGAGGTTGAGGGAGGGGGGGGTCTATCATTTACGTCTAATGTCTGCAGCCGTGGAGAAAGGGTAACGTCCGGCCGAACCGACTCTTCGGGAACCAAGGACGGCGCTTCAGTCATTGTGGAAGGTTGTAGGTGATGCTCATCAGGACCAATGAAAGTGGTTGAGGGGGGGCGTCCATCGTTTACATGTAATGTCTGCAGCGGAGCAGAATGAGGAAATTCTCTATTGTCCACCTCAGATGTCGGCGGCTGCAACGGGGCTGAGTGATGGATACGGAGAACCGTCGAGGGTAGACTGACCTGCGATACATCCATGACGCCTGGCACAGCGATTGATGAAGAATCCACGGATTCACAGCCAGACGTGGAAAAAATGGCAGCGGCACCCGTTGGCTGGTCGACGGCGGCATACTGGTCAGGAATGAATGAAGTGATAAGAGCAGTCGCAGAAATAGCGGGCGGCACGTCATCCACGTCCATCTTGTCCTGAACAGAGACAGGCGGGACGGCCGAGGTCGAAGGTCCCGCCTTGGCCATGAGAGAAACGATGGTGCGAGCCGTGGTAAGACGCCGTTCGTTCCTGACATCGCAGTGACGGGCATTTGTGCTCGGAGTACGAACAGGCAACGACAGAACCGACGGGTCCCCTACGTAGAACGTCCTCGCTCTACGCCCCTGTTTGCGCTTCTGAATTGGAGCCGGCGGCGGTTCTACATATACGATGGGGTCAGGTCCAAGCTCCCAGGCCTCCTGCACAACACCGACGAACACGCGCGGCCGCTTCTTGATCGGTTGGGCCACCAAAACGTCTTTGTTCCCGTCGGCACCATGATAATTGCGGGCCATAGGTGCGCCGGATAGGTCGTACAAAATTGCGTTGTAGGTGGTTGGCGCGATGACTAACTCCTCCAACATTTTGTAAGGATTGTGCTGAGAACGCGCTGTACCGAGCGCGCGCGGGCCAGTCGTGATTTTTTCAATCGGAGCCTGCGGACAGTGATGACGTCCGAATTCATACACCTCCCCTCGACGCGATGCACAGTTATCGCAAGAGCAAGTACCATTACATCTAGGACAACACTCGCTCGATATCCTGGACGCAAAGGGCACGGTGTTCGCCTTGTATCTGGGATGAGGTGATCAGCATAGGGTATGTTTGCATCCGATAGCGAAGAAAAAACGTACTTGACCATGATACATCTCACACAATAAGCATGAGCGCACTCTTCGAATTTCATGTTAAGTAATTTGGTTTTGTTGCGGCATTGATGGCAGGTGGCCTCAAGGTCGCCGGGAGGCCACGGCGGCCCGCTGTAGCGGAAAAACCGGTCGGCATCATATGCGACAGGAATGGCAACGTCAGTGACCTTCGTCCCACCGCCGCCGCCATTGACCCCGCGGCGCTTGACAGCAACAGCAGTCTGCTTGGACTTGGTACCAGCCTTGGCTTTGGCTTTCGGCGCCGGGATGCTCTCATCAGCGTAAACAGAGGACAACGATGAGGCTGAATCGTCCGCCAAATCAGGGAATTCCGAGACCAGGTAGTCGGGCATGCGACGTTGGGCGGGTCGGCGTTGAGACGTCCGTAGCTCGGAGGAAGAATCGGCGGCGGCTGGGAGTATTGGTGGAGATGGGATTTTGGGCGAAGTGGGGAAGATAGATGAGGAGGAAGAACTCCCGGCCTCTGGCACTTCCTCTTGCATGGGCGAGTGAATATATTCCGAGTCTGGTTCATCAACCCCGTTGGGCATCTGCCCGTCTCCGTCCATCCCTGATTCAGGGGAACAAAGCGATTGAGATTCCGGCCGAACCAGCATGTCGACGTTGCCCTTCGTTTTTGTCGGGCCAGGTCGCATGTAATCATCACTATCATCCTCATCATATGGCTCCTGCTCCGGTTCTGCGCCAGGATCAAGGGCAGTGCAAAGATCCCATTCATCTCTCCAGCTGTTATAGAACCGCTGAGTAGGCGTATATTCTTCCCAAGAGTCTGCAGCATTTGTTCGATTCATGGCATGGCGAATGAAGAACCCTGGGCATTCGAGGGACTCCTCCCAAACAAAAACCCTAGCTCCCTTCCTACCAGGGGGATTTCCTTTGGAAGCATGAGCTAGTCGATCCAGTCGCTTGCGCCTGTTTTCGGGAGTTTCTGAAGCTTCGGCTTTCTCGCCTTCAGCACGACGCCGTGCCATGAAGTCACGTACAGTTTCTCCTGGCTTCTGCCCAGAGCCTTTTTCAACTTCAGGGATAGGCTGACCGGGAGGTGCAGCAGGGGCGTCTGGGGACAGCGGAGAAGTTCCTGGGTTTGGCGGAGTCGTCTGCTGAGTTTGACCAACGTCCCTTTGAGAAGTGCATGTCGACTCGCAATCCCAGCCAGTGTATGAGGATGAGCACTGTCCCTGTATGCTATGAAGAAACTTGATTGCCTGCCGGTCGGGATAGAACTTTCTCGTTGCTAGAGCTGCTGGTATTGGAAATTTCGGAACGTCGTCTATCACACCCCAATGAAAGTACAAAGGAAATTCGATTCTTCCAAACACCGCACTAATGATCTCATCAAGCGGGTGCTTACCTCCCCAGTCAGCAAGGGCAGAGGGCGACAGCGTTCTAAACGTCAAATCAATGATCCCCCCAGTACGTTTGAAGCGAGGTCCCGCTGCGGATTCCTCCAAGTCGGCAAACCATTGTGGATGCACTCTACTGCTTTGGAGAACGCGTGCTCGCCAATGAGGACGACGATGATCGAGGAGGGCGAACATCATGGCAATGGTGGCTATGAGAGGAAGAAAAGCGTCGCGCGACGATCTGATAGCGGCACTCATGGCCTGAGGAGTTGAGTACCCTGTAGATTTGTATCCAAAATGGGAAGGGTACGGGGGGGAGAGCATTCTTTCAAAGGGATATTCTGGGTACTCGGCGAACATTGCGCAGAGAGTCTTACGCAACGCGTCCTCCAGTATCGCCCATGCCTTCACCTGCTCTGGAATCATGGTGTTGCCCACGATAGGTATCGGTAGACACGAAGGAGGCAGAGGCGAACCCGCAGTCACGTTGAGACGCCCAAATAATGTCCCCATGAATGGATTTGTTGCGGGCAGAAACAGCAGGTAGGGCATGTAGGGAGAAACCCAGCATGGATGCCGATAGTCTCCATTCATTGTAGTATGATCGGGGCTGGGCGCACGATCCGGCGAAGGGACCTTATCCATGGAGGATGGATTTCCGAAATAAACCGTGAAGATACGATTTTCTTGACGAAAGTGGCCGTGAAACGGGAGCATTGTAGCGTGGCAATTTGTCCTATATCTATTGAGGTGAGGAAACATCACGGAGGGCAGGAAGAAAAGAACCAACTTGTCAGACAGGAGTGGAACGAACGATGAAGGGCACAGGCTGGGTCGTTGCGAAGGAGCGCCGTTTCACTGCTTTCAGGGAACCACCGCCAGCTGCATCAGCAATCCGATGGAGATGTGGAGCTGCGACGCTGAGGCTCGATATTACAGAGGGCTGCTCTCGTCCCAACGATGAGCAGGACCTGGTCTTTTAATCAGAATGAGATCAGATCGAATGTTGTGATCCGATGAGTGCCCCAGGAGACGCGTGAAGTCGATAGCACTGGGAGAGGTCGCAAGAGAGTTGGGAAACGCTGATTCTGAAAGTCGAACAAATTAATTGGGAGTCACTGTGTCACTAGTTTGGGTCACGCTCTCTCTGGGATTGATTGGGGATTTACGAATTCAATATTATAATGATGGGCAATAAGATTTCTCATATGAACGGGTAGTACCACGGCAGTAATTCAAGCACTCTTGTTCATCTCCAAAGTGAACTTCAGAGAGACCGTCTACAAAAACAAGCACTGTACAATAGACAAACATGACAACAGACTCAATATCCTGCACCACACCCGCAATTACGACCACAAACGCTGCACATAATTACAGGCTGCATCCCTGGACGGAGAAAATTATCTCGCTCAATGATTTCACTGTCCGACCAGTTGATGAGATAAGTCACGATAGTAACCCAGCTAAACTCAGTTGACCACCCTCCCCAATCAGCAATTTTTCTAGCGCCCCAACGAAGGTAGGCAGATAGAAACTGGCACCCCCCCCGACGAAAAGAGTGGGTCCCATAAGGGAAAGGAAGCATGTCGACGTCTACGAGGCAGTTTCGAAACCACTCTAGAAAAGTTTCTGAAGCCTGGCTCCGTCAATTGCAACGCAGGACATCGTTGATGATGCCGAACTTACCAATGGTTCGTCGGACACTCGGTCTCCTGAATTCATCTTACGAAAGAGGGGACCCGATTCCTTGCCTGCGCATGAGACCCAGGCTGCAAGGGCCCGTACAGGGCAGAGATAGGCCTCCTTCTCGTCGAGCCTATACAAACGGAATGGCTTGACCTCTGCAAAGGAAGATTAAGAGTGAGGGTAGAGGAGGAGTAATGTACTGACGTCCAAACTGGTCTGTTTTGCGCCACCGCAATGTTAATTCCACTGATGGGGGTGTTTTCTCGTCGCCAGGAGTGAATTCTATATCCTCAAAAGTGATTCGAACCGCTTCATCACAGCGAAGAAGGCACCAAAAAGAGATAAGCATCATAGCATATGTTTGAAGGCGAATGCGTGGAGAACCCCAGGCATCCTGATCGCCTGTCTTGGCACCAGCAACATATGGTGCTGGAACAGAGCGGTTGTGAGCTTGATTGAAATCGTAGATCTTTTTGAGCGCCTCCTACAAACAAATACTCATGAAGCGATGAGGATACTTGAGCCGAAGATGGACATACGTGGCGAATGGCTTTCGCACTGGTGCTGATCTCTCCAGCCCTTGTCTGACAACGACGCGTTAGTAACCAGTATGTAGAAGGTCATTGAAAGGTCATACCTTGGCTCGGCGAAGATTGACAAAGTATCCCGAGACAGTATCAGAGACGGAGGGATTCCCTTTCCAGACGCCATTATCGTCTTTATGCCACTGGTTCTTGCCCAGCCCGCAATTGTGGCCAAATGCGTGAGTCATGGCCGCCCGCATTTTTTGAGCATAGCTATAGGATTGTCGGGATTGAGAGCGAGGAATAGCGCGGCCGTTAGCATCCTTGACATCGCATCTATCCAGACAGAAAATGAGTGAAAAGAAACAAATGGGTATGCTGGTGACAAACCGGGACATGATCCAAGCCACTATGAGAGCTGGACTGTCTGGATGAGGAGTGTCGGTGAAGAAAGGAGTATTTGAAGGCCAATAAGACGAAGCTTCGAGCCACACAAGGAAGGCTTTTTGCAAGCTAGAAGGAATTGAGCAGAGAAACGGGACGGCGAACAAGGGGACATACAGTTCGTATTCCTTCTGTGTCCGCTCGGTGGTGCTGTTGCTGGCCTTCGAGATTTGTTCTCGAAGAACAGCTCTGTCCACAACGCAATCGTCGGAAGCTTGGGCGAGCGGTGGGTCATCTGGGACAGACTCCTGCTGAGCCTCAAGGTCGGCTGTGATGTCAGCAAGAGAGACGTTCTTGAGGGATTCGACGATCCCTCGAAATGAGCTAGACATGGTAAACCAAAGAGCATTCAACACCAAGCGAGCTTTAAGAAAGGTCTGCGCGGCGATCAGGTTTCAGGGCTCAGGGGTTAGGGGAATGAAGATCTTGAAATTCAATGACCCCGGGACAGAGAAACATTTGGCTGAGTCGAAGAATGACAGTGCGGGACCAGGGATGTAAAGCCGTTATTGTAATGGGTACCTGGCAAACTGAGCGCAGTTGGGAAACTGTGTGCAGTGAGAGAGTAACAATCGTATCCAGCCGCCAAGCACTTGGATACGGAACCATGGAGGGTTATTTGACAACACAAACTCGATGTCGAAAGTGAATATAACAGGGAGGCGTGGAGGATGGCAGGTGGATAACATCGGTGCCGAGTCGTATCATCAGAGGAACGATAGAGCGATGAAGGGATGGGGGCTAATCACGCTGCGCGGAATGTCATGCAGAAAGCATTGATGAGACGCCACGCAATGCGTATTCAACGATCGAAAAGGCGCTCAAATGGGGGTGCAGATGGGTTGCGGCCCACGAAGGCGGACAGAGTTCTTGCGTCACCCGCAAAACGGCTTGAGGATCGATTGGTCGTCCAAACGACGCAATCGCCGGCGAGAAAGCCTGAGTCTGGCTCTTGTTTGGCCGAAACCTCAAGGACTCGTATTTGAAGGCGAAGGTGGGGGCACTGCGTAATAACGAGATATAGAGAAGTGTTAGCAGAGGAAGCCAAGAGGGAGGTATCGAGCGCGTGGAAAAACAAATCCGAGAAATACAATAGGTAAAAAGAGCTAAAAAGCTGGCAAGATCGTCGAATTAAGTAGAGTGCCCGTGTGGATATCAAGGGTCGGTACAGTATTATGGGTGAAGAATTCGAGAGGACCACAAAGAATAAAAGAGAGAAGGAAGCGAGAAAAGAGGGGAGAGATATGTACAAGTATGTATTTATGTGGTAGCAAATCGTGGAGAGACAATGAAACGGCACTTAGGGATTCCAGTAGCTGAGCGCATCGATGAGCAGCCACATCACAAGGAGCGGTCCACAACAGTTGTCGAATTGAGAATTTGAGGATCATCACCGAGGCCCGCAAAGGCGGATCGAGTTCTTGCGTCGCCCGCAAGACGGCTTGAGGAGCGATTGGTCGTCCAAACGACGCAATCGCGGGGAAGTGCTGCTTTGCCAGAGTCCTTGAGGTATCTACACCGCAAGATCAGCAAATGGATCCGATAGAGACAGCGAAACCGACCTTAGTGATTCAAGAAGTCCAGCGCGTTGATGAGCAGCCGCATCGCAAGGAGCGGGCCACAGCAGTTGTCGTACTGAGTTGGAGATCCAGTTCTTGCGTCGACCGCAAGACGGCTTGAGGAGCGATTGGTCGTCCAAACGACGCAATCGCGGGGAAGTGCTGCTTTGCCAGAGTCCTTGAGGTATCTACACCGCAAGATCAGCAAATGGATCCGATAGAGACAGCGAAACCGACCTTGGTGATTCAAGGAGTCCAGCGCTTTCCTGAGCAGCCGCATCGCAAGGAGCGGGCCACAGCAATTGTCGAATTGGGTTGGAGATCCAGTTGTTGCGTCGACCGCAAGACGACTTGAGGAGCGATTGGTCGTCCAAACGACGCAATCGCCGACGACAAAGCCTGAGTCTGTGTTTGGACGTGTTTGGCTGCGACCTTTGACAACTCGTTCTTCAAGGCGAAGGTGGCGGCACTGTGAAAGATAGTGAAGTGTTAGCAGAGGAAGCCAAGGGATGAACGCAACAGCACTTGGCTCTGAATCGGAGCCAAGGCATGAAGCACATATAGGTCGAGGGAGGTATCGAGCGCGTGGAAAAACAAATCCGAGAAATGCGGTAGGTAAAAAGAGCTAAAAACTGGCAAGATCGTCCAAGTAAGTAGAGTGCCTGTGTGGATATCAAGGGTCGGTACAGTATTATGGGTGAAGAATTCGAGAGGACCGCAAAGAATAAAAGAGAGAACGAAGCGAGAAAAGAGGGGAGAGATATGTATAAGTATGTATTTATGTGGTAGCAAATCGTGTAGAGACAATGAAACGGCACTTGGGGATTCCAGTAGTTGAGCGCATCGATGAGCAGCCACATCGCAAGGAGCGGGCCACAACAGTTGTCGAATTGAGTTGGAGATCCAGTTCTTGCGTCGACCGCAAGACGGCTTGAGGAGCGATTGGCCGTCCAAACGACGCAATCGCGGGCAAGTGCTACTTTGCCAGAGTCCAGCTGCCTTGAGGTATCTACACCGCAAGATCAGCAAATGGACCATATACAGACACTGAAACCGACCTTAGTGATTCAAGGAGTCCAGCGCGTTGATGAGCAGCCGCATCGCAAGGAGCGGGCCACAGCAGTTGTCGTACTGAGTTGGAGATCCAGTTCTTACGTCGACCGCAAGACGGCTTGAGGAGCGATTGGCCGTCCAAACGACGCAATCGCGGGGAAGTGCTGCTTTGCCAGAGTCCTTGAGGTATCTACACCGCAAGATCAGCAAATGGATCCGATAGAGACAGCGAAATCGCACTTGGTGATTCAGGTGGTCGAGCACTTTCCTAAGCAGCCGCATCGCAAGGAGCGGGCCACAGCAGTTGTCGTACTGAGTTGGAGATCCAGTTCTTACGTCGACCGCAAGACGGCTTGAGGAGCGATTGGCCGTCCAAACGACGCAATCGCGGGCAAGTGCTGCTTTGCCAGAGTCCTTGAGGTATCTACACCGCAAGATCAGCAAATGGATCCGATAGAGACAGCGAAACCGACCTTAGTGATTCAAGAAGTCCAGCGCGTTGATGAGCAGCCGCATCGCAAGGAGCGGGCCACAGCAGTTGTCGTACTGAGTTGGAGATCCAGTTCTTGCGTCGACCGCAAGACGGCTTGAGGAGCGATTGGCCGTCCAAACGACGCAATCGCGGGCAAGTGCTGCTTTGCCAGAGTCCTTGAGGTATCTACACCGCAAGATCAGCAAATGGATCCGATAGAGACAGCGAAACCGACCTTAGTGATTCAAGAAGTCCAGCGCGTTGATGAGCAGCCGCATCGCAAGGAGCGGGCCACAGCAGTTGTCGTACTGAGTTGGAGATCCAGTTCTTGCGTCGACCGCAAGACGGCTTGAGGAGCGATTGGCCGTCCAAACGACGCAATCGCGGGCAAGTGCTGCTTTGCCAGAGTCCTTGAGGTATCTACATCGCAAAATCAGCAAATGGACCATATACAGACACTGAAACGGACCTTGGTGATTCAACGAGTCCAGCGCATTGGTGAGCAGCCGCATCGCAAGGAGCGGGCCACAGCAGTTGTCGTACTGAGTTGGAGATCCAGTTCTTGCGTCGACCGCAAGACGGCTTGAGGAGCGATTGGCCGTCCAAACGACGCAATCGCGGGGAAGTGCTGCTTTGCCAGAGTCCAGCTGCCTTGAGGTATCTACAGCGCAAAATCAGCAAAATGGACCGGATACAGACACGATGTGAACCAGGTCTTGCAGAGGTGTTTGAAAAATAGCGACCCGAGATGTGTTGCTTCCCGTATGTTGATAACTGAAGCACGCGGTAGAGAGTATAAAGAGTAGGGGAAAGTTAACATGAGTAAATCGGTTGTAAAGTCGACGCAAGCCGTGGGGGGGCCTGGCCTAAGCCCAAGCCCCTGGGGGAGGCTTGGCACCGCACCCTGGGGGAGACAGCGGGAGAGTAAAAAAGGTCCCGAGCCTTGAGGTAGGCTTGGAACCACGGATGCTGGGGGCCATCCGAGTAGAAGAGTGAAAGCGAAGAGCAAGAGTTCGGGGTTCGTGTTTGGACTCGTTTGGCTGATCCCTCGAGGCTGGCCCTTCGAATTAACGGAACACGGTCCCGTGACAGCCTGGCCGATCTTTTGATGCGTGAGTTAGGGATTTATTATCATTGAGACATTTTGGAAAGCGGTTTTGGAAGAGTAATCCCGGATGAACAAGGGATGAGGTAATTAAAGTAAGGGAACTGAGGGCAATAGGCACTCATTGATACCACCGTTCGTGTAACACTTCAAGTGGCACAATGGCAAATCCTTCCTTAAGGTTCTGTGTAACACATACTACTCAATTCAGGGCCCAGAGTTGGAAAGACACTGCCAAATGTACATGAAAGGTTTGGTGTAACACGTTTCCCAGCACAACAGTGGCCTGCTTCTGAATTTCGGTGTAACACGTACTCATCAAGAAGGGATCTTCATGCTGCTTGAGTGACGGCGGACCGTTTCGCAGAGGGAAGATGAGGGTTTGGAAGACGAGACGCCGGCCTTATATACACCTCCAGCTGCTTGCCGCTTGCTACTACTCAATAAGGTACGCAGATGGACAAAGGCAAATTCCGTGATGATGTGCATTGTTCCATTGTTCACAATCCGACGGCCGACGATGCCAGCGGACATGGGTATAGTATAAAAGGCTGGCTGCATTCACATTCATCTACCAACACTAACACAATCGTACTTGCCACTACTCAAATCTCTTCCTCTCTCCACCATGCAACGCTTCCTACCCCGCACCGCCAAACGTCCTCGCGACTCCGACCATTCAACACCGACAGCCGACTTTCGTGACTCATCGCCCGAACCCGAGATGCCAGCCCCGAAACGTCTTCGGTCGGAGCGCTTGCTTACTGAAGCTCAACTGCAAAAGATGGAGAAAGATTTCGAACGTGAGGTTGAGAAGGCAGTGGAAATAGCAAAGGAGAATCATGGTACGTTTGTTGTCGCCATAAATCTTCGTCTTGTCCCCGCCTACCTAATAACGAACAGTTACCATGTCGGGTTTCAATTTCGAGATCGCCAAGAAGGGCGGCAGAAGGGCAAAGGCCCAGCAAGAGCGCGTCGCCCACGAGTGGATGGACGAGGTGCCGGTACCCCGTATGGCCGTTAGTCAAGACGGCTATGCGGTGGTGGTTCACCTTCCCGGAATTATTAAAGCCAAGTCCTGCGTGCGTGGTTTCATTCGCTGCGTTTGAACAAAATTGACCTTGACTTGACAGGAAATTCTGCTTGACGAGCTTCTGGCGCTCGTTGATGATGGATTTGGGGGGAAGCTTCCCATGACGGGCGGAGCCGACGGTGAGGGAAGGAACGGTGTGCGTTCCTACAAGACGTTCCCTGGTCAGGTTGCTGGCATCTGCAAATTAGTTCGAGCATGGCTGCCGGTCGGTCACCCGGTATGTCTCATTCACTCACCTTTATGTTCCCGCCACCTCAACCCTTGTCCCAGCACGGAAATCCCACTGCCTCGCGCGACATGTTGAAGTCAGGCAAGGCTTTCTCTGCGACCGTCAAGTTGATGGCTCAGCTTCGCTTGATTTCGCACCGCGTCAACGTCTTGATTCGGTCTGTCGACCCTAATCATCACCATCAGCTTCAACAACTGAACACAGCGGCATGCGAAACTCACGACTTCTACCGGGCCCTTGCCTCTGTGGACCCGCTTCTCATGGAGGGCAGGGAAGTCATGTACAACCGGCAAACCCCTTTGCACCCCGACAACGGTGATCCAAAGAACGGGTGGGCGGTTCTGGTCGTCGCTGGACCATTTACCGGCGGTCCGCTGTGGATTCCCAAGCTCAATCTTCGGATGAGCTACACAAATGGCACCATGATCATGGTCCGGGGGCGGGTGTTACCACACGAGGTTGAGGCATTCAGCGATG
Source organism: Favolaschia claudopus (assembly GCA_037176885.1). NCBI lineage: Eukaryota > Fungi > Basidiomycota > Agaricomycetes > Agaricales > Mycenaceae > Favolaschia > Favolaschia claudopus. The sequence goes on from JAWWNJ010000112.1 coordinate 644,843, forward strand.
GGCAACGCGTAGCTATCGCGCACTTTACGCACGAAACGTTCTGGAAGAAGTTGGGGATGAAGGCAAAGGCGACTCGGGTGAAGCTCTAGATACAATAGTTCTCAAACTCGGTTTTGAATACGGAAATTTGTCCACACACCTTAAACGTAGAAATCTTGCGTTGTTGAATCCAAAGACACAGACTCTGAGATCTCAATACTGGCGGTGCCGACGTCATTGAGTGGTGAGATTCAAAGACAGATGGTTGGGTTGCGAGATCCAATAACAGGCGACACGGATGATGTCAAGTTCTTGGATTCAAGAAAGAGAATTGTCGGTGGGTCTCGAGATTCAAAGACAGTGAGTCTGGATGTTGTTTTGCGAGATTCAAGAACCACCGGTGTGTATGTCGTTGGGTTCTTGAATTCAAAGACAGGCGGCGCAAATGTCGTTGAGTCCCGACATTCAAGCACTGACAGTGGGGATGTCGATTCAAAAACCAACACCGTGATGTCGTTGGGTTCTTCGATTCAGAAACGGGTCCTGAGATCCAGAAACAGGCAGTGCGAATTGGGACTTTGAGGATCTTCAGCTCTTGCGCACCGCTCAACACCAAAGTTCTTGCGTCGACCGCAAGACGGCTTGAGGAGCGATTGGTCGTCCAAACGACTCAATCGTGCTGCTTTGCCAGAGTCCAGCTGCCTTGAGGTATCTACATCGCAAAATCAGCAAAATGGACCAGATACACACTGAAACCGCACTTGTGATTCACATAGTCCAGCGCGTGGATGAGCAGCCGCATCGCAAGGAGCAGGCCACAGCGGTGGTCGAATCGACTTTGAGGATCTTCAGTTCTACTGTGAGTTGCGAGGGTGGCAACACCAACGCCTGACCAGTCTCAAAAACTCTTCTCACGCCTACTGCGAATCTTCATACCAATCTATCATCCAAGGAACACATACTGGCTCGCACTTCACTTCCACTCAGCTCACAGTAAAATACGACTGTTCAGCACCGACCACGGCGGGTTTTTACATGACTTTATCCCAACTTTATCTGCACAACCTTTCAATCGTCCCAACATTACTGCCCCTCAGCTCGTTCAGTCTCAAGAGGTTTCTCCAGCGCTAGCATCCTTCAACTTTCTAAGCCGCATCCCTTCCGCAGCTTAACAATCATTTAATTTACAACTCATCTGCCCGAATATTTTTGAACGAACCTGCCTTCAATTTTTCGAGATTACGAAGCACTTCAAAAGGCCGAGTTAGAAGGGTCATTGCGATAACCTCTAGGATGTTGCTGCCGTCCTGCGAGTCGCGTGGTGTGAGGGGAGGCCCTTGGTTGGCACGGTGATTGTTCCGCCCAGATTGTGGGCCCAACCGCTCCGGAACAGCTGCGATCACCCTTTCCTTGAGATTGAGCAGAGACTTCAACGAAATAACAAGATGGGTATACCCTGTCTCATCTAATCCTGGGCAGTCGTCAACGACACACTCCTCCTGTGCGACATCGTAATTCCCGTCATCGTCGTGCGTCACATTCCCCTCCGTTGGTCGTCCTTCAGGACAGTCTTGGTTCGGACGGTCGATCCCAGATACCTCTCGTGACGCGGGTTCGTTCATACACATAGAGGGAGCTTGAGAGGGAGAGGGAGAAAGTCGGCCGGTCGCCATACAATCGATCTGATTTGTGAATCAATTGTTTGGCTTTTATTTTGTTCATCAGTATCTCATTCATCATCCGAGCGATGCGCAACAAATCCACAAGATTGGGCTGTAGAAATTTACATTTAATTACAATCGTACAACTGCTTTCCAGGCCAGATCGCCGTACGACCACGACCGCTTTGCCCTTCATCGGATTGTCTTCTTCTTCTTCTGCATATTCGTCGGCTTTCCCGCTTCCTTTCCATCTTGCGCAGGAGCCGAGCCATCTTGGTCATCCTGTCGCTTTCGCTTTCCTCCGTTATCGAGGTTCATCTGGGCCACCGCAACTGTCCATTTGATCTTGTCCCCCTTCTTGACGTCTTCGAGCAGCCGAGTGTAAAGTTGGTCGAGCGTATCACAACGGCAGCGGCTCTTGTACCAGTCGAGCATACACTAGAACAAAGCCCCAATATCAGGCAGAATACCACGCAATAACCACAGGAGCATACCTTAACGGTACTGTGGGGCCTTTTGAGTTTGTCCCACCGTCCATTCCAGGGAAGCTCATTGAACAATCGATAAGGCACGAAATATTCGCGGCCTTCTCGTTTCACAGTCAGGAGGGCATCATTGCTATTCCAGCAGGTGAGGGAGTCATCCCAGTACGTCAATATTCGAGACAGGGCGACGCAGACTTTGCCTTTGAGGACAGGAAGTTTGTATCCCTCCAAGTCCGTCGGGTAAACCAGCAGAGTCGTGTCTCGAAGCTTGATTGGGGTTCCCCAACCGTTGGTCGTGGCCAGCCTTCCCCCCGACAGGTCAGCATTCAAGTCATGCAAAGCATCGCCGACGCCCGCGATCAGGGTTGAGCTGCTGGCCTGTTGATGTGCGGGCAGCATCCTCAACGGTTGTCGAGCTGTGGTGCTACTTTGAGACGACTGAGGCCGCTGAGTTTCCTGGGTGAGGACGAAACTCGGTTGAAGCCCGGGCACGATCGGGTGCGAGGGAAGTGGAGGCTCAAGGTAGAAATCGGGAAGGCAGTCTCTCAGTGCTATTCCATCTGTGATGGGGTCGTAAATGAACGTGCTGGCGTTCGGTGTAGGATGAGAAGGGAAAGCGGTCTTTTCTGAAGGGGAGACGAAACTCGGTTGAAGCCCGGGCGCGATCGGGTGCGAGGGAAGTGGAGACTCGGGGTAGAAATCGGGAAGGCTGTCTCTCGGTGCTATTCCATCTGTGATGGGGTCGTAAATTAACGTGCTGGCGTTCGAAGGAGGATGAGAATGGAAAGCGGTCTTTTCTGGAGGGGAACGGCTTTGGCCCTCAGCCGCCAGATACCGAGGATTGACAATGTGACGTTTACTAGGATCGGGTATAGACCCAGTGCTTGGGAAGCGGTATACCGCTAAGGCGGTGTCGCGCTCCTCGACAACTTCTACAAGAATGGCAGACATCGGAAACACCGACTTGACTATCTGAACAGGACTCTTCGAATTCAGATGTACGGAAAGATACCGGCACTTACCATATCGTCAACCAACTCCGTTACTGTTTTGGTAACTGGTTTCTTGCTATTTTCTCTAGATTGAGCGCAGACGCGGCCCACCTATCGTTGATGAGTAAAACAGATTTACACTCAATCTTGACGCACCCACTCCCCCAAAGGGGCGGACTTTTCAGAGAACAACGAGTACCCTCTGGCACTGGGTGGCTCGCGGACCACAGCAGTTGCAGCTTGCAGCACGCGCTGCGGTATGGAGAGCTTTGAAAGCTTGTGTGGGGGCGGAGCCGCTTGGCCGCTTGAGTCCCAGTTTAGCACAGGAGGAAAGAGACAGTGAAACACACATATCTTTGGGCTCGCCTTGGCCATTGTTTTCTTGGCGCATTGGTGTGAGGGCAGACTTGGCCAGACGGTCTTGAACTCAGGATGATAAGCGTGAAGAGTGTTAAGGACCTTCGTTCAAACTCTCTGTGCCGAGTTTAATATGTCCAAGGGCCGCATGTCGAGTGGTCGTCAGATCGCGAAGCTTATACATGATATTCTCCATGCAAGGCAAAATAGAGGCAGCTTGAGGCGGAGGCAATTGCAAGCAACAGCGGCAGATGAGAGGTACTCGAAGGAGCGTGTGAAGATCACAAGCTTGACGCATTTGGAGATTCTTGAATCCTAGTCGGACCACTACGCGTCACCCTGAAGCCAACGTCTTTGATCTTTTTGCACAACGATGCATTCGCAATTCCTGTTTTGTTTCGGGTACGGCGGCGCGAGAAAGTTAGTTGCTCGGCACCATTGATACCATTCGCGCTGATTAAGCTGTTTTTCAGAGCCTGATAGAATTCTGATATCAAAAACCGACGTCGACCTTGTGTGCATACTAGTGCAGACTACTCTTCTAACTGCAGGGCTGAACGCACCTGCGATGTTCTCGCCAGGCAAATGGGTCGAGTGGGAAGCCTGTACCATTTTAGACCACTTTTCTTCTGATTACTCTTGATAGGCGTTTTGCACTGCAGGATTGTGGGACTCAGAGGCTGAGCACGGATACATTAAAATTTGCCCCATGGACGACAATGCACGCTGCGTGCAGTTGTATGCGATGTCAGTACGAGGACCAACCTGGACCAACGGAACGTTAACATTCTCAGGCTACTTCAGATATTGGCCCGGGGAAGAGAGAAAGGTATTCTTGCCTTAGCCAAGTTTCTCGAATCGTCGGGCGCTTTCATTAAGTCCGGAAAACCGACACCCGTCGGAAGACAAGCCCCCGACGCCATCAATCCTCCCGCCCCGCCCGTCGTCAAAAACCAAGATAAATTCGCGTAAAAATACAGGGGGTATCTATCAACATCTATACAAGCACAATAGCTGCCGTGAATATGGCATGCTTTGAGGTAATTCAACGCTTCAGCGCCGCCGGCGCCGCTGTTCTGAGAACTACTCATCGCATTTAAGAATACTTCAGCAAGGGCGCTGTCCTCGTCCCCGCCATCATCGTCGTCGTCACCGACTGTTGGAGTCCTGTGATTGAGTGCAATTTCTTCGCGCACGCTTCCTGGCGGATTTCCTCGCAAAGGGGGTCTTCGCTCACGAACGCACCACCTTCATGGACGATCCGCGCCGCTGCTCGGCCGTGCAACACGTCAAAGCCGTTGTCGGAAACCGCCTCAGGCGGAGCAGTTAATTCAAAACGAGGATATTCAGCGAATGCCTAGCTTCGTTAGCTGTGAGTGTTGTTCATTGCGGCCCCTTTTCGCACACTGACTCTCTCTCAGACGCCTTCGCGCTCTGGGCTCCCCGTCTACATAACCACTACGTTGAGAACAACGCGAAACTTCGTGCCCGCTGCCCGGACCTCCGCCGCTTGTTTCCCAACTCCGTTTTCTCCTGCGCCGCCTTCAATTTCGGCGTCAACGTCTGGTCATTCAAGCACCGGGATGTCTGCAATCTCCCATACGGGTGGTGCGCCATCCAATCTATGGGGAATCTCGATGCGACGATGGGATTTGAAGATGGTCGTCGAGTTTCCCGCCGGCGCGTTAATCCTCGTTCCTTCCGCCGCCATCGCGCACTCCAACATACCCGTCCAGGACGGCGATGAGCGGGTTTCTTTCACTCAATTCACCGCCGGCGGTCTCTTCTGATACATTGCTAACAACGGGCGTACAGACAAAAAGGTGGCAGAGGATGGCCCCGAGGAATACGTGCGCTTACTCGAGTTCAGGCAAGGGCGTTGGGAGCGTGGACTACAGCTATTTAGTACCGTCGAGGAGATGTTCTGCACTACACATATAAAAACGTGAATTACGGACGCCTGCTGTATTTTTTTTTTCCAAGAAAATAGATAATGCTGTTGCTCCCTTCAGATTTTTCATACGGCTGCGTACAGAACCTGTCCTTTGACTACTGTAAATTCTTTGGAGCACTGGGTAGGCTTGAAAATAAGCAGGAAATGTCCGGAGGAAATCCGATCGCAAACCTCAGTCTCATCTTACCGTAATAAGACTTTAGGGCAGGTCCGAGTTGAACTTGGGAAGTCACCATTGACGCAGTGCCTAGTGTATGTATCATACGCCTTTGGAAATTCTTTCTCACACCTGGCAACGCGCGGCGGGCAACCCTCTCGTTCTCTCTCCCGCGTCAAATTCTCGCCCTTCCATACGGTGGCTCACTTTTATGGCCCGGAGCTCTATCAAGCCTCTCTTTCATGGCTCGGATCGATTGGAAAACATGCGGTGCCTCTACAAAATCGACATTGTACTCCACCAACAAATTTGAAGCTTTTCGACGTCTCTGGTGCTCGAGATTGATAAAACAACTTTGTGCACATAGAATGCATATTCTTCCTGGTGCAGGAGCTCTGATTGCGGCTCATCCAAGTCCACGAAACTTGGCAGCGGTACACAGATATTCGTGAAGACTCTCGAACGGCCGTACTACTACAACATATAGAAAGAGTCCACTCCCCGTTGCCTGCGTCTTTACGGAGGCGTGCAGATCTTCGTGAAGACTCTGACGGGCGGACGTCAAGTCATACAATCCGACTGATAACGTGAAGGTCAAGATCCAGGACAAAGAGGATGTCTTTCCCAACGACGCCTCATCTTCGCCGGCAAGCAGTTTGAGGATGGCCGACCCAGAAGGAGTCCACGTTACACCTTGGTACGTTGCCGCTCTTGTCTCTTCGGATTGGATGCTTATTGCTGGCAATTCTTTCTCTTGGTGGTAGTGTGCACATCTTCGTGAAGACTCTCACAAGCAAGACCATCCCTCGATGTCGAGTCTTCCAACACTATTGACAACGGGAAGGCGATCATCCAGGACAAGGAGGGCATTCTCCCGAACAACAGCATCTCATCGCTGCCGGCAAGCAGCTCGAAGATGGTCACACTGTCCGACTACAACATCCCGAAGGAGGCGACCCTTCCCCGCCCTCGTCTGCTCTGTCTGCGTGGTCGCTTGCAGATCTTCTTTATGACCCTCACTGGCAAGACCATCACGCCCGAGGTCAAGCCGTTCGACACAACCGGGCTCCCTTCGGATGAACAGTGGACGCCTCAATTTCAAACAATGCTGCTGGGAACATAGGTGAAGGTATGAATTATGGTTTTTTCTATAACCTTCAACTGATGATTGTCTCTGCCAATCAACAGAAAGGACGTTCATTTCTTTCGGTCGTGTCTGGATTTGGTGTAGCAAGTATTAATTGTGATGCGTGATTGATTGTGTCGCCCAGCGGATGACCAATTCTCCTTCTCTCGACTAGCTCGTTCCTCAAGGATATTCCAATCGCGTAGAACAATGCGATATCAAAGGGCGGCCTCGTGTTCCTTGCAGGCAGTGGGTTTCTTTGTGCTGATCTCCGGTCATGCGCTTGACCAACCATAAATAGGCTTTTGCACTTCCTGTTTCACTTCGGACACGTTCCATGAAGCTTTTTTGTCCCTCGTCTGTCCAGCACCCTACCGCGTGAAACCGAGAAATCTTCGCAGCTCTCACATATCGCTTAAAAACCTCCACAGCGTAGACCCGCCTCCCGTTCACTTTCCGCCTCCCTCCAGATGGACGACCTCTCATCACTCAAAGCCCTCTGGGACAAACGCTGCGAATTGGAACCGGAGTGCGAGGAGGAGCACGGCGATTGGACAGGAGACGACGAGACGCCTTCGGAGATTCACGTTGGCTATAAAGCCTTTCTTCTCGGCAACCACGACGACACCCCGGCCGACCTCGACGCTTACTTGTTATGGCGTGACGAAGTAGAGAGCCGGTCTCAAAGGGTTTTACCGCAAACGGCAGACGGTTACGATAGGTCCAGCTTCACCGGCCTGTTTCCTTGAACCCAATGCTCAGTATCAAATCAAGGGACTGCAAAAACTTTCTGATATGGTTGAAGCAACAACCTCTCTGGACCAGTCAACACACCGCCCAGGACACCCAGGCTTTCTTCACACAGACCACCCGCGACCACCCGTATTGGATTGCGGAGTATATGAAACACCGGTATGTTTCTGTCCAATATCTCAGTCCCCTTTAACCCTTCCTCATTTAGCGCGGAGGACGAAGAGAAGTCTTTTTCGTCGACGGACAGCCTAAGGTCTGCCATGGTCTGGAAATTCTCGAGGGCGCCTGACATCGCGGATCGCCCTTGGGAACAAGACGCCGAGTCTTTCAAAGGCAACCCTGCCAAAAGCTCTCTCGTTAGAGACTATCTCTTCTCCATCCGCAAACAAAAGGTGATGCCCCATGATTGTGATGCCGTCGTTGACGCCGTCACTCCACAGGTGAGAAACGGGCAAACTGCACGGCGCAGTGTCAGATCGATGAGCCTGGTGCTTACCCTCAGTCTCATCCTTTGCTTGTATTCATTTGCATCATACAGGAGGTATGTTACAAATTGTATTGGTTTGCCAACCAGCCAGGACGGCTGGATTGGAGAAAGTTCGGCCAGAAGGACGGATACAAGGAGGAGTGGCCCGCCGCAAGTGCGTGGAAGGGTACGCCGAAGACGCGCCTTCAGCAGGAGGCGATGCGAACCCTTGGGACTGCTCTGCTCTCTCGCCCAGGGGAGTTACTCTCCTATCGCCGAAAACATCTGGTATTTGGTTTTGACGGCCAAGTACCCTACGTCGAAGTTCTTCCTCTGGATTATCGAAAGAATGACCCCAATGGCAGTAAGTAGATCCCCCTGTCATCCTGTAGATCGTCTCATTATCCCTTTCTAGCCAAAGGCAAGCCACAGCGGCTGTATCGTCGCCCTGAAGGGCAAGAGTTTCTTTGCGCTGTTCGTGCTCTTGCGTTTTGGCTAGAGGCAGCCCCTCTGGAAGATGGTGAAGACGCGTTTCTGTTTCGTAAGATCAATGTCGGCACGGACACTGTAACATCCGAACCCCTGGTTTGTGGTATCCTCATTATATGGCCTCTTACTGAAACACTCTTCAGTCTTATGGAAAATTCCTCCAGACGTTCCAATGCACGTTGGCGGAATTAAACGAAGACTATGCATTTTACGGAGTCCATTCGTTTCGACGCACCGGCTGTCAAATCCTCCATGTCTTCTTTAGGTGGTGCTTGAGGAAGATTGCTGACTGGGGCGGCTGGTCTGACAAGGATGGCTTTGCTGTCATATTTCGTTACCTTCTCTCCGAGAACGACGACGATTGGTACCCACGGGAACTATGGCTTCATCCATTTGCGCAGGTTAGACTGGAGTGTAATGAATGTGGGCGAGCCTGTGGCTGCGAAAGTTATTAGGTGTTTACGACGCGTTACGACTCTCTGTTTCGAGCATCATCGTTAAATTGTCATTGGCGTAGTGCAATTCTCTATGCCTGTAATGGATAGCAATGTCATAGACTTGACAGAACCGCCCAAATACAACTCCCCAAATGCAAGATGTTTACTTAAAGTGAGGCGCCGTAGAGGGCGGGTACAGATCGAGAGAAGAGATTAATAATGAGAGAAACCTGGCAGCGACTTACGTAAGTGCACTCGGTCTTCAAGTCCCATCTAAACCTTTACATAGGAGTGGACCTCTTCTGTTACAGATTGCCATGCATGATCTTTGGGAGGTACCAGTCTTGGTCATTCATTCGTGGACGCTCCTCACAGCACGATACAGATATTGAACCCCGCCCTACAACGACGACCGTTGGAATATCTGGCTCTTCTCGAGGGATTTGTTCCCGATCGTAATGGTATCCTCTGTCTTCGCATCGGGCTCGATGCCCAGTGAGTTGTAATCTATTCGAATTTCCTTGTCTTAATTCTCGCCTTTCAGTACTTGGCTTGCCAACCCCAATACACCGCTTCGAAATATCTGCTACAGACTGTGCCGATTGCTAAGGCTATGTGTGTCGGTTGTTTTTGTTTTCGGTCAATCTGCTACGTCTGGCCAACTTGCAATGCAAGATCCCCGCTTTGTGCCGTTTCAGTCCCTCATCCATGCATTCGGCTTTCATTCTCATAACGTAGGTAACCCTAGAGGCCCTGTGTATCTCCGCACTGAACTACTAATCAGGCTCATGGCGACGTTGTCGTAGAGCTAGCTCACCTCAACCGATTGGGATTGCTCGATTTGGTATTTACCGCTGAGGTAGATGTGTTCGCTTCAGGAGCTACTCATGTTGTCTACAGGTTTGTTCTCTTCTCATAATTCTTTGAGGTTACTGATTGTCCGTAGCCCAGACAAGGATAACTATTCTGAAGCTATCATATATTCATCCATGAATATCGAGAATTGCGCACATCTCACCCGAGGCGGTCTCCTATTATTTGTTCTCTTGATGGGCGGCAAGCATAACCAGGTCAGTCGCCATTATTGTCCTCGATGTCAACATGTGTTAAGAACGGGCACATCACAAGGGTCTTACGGGGTGTGACAAAGAAACTGCATACCTGTTGGCACGAACCGGCTTGGGAGATACGCTGCTGGCAGCTGCGCAAACTCTGAACCCGACCGAGCTGAATAGCTTTCTGACGCTGTGGCGTACAGATCTCTGCTACCAGCTTAATGATCGTGAAAACGTTCTCGCTCGGCTTGTTTCCGATGCTTTCCCAGATTTAGCCACCTTGTCTCTTTATGTCTCCTCCCCTACTCTGCGCGACTACGAACATCTTTCTCGTTCCCCTTGGGGTCCGAAGCCCCCCGATCTTGCTTCGCTTGGCCAGCTTTTTCGACAGCACTTCCACCGGCGGTCGATACTAGCTATCCCCCCCGCTTTCCTGTCTGCGTTCATCCAAGGCGTGTGTTTAAAGCGTCTGTGCAAGGTTTGCTATCGAAAAACACTTCTCATGATTTGCAATCTCACAGATCATTCTAGCCACAGAATGAGTCCCAGTACTTGCAGGCTCATCTTCATGATGGTATCGTTTCAGAATCTCTACTCCCACCATCCTCGTTTCTTTCCATACGTGGACATTCCAATGTAGCCTTCAGAATCGAAGTCTCGGTCGTCTCCATCGCTGCTTACATGCATGGCGCCGTTAGTCGTCCCCCCCGTGATACGATGTACGTCGATATACCTCGCCAAATCCTTGTTCACGCTCTTCCGCTTCTCGTTCACGACTACGAAATCTGCCATGTTACGTCACATCTACCTGAGTACCCTCCCTCGGTAGCTGATTTTGTTACTTGTATGATCTCCGGCCTTTGATTGACGACCTGCTTTGCTTAGATCTTGGCACCCAATGCTTGTGAACCCACTCGTCCACCGAACCGGCGTTCCAAGCGAGTAGGGAATATAGTATACAGCGGAGCTTTGATCCATCTCTTGCATATCCATTCGACGTTGCATCCTCTTTCCACGGCCGGTTTGGACGCATATCTGCGCCCACTTGTCGCTACGATTATAGAAGAGAGGGAGTACCAAAACAAGGAGAATATTGAGCCTTGCTAGTAGATTGTCTTAAAAACTCGACCACTTTTTTTACATTGCGCTCTGAGTCGGAGAATGAGTGGACATGCTGCGTAATTGGGCCAACGTAAGTCGAACGGTCATGTGACAGTGTTTTTCTTTTCGACCCTTAGCCCTATCCACCACCGCGCCCTCTGCTGCACCCCTGCGTCCGCCGGTCCGCATACATTTTTCCCTTTCGGTTGCTTCCTGCCAGGCCGCTAAGCCCGTTGTTGCGGAACCCAGACAGAGGTCGCTGGAGTATTCTCTTGCAGGCGACCAGTCCTCATTTCTTATATCTTTTATCTGTTTTTGATCCTTTCTTTTTTTGCCGTGAAGGACGACATCGGCGGCGTCCACATTTCGCTAACGCGCTCCGGTCTCGTAACAGGTGACATTCGTGTTGCCGCCGCCATCCTAACACAATGAAGCCCTCCAACGACTCCACGCCATCTGGAACGGAAAGAGAGGAGGGTGGGTCTCAATGTGTTTGGCTGGGACTCTAACGGTTGACATTCATGATTTTTTTTCTCTCTTTCTTTCTTTTTCTTGCTTTCTTTCTTCCGAGCCGGTCCCCCTCCCCCCGTCGCTTAACGCACGCCTACACACCCGGCTTCGACTCCCGACGATCTCCAATATCCACCCGCATCTCATGCTGCCGTCATCGACTTCAGTCGTCCACGCCAGCTAGTGAACGCTGTCCAATCAGCAGCTCTTAACTCGTTTCGACTCGTCTTAACTCATTTCGCCTCGCTCTCTTTTTGTTCGCCATCGTCGATAAGACTCAGAATAGTATTGGTTGAACATGACCGCGTCTCACATCTTTTTGTTCGCCGTATCCCACCGCCCAGACTCGCATCACCCGCGGTGTGACAGTTGTTGCACGAGATGTGAAATTTTCATCACCTCCTTTGTTTCAGCAACACAAGTCAGACAACACCACCATGAGCAAGCCTGGGCCGAAGAGCAAATTCAGCAAGGACCAAGAAGAGCACATCGCTGGGCTACTTCCGACTGTGCTTGTGAAATACACTACGTCCTCGCCTTCCGACATGACCAAATGGAAAAACGAGCAGATCGAGGAGATCATGAAGTCTCCCCTGTTTTCTGGGCAGTTACCCAGGGAAGGTCCCACTGGAACCGACGACAAAGGGTGGAAACAAGTGAGTGCTAGTTCCACCGTGATCTGTGGGCCAATACGCAGCTCTTTAGCGCATTCGGAAGAAATTCAATCACCACATCACTACAAATGCGACTACGAAAGCCACCCCTTCGTCTCAATCTATCGTGATTCCAACCGTGGTCGGCTTTGACCTTTTTGGAATTCAGCAGCGTGCGGCGATCCGGGAAGTTGCAAGCGCTGTCGCTGCGCAGGGTAAGAAACGATTTCTGGAATGCGTTGAAGACTGTCACAAGACCTTGTGGGCTGCGCTGAGCACTGAACAGCGAGCAAAATACGACCAAGAAGCTCAAAATCTCACCCCCAATGTAGCAACGTCAGTCTCTCCATGTTATCTCTGTTCGTCCATGCTCATCGATGTTAACGGACTTGCCAGGAACCAAGCTGTATTCCCACAGGCCATAACGACAGTAATGAAAAACATTTGTCAAGGGGGACTCTTCGGAAACACCGAGCTTTTACTTTTCTGGGCCCATCGCGAAACCAGTGGTCATCTGCGCTACGGGTCGTAAGTCTCAAACCCAGTTTGAATATTGCTTACATGCATCAGGGTGAACGCACATACTTCGGACAGCATCCCAGACATGTCTACCACAGTGGCGGACTGGGAAAAGTCATTTGAAAGCAAATGGATGCGGTATGCCAACTCGGTCATTTCTGGTCAGTGAGGCGAACCATGCCAGTATCATCGTGACCTCAATATCTTCCAGACTCTATCGGTGCCCCTGTCGATGGCAGTGACGTCGCGATACCTCGCAATTATCTTGGGGTTCCAACCTTCCCCACCTTGACTTTGAAGAAATGCAATTCCGAGGTCCTACACGACATCTTGAATCGCTACCTCGGGGAAATTTGGGGTTCGTATAGTTGCCTTTCTTGTTCTTCGATTGTTAAAGAATCTTGCGCGTAGCCCACTGTCATCCCGAAAGGAAATCCCCCCCCTGGCTAGCAATTGCTGCCGACAATAGCGCGTTTTTCGATACTTCGCGGTTCCCTTTGCCTGTCCCACTCAATTCCCCAGAATTGCTGACGGTAGTTCAAGTTGTTACGCTTGCTGAACACTTTCTCTCGACCGCTACTGTCATGGCTGATGATCCCTTCGTTTTCAAGGTAGCGAGATCACAGCCGCGAGATATTCAGCTTACACAGTTTCAGGGAATTGATGTTAGGTCAATCGCCAACCCGTCCCCCTCTTCTCGAGAACTGGTGCATTCCAAGCCTTCGGATCGGGACAGAACTGTCACTCTCTCGCCGGATTTCACCCGTGAGTGAACTGTCAACTTGTTAGGTTTCGCTGATTCACTCCCTAGCGCCTATTCTTGATGATTCTGATTTGAGCGACCTGGATGACTCAATTGCAGCGGTGGTTCCAACCCATCCCAACTCCAGTGAGGGTGGCGGTAGGTCCGCACAAGGTGTTGTTGGAGCACCCCGTGGTCGGGGACGTCCCAAATCCACAGATCCAGTAGACTGTATATCAGCAAGGAAAGGTTCTGGCCGTTGCGCCCCGTATCCGCGCAATCGCAACAAACAAGTTAAAAACTCTGTCGGGGGCTCTCGCAGCTCTCGTCGTGGTGAACCCTGTCCACCTCCGGAACGGGTGCCATGCTGGATGGTTGACGGATACGCTTATCCCGAAGTACATTGCTCTGCAGGGACTTTTTTCTTCGGCTGACTGTATTAATTCAGGGCGGCAACCCGCCTCCCGGGCACACTTGGGAAGAGCCGCACGAAGTGGTCTGGACTGTACGTTTTCTCGTTTTCTCGATGCAAATTATCCCTCAGTTGCAGTAGGCCATCAAAGCTGGCAAAGCACTCTATGACTAGCTCGACGCCGACTGGCTCAGACGTGTCATCGATTAGGATGCGAAGGGCTAGGAAGGAGCAGCCGAGGTGCTAGTTCCCTGGAGTCATCCACAATGTTGATCTCTTTTGTTTTTTATCTATTTATTTCACTTCGAGCACATCCTTCAAGATCGACGCGACGCGTCCACCCGACACTCTCAGCAACTCTCAGTATTCAATTTGATTTCCTTCGTCTTCGAGCAAGTACTTGTTTATTGTGGGACTGATAGATTCAGAATTCTAGCTATTGTGAATGGGGGGAATCAAGGTTTTGCCGCCACGCCCCCGGGCCCTTTCGCCGCCACGCTCACCACGTCTTTCGCCGCCTGTCTGATACGCCGCTGAATCTGACGTAAACGCTCCTTTTCCTTCTTCGTCGCATCTTCTTTGAGCTGTCTCTTCTTCCGAGCCCTCATCTTCTGGCGCTGAGATTCAAGCAGGGGTTGGTCGGGGAGAGCCCACCGAATGTTGAGCGGTTTGGCGGGCTGATCGCAGACAGGACCTGGAATGACATGGATCACAGGCAGACCTGGGGGGACACGCAACTCACACAGAATTCGATCCATTTTCATGCTCTCATCAATTTTTTTGCGCGCGTCCTGCATTTGCCTCAGGCAATCCTGCTATTGATTAGTGCAGTAAAGGGCAGATATTGTGTGACCCACCGCATGGTACAGTGGGGTTCGGCATGCACACGTGAGAGTCAAGTTGGCCCCTTCCACCAGGCAAATCTGCAAAGCATTGAGAAGCGGTTGAAAGAGACGTGAAGTACAAGACTCACTGGGCACTCCTCATTTTCTATGGAAGCCTGTTTGAGACCATAAACGATTTTGATGCGACGGAAAATGGCCTGTCGAGTGTCTTCGGGGGGAAAGCACCAAGGAAATTTTTGTATATAGGCCTTAACTAACTGTGGCATGGATTAATCTTGGATGCATGGATAGTCCAACTACAGATGCGCACCTGGCTTCTGCGGGGATGAGACATGTCGGCGACTGCGGGCCTGCAAATAAGGGGGAAGAGTTTCACGAAAGCCCTGCGTTCAAGGAGTAGGCGATATTGTGCCTCGGTTAAGTGTTGGAACTTTCGGGGTCGGACTGGGGCTAGGACGGGGGCTCGGACGGGGCGATTCATCACTACGAATTCGTCATCGTCATCGTCGTCCAAAATAATGACCTCTTCGCTGTCCGTCTGCGGGGCAGGTGAGTGATGAGAACAGGATGCGCAAGTGAAACCGAGCGACCGACCATAGTAATCCCTTGAACGTTCACCTTATAACAAATCGGATTTCGTCAAATAAGGACCGATGGCCTACGGAGGGCGGCTCACTCTTCGACTCTGAATCGGGGAGACGAACCAAAGAGACTCGGAGATCGAGAGAAATTTGGCGCTCGCGAAGGGTCAGCCAAACGAGTCCAAACATGAAGCCCGAACTCTTCCTCTCGACTTTACAACCGATTTACTCATGTTAACTTTCCCCTACTCTTTATACTCTCCACCGCGTGCTTCAGCTATCAACATACGGGAAGCAACGCATCTCGGGTCGCTATTTTTCAAACACCTTTGCAAGACCTGGTCCACATCCGATTTCTGTATCCAGTCCATTTTGCTGATTTTGCGATGTAGATACCTCAAGGCAGCCGGACTCTGGCAAAGTAGCGCTTGCCCGCGATTGCGTCGTTTGGACGGCCAATCGCTCCTCAAGTCGTCTTACGGTCGATCTCCAACTCAGTACGACAACTGCTGTGGCCTGCTCTTTGCGATGCGGCTGCTCATCCATGCGCTGGACTCCTTGAATCACTAAGGTCGGTTTCAGTGTCTGTATATGGTCCATTTGCTGATCTTGCGATGTAGATACCTCAAGGCAGCTGGACTCTGGCAAAGTAGCACTTGCCCGCGATTGCGTCGTTTGGACGGCCAATCGCTCCTCAAGTCGTCTTGCGGTCGACGCAAGAACTGGATCTCCAACTCAGTACGACAACTGCTGTGGCCTGCTCTTTGCGATGCGGCTGCTCATCCACGCGCTGGACTCCTTGAATCACCAAGGTCGGTTTCAGTGTCTGTATCCGGTCCATTTTGCTGATCTTGCGATGTAGATACCTCAAGGACTCTGGCAAAGCAGCACTTCCCCGCGATTGCGTCGTTTGGACGGCCAATCGCTCCTCAAGCCGTCTTGCGGTCGACGCAAGAACTGGATCTCCAACTCAATTCGACAACTGCTGTGGCCCGCTCCTTGCGATGCGGCTGCTCATCAACGCGCTGGACTCCTTGAATCACTAAGGTCGGTTTCAGTGTCTGTATATGGTCCATTTTGCTGATTTTGCGATGTAGATACCTCAAGGACTCTGGCACAGCAGCACTTCCCCGCGATTGCGTCGTTTGGACGGCCAATCACTCCTCAAGCCGTCTTGCGGTCGACGCAAGAACTGGATCTCCAACTCAATTCGACAACTGTTGTGGCCCGCTCCTTGCGATGTGGCTGCCCATCGATGCGCTCAACTACTGGAATCCCCATGTGCCGTTTCATTGTCTCTACACGATTTGCTACCACATAAATACATACTTATACATATCTCTCCCCTCTTTTCTCGCTTCGTTCTCTCTTTTATTCTTTGCGGTCCTCTCGAATTCTTCACCCATAATACTGTACCGACCCTTGATATCCACACAGGCACTCTACTTACTTCGACGATCTTGCCAGTTTTCAGCTCTTTTTACCTACCGCATTTCTCGGATTTGTTTTTCCACGCGCTCGATACCTCCCTCGACCTATATGTGCTTCATGCCTTGGCTTCCTCTGCTAACACTTCACTATCTTTCACAGTGCCGCCACCTTCGCCTTGAAGAACAAGTAACAAGTAACAAGTTTATTTGGTCAGCTCCGTCGAGTTGTCAAAGGTCGCAGCCAAACACGTCCAAACACAGACTCAGGCTTTGTCGTCGGCGATTGCGTCGTTTGGACGACCAATCGCTCCTCAAGTCGTCTTGCGGTCGACGCAACAACTGGATCTCCAACTCAGTACGACAACTGCTGTGGCCTGCTCTTTGCGATGCGGCTGCTCAGGAAAGCGCTGGACTCCTTGAATCACCAAGGTCGGTTTCGCTGTCTCTATCGGATCCATTTGCTGATCTTGCGGTGTAGATACCTCAAGGACTCTGGCACAGCAGCATTTCCCCGCGATTACATCTTTTGGACGGCCAATCGCTCCTCGAGCCGTCTTGCAGGCGACGCAAGAACTGGATCTCCAACTCAATTCGGCAACTGCTGTGGCCCGCTCCTTGCGATGCGGCTGCCCATCAACGTGCTGGACTCCTTGAATCACTAAGGTCGGTTTCAGTGTCTGTATATGGTCCATTTGCTGATCTTGCGATGTAGATACCTCAAGGCAGCTGGACTCTGGCAAAGTAGCACTTGCCCGCGATTGCGTCGTTTGGACGGCCAATCGCTCCTCTAGCCGTCTTGCGGTCGATGGAAGAACTGGATCTCAAACTCAATTCGATAACTGCTGTGGCCTGCTCTTTGCGATGCGGCTGCTCATTCATGCGCTGGACTACTTGAATCACCAAGGTTGGTTTCAGTGTCTGTATCCGGTCCATTTTGCTGATCTTGCGATGTAGATACCACAAAGTACCTGGACGCTGCCAAAGCGGCACTGTCTTGCCCGTGATTGCGTCGTCAGAGGCTCGATCAGCTTTTAGCATTTGCTCCGCCAACATTCCTCCTCCTTTGTAGTTCCCTTTTGTTCGTTTTCAGGCAACCTAGCCCTGTAGTGCACCAGCTCTGATTTCCCCATCTCTTCCCGGATTGCGTTGTCCGGATGATCAAGACCAACTCTTTTCACGGTTGACTTTATCGCTGTCAAAATTACTCAACCGAGTCTTCTCGCTCCGGTGGTTAGGATTGGGTACCGTGGGGCACAGTCAGTTTTTTTTTCCGTTGAGCGACAGACATATGTCTGCCCCTGGCATCTATATTTCCCAAGTATTATGGCCAAACGGGGTGTCTTCTGCGTAACCCTCGCCAAGATTCGAGGTATGTGAAGCGCGATTCGAAGGCAAAGTGCCCGTCAGAGTTGGCGCCAGTCTGTGCGGTGAGGACGGCATGCGGAGACGAGCTGCAGTATTGGTTTGGGGACGACTTGAAAAGATACGGTTTGGAAACTTTGCAGGGTACGGAAGGAAGATCTTGGAAGGATTATGGGATGAAGCTTCGCATCACGGACCTCTGGTTTGGGATTCGAGTCGGGATGCCGGCGGGGGGTTCGGATGAGGCGGTGTGAGTTGCGTTGGCGTGGATGTCTTCGTATGGTGGTACAGGCTCTCTCGATACAGACGGGGCAGTAGACGTTTCAATTTCGCGGTCAATGGAATAGAGTACTAACCTCTACAGGTGCCTTTTTGTTCCGAAGACGGCTCTTTGGATCAGGGCTTCCGTTCCCAGTGGGAGGTATGAGTTGGCAGTCTTTCATGCGACGCTGCCTCATTACATTATCAGCTAGCTCTTGCGGCGAGACTTCGAGGAAAGTAGCTCTTGCGGGGCCGTTGTCGCGCCAGTTTATAATTATGTACATGCGGTATTTTCTGGCGGTCGGTAGAGGGCTCCTTGAGGGTCAGGTCGCCACCGTTCGGGAGGTATGAGTAGGCGGTACCTTTGCCTTATCATTATTATTATTAGTATGTATGTACCAAGATTCACTTAGCAAATAAAGTCTTAAAACCATCTTGATTCCCGGTGAACCAAATAAGTCTATTTGTCATTTTTGGTTTGTCATCCACAAGTCAACTTGAACTTGGAGTCAGATCTCACTGTTATCGCCCCGCCTCTCTCTGCTATCTTTGCCTTCCTTCAGTAAACCATGAGATTTGACGAACAGAACGATATAATCGACCTCACCCAGGAAGAAACCTACCATTGCATATACAATGAACCCCGCTACTCATCTTTCGAGGGGTATAATGTCGCTCCGCGTATCGACTGCTCTGGCGGCTTCGGAGGTCTGGAGCTGAAGTCGATCCGACAGCTGCTTGTCGATGGTGAGCAGTTTGAGGTTGTGAGCCCAAATTCGCGACGCCGTCCATATTATCCTGGTTCGCACCCCATGGCCCCAGTTCCTCCCTCTCTTCGGTTCGACGGCCATCTGGGCCCGGGAGACCCAACAGTGTCCCCGCAGTACTACGACGCTCGCCGGCCTTGGTTGCCGATGATTCCGGCGAAACGCCTTGGATCTGTCCAGGCCGATATTACACAAGTTTGGGAAGCAGTCCCCGATGGTTTTTGAAGGTCGACTTCACCCCACCTTCGTTTCGGAGTTGCGAAGCACGCATTCCGAGCTTATCGATGCAATTCGCAGACGTGACACTCCGTCTCAAATATATTTCAAAGCCAACCATGCTACAATCTACCCGCAAAACACACTAGAACGTATTCACCTCATCAGGCGTTTCTCTCAAGCCGTAGATGTGTGTAAACAGGCTCAACGGGAAATACTAGAAATGACCGCGTGGATATGCTTCATATCCTGCTACCCAGGAGAGGGAAAAGTAGGAATCACTGTCGTGTGTCTCAAGCTTTTAGTCAACTGCTTTTACAGAAAATTTAGAAGATGTGCCTTCGGAAGCCGACGATGATTATATAGGTCTTTGGGTCAACAGTGATATCCCAGGACCGCGGCTTCTTCTGTATCTCAGCGCCCGCGTTCCGGTTTTCTTCATCCGACCAACCCTACATGCCCGTGTACCCCCATCGTTGCCGATCTCTTATATCACTGGAACCGACCTTGAACCAGTCTTCGAACACGAAAAGACTGTGGGTTATGAATTCCAAGCTTTGCGCTTTGACGCGCAAGTCATCTCCTTTCCTTCTATTCCTGAGTGCCGGACAAACACATATTTTGTCGACTTCCTCTGCGATGCCAGGAATCAAGAGCTGCCGTATGTATCGCACCAAAGATGCAACCTTATACTGACGGATTTGTCTTGCAGAATCGCAAAGACTCCTCATTGCCTCCTGGTCAAAGACATCAAACGCCTTCTGCCGGGACGCTTCCTGAACGATCGCATAATCCAGTTTGCCCTCGAGTACTCAGCTTGCCCAGTTTTCGCGATTTCACACTCACTGTCTGACAGATCGTGGTTGGACCAACAGGAAGCCATAGATCCTGCCCCACTGGTCCCGATTCTTTCTCCATAACACATTTTTCTATAAGAAATACGCCCAAGGGTATCTCCATCTGTTGTTCTTTTATCTGCTTATTGATACTATATTCGTTTTGCTCTGGACCAGAGGTTTTCCCGCGGTGAAGTCATGGGCTCATCCCGATCTTCAAAAGAAACGGTTCTTGATTCTGCCCATACATGACAGCCAAGGTGTGTGCCAACCGTGTATATTACCTGATACTCATCCGTTTCGCCAGACAACATTGGTATCTGGCTTTCGCTTGGATACCTGAAAGATATTCTCAAAGCCAGCGGGGTTTGCCCAACAAGTAAATTCTTCCTTCAAGCTCCACTCAGTACTCACTCATCAACAGTGTAATGATCTGGATCGTAGACTCTCTGGGCCAGGAGCGCCAGAACGAGCTCAAAAAAATTGAGGCGTACATCAAGTTCTTGGCAGAAAAACAGAAATATAAATTTCCTGTCTCTGCTGGTACGCAACTTCTGGTACGGATCAGTTTACCTTGTCCTCTTTTCCTCTTGAAATGTTCATACTGCGCAGGTTCCCCGGCAATCGAACAACTATGACTGTGGAATCCATCTCCTCCACTACGCTCGGGAATTCCTTTGGCGGCCGCAGAGTATAATTCGGTCAATTATCGTCAGTCTAAGTTTTTTTTTTTCATTCACCACAGAGGACTCAGTTCAGGTAATATAGGCTAACAAGTACCCCTCGACATGGAATGCGGAATCCGAAGCTGCCAGATATGCTCTGCAGACACACCTTCTACCAGCTACCTACGACTACTTTGTCAGGAACGTCAACACCTTAACCAATATCAAGGTGCCCGAACTGTTTACAACTCAAATATTGTATTGACAGGTTGTAGGCAACTCCGATTGAGGTAGGGTCTGACGCAGAGTCCGATGTGGTTGAAATTGTGGGACGAGAGGAGACACAGATCAAGGACTCTCCATACGATTCGGATATTGAAATCGTCGAACGCAGCACTGAAACGTCAGCAGATACTGCTCCGAGGGGGAGCCAACTTGAAGCCGAAGCAGTTGAGTTTTTATCTGCCCTCCTTTCTCACTCTCGCCACACTGCAGCCATGGACCCTTCATACGATTCGCATATCGAGATAGTCGAAACCAGCCTTGAAACTCCAGCAGATACTGCTCCGGGGGGGAAGCCAAGCCGAAGCGGTCGAGTTTCCATCTGCCTCCCCTTCTCACTCTCGCGACGCTCCAGCTCCGCCTGGGTTGATGGAAGACACACCAACATCTGCTACTGTTCCTGTCCCCACTCCCGTCGAGCCCGGCATAATCAACAGTACGGCTGCGGGACTCGTTGAGGGATCACCCATCGACTGTAAATCGGCTCTGTCTGGCTCCTCCTCGCCTCTGCCTTCGGAACCCGTCGTCCAGGTCTCGATGGTGCGAGCGGAGCACTCAAACCCGTTGTCTCCTCTGCCGCCATGCACGGACATCACCGAGCCTGTGCAAGACTTTCCGATGGATGTAGACAAGTCGGAGATGGGGTGTTTACCGAAGTTGAGGGTTTGTGGGAAACCAGTTTGTTGGATGACGTGGATGTTGAAGACATCCTGCAAGATAGGAAAGGGGCTGGATACGATGACTTTGAGATGGCCGATATGCGGGACGAGACAGGATCCGCCATAGGTTGTCCCTCGGAAGTCGATAAATCACGGGAGGTCATCCTGCCACACAGAGTGATGGGGTCTCATTCAAAGCGGGCGAGGCTGGGGCCCATGTATGTCCCCCCCTCCACGTCGTGGTGGTACATCTCAAACACATCAGCCTGCGGAAAATGTCGAACGACAGGGACGTCGCAAAAAGAGAAAAACTGGAAAGCAGAGAGGGTTCAATAAGGCTCAGTTCGAAGCGAGGCAAAAGAGGCAATCCGAGTCTTTGCAGTAGTCACATATTATCGTACAACTTGGGACCTTGTGCTATTGCTATCATTATTATTATTACACGACCGTGAAGTATGCAACGGGCGTGGACGGATAAAATAAATGTACATTACTTATTGTTCACTTGCGATAATTGACAAACACACTAAAACAACAGGGAACTCGAACTAAAACTCTTCTTTGTCGCTGCCCGGCGTTGACCATGAGTGGACGAACTCTCCTTTAATTTGTGGGCTTCCGTGTTTAGCGGTGCGACCGCCACCCTCGCAACTCACAGTGCAAAAACTGAAGATCATTAAAGTCGATTCGACCACTGTTGTGGCCTGCTCCTTGCGATGCGGCTGCTCATCAATGCGCTCAACTACTTGAATCACCAAGTGCGGTTTCAGTCTCTGTATGTGGTCCATTTTGCTGATTTTGCGATGTAGATACCCCAAGGCAGCTGGACGCCGTCAAAGCGGCACTGTCTTGCCCGCGATTGCGTTGTTTGGACGACCAATCGTTTCTCAAGCCATTTTGCGGTCGACGCAAGAACTCGATCGCCTTTGGGGGCCTCCGTGTTGAGCAATGCGACTCTACCCTCGCAAATCACAGTTCAAGAACGGAAGATCTTCAAAGTCGATTCGATCACTGCTGTGGCCTGCTCCTTGCGATGCGGCTGCTCACCAACGCGCCCGACTACCTGAACCACCAAGTACGGTTTGATTGTCTCTATCCGATCCATTTGCTGATCTCGCGCTGCAGCCATCTCAAGGCAGCGCGGCGCCGTCAAAGCCGCACTGTCTTGCCCGCGATTGCGTTGTTTGGACGACCAATCACTCCTCAAGCCGTTTCGCGGTCGACGCAAGACCTTTGCTGTTGAGCGGTGTGCAAGAGCTGAAGATCCTCAAAGTCCCAACCCGCACTACCTGTTGCTGGATCTCAGACCCCGTTTCTGAATCGAAGAACCCAACGACATCACGGTGTTGGTTTTTGAATCTCGCAACTCAACGACATTTGCGCCGCCTGTCTTTGAATTCAACAACCCAACGACATACACACCGGTGGTTCTTGAATCTCGCAACCCAACAACATCAAGACTCACTGTCTTTGAATCTCGAGACCCACCGACAACCCCCTTTCTTGAATCCAAGAACTTGACATCATCCGTGTCGCCTGTTAGTGGATCTCGCAACCCAACCATCTGTCTTTTGAATCTCACCACTCAACGACGTCGGCACCGCCGGTATTGAGATCTCAGAGTCTGTGTCTTTGGATTCAACAACGCAAGATTTCTACGTTTAAGGTGTGTGGACAAATTTCCGTATTCAAAACCGAGTTTGAGAACTATTGTATCTAGAGCTTCACCCGAGTCGCCTTTGCCTTCATCCCCAACTTCTTCCAGAACGTTTCGTGCGTAAAGTGCGCGATAGCTACGCGTTGCCCATCGCTGAATGCCTCAACCTCGTGTGGTAACACCCGCCCCCGGACCATGATCATGGTGCCATTTGTGTAGCTCATCCGAAGATTGAGCTTGGGAATCCACAGCGGACCGCCGGTAAATGGTCCAGCGACGACCAGAACCGCCCACCCGTTCTTTGGATCACCGTTGTCGGGGTGCAAAGGGGTTTGCCGGTTGTACATGACTTCCCTGCCCTCCATGAGAAGCGGGTCCACAGAGGCAAGGGCCCGGTAGAAGTCGTGAGTTTCGCATGCCGCTGTGTTCAGTTGTTGAAGCTGATGGTGATGATTAGGGTCGACAGACCGAATCAAGACGTTGACGCGGTGCGAAATCAAGCGAAGCTGAGCCATCAACTTGACGGTCGCAGAGAAAGCCTTGCCTGACTTCAACATGTCGCGCGAGGCAGTGGGATTTCCGTGCTGGGACAAGGGTTGAGGTGGCGGGAACATAAAGGTGAGTGAATGAGACATACCGGGTGACCGACCGGCAGCCATGCTCGAACTAATTTGCAGATGCCAGCAACCTGACCAGGGAACGTCTTGTAGGAACGCACACCGTTCCTTCCCTCACCGTCGGCTCCGCCCGTCATGGGAAGCTTCCCCCCAAATCCATCATCAACGAGCGCCAGAAGCTCGTCAAGCAGAATTTCCTGTCAAGTCAAGGTCAATTTTGTTCAAACGCAGCGAATGAAACCACGCACGCAGGACTTGCTTTAATAATTCCGGGAAGGTGAACCACCACCGCATAGCCGTCTTGACTAACGGCCATACGGGGTACCGGCACCTCGTCCATCCACTCGTGGGCGACGCGCTCTTGCTGGGCCTTTGCCCTTCTGCCGCCCTTCTTGGCGATCTCGAAATTGAAACCCGACATGGTAACTGTTCGTTATTAGGTAGGCGGGGACAAGACGAAGATTTATGGCGACAACAAACGTACCATGATTCTCCTTTGCTATTTCCACTGCCTTCTCAACCTCACGTTCGAAATCTTTCTCCCATCTTTTGCAGTTGAGCTTCAGTAAGCAAGCGCTCCGACCGAAGACGTTTCGGGGCTGGCATCTCGGGTTCGGGCGATGAGTCACGAAAGTCGGGCTGTCGGTGTTGAATGGTCGGAGTCGCGAGGACGTTTGGCGGTGCGGGGTAGGAAGCGTTGCATGGTGGAGAGAGGAAGAGATTTGAGTAGTGGCAAGTACGATTGTGTTAGTGTTGGTAGATGAATGTGAATGCAGCCAGCCTTTTATACTATACCCATGTCCGCTGGCATCGTCGGCCGTCGGATTGTGAACAATGGAACAATGCACATCATCACGGAATTTGCCTTTGTCCATCTGCGTACCTTATTGAGTAGTAGCAAGCGGCAAGCAGCTGGAGGTGTATATAAGGCCGGCGTCTCGTCTTCCAAACCCTCATCTTCCCTCTGCGAAACGGTCCGCCGTCACTCAAGCAGCATGAAGATCCCTTCTTGATGAGTACGTGTTACACCGAAATTCAGAAGCAGGCCACTGTTGTGCTGGGAAACGTGTTACACCAAACCTTTCATGTACATTTGGCAGTGTCTTTCCAACTCTGGGCCCTGAATTGAGTAGTATGTGTTACACAGAACCTTAAGGAAGGATTTGCCATTGTGCCACTTGAAGTGTTACACGAACGGTGGTATCAATGAGTGCCTATTGCCCTCAGTTCCCTTACTTTAATTACCTCATCCCTTGTTCATCCGGGATTACTCTTCCAAAACCGCTTTCCAAAATGTCTCAATGATAATAAATCCCTAACTCACGCATCAAAAGATCGGCCAGGCTGTCACGGGGACCGTGTTCCGTTAATTCGAAGGGCCAGCCTCGAGGGATCAGCCAAACGAGTCCAAACACGAACCCCGAACTCTTGCTCTTCGCTTTCACTCTTCTACTCGGATGGCCCCCAGCATCCGTGGTTCCAAGCCTACCTCAAGGCTCGGGACCTTTTTTACTCTCCCGCTGTCTCCCCCAGGGTGCGGTGCCAAGCCTCCCCCAGGGGCTTGGGCTTAGGCCAGGCCCCCCCACGGCTTGCGTCGACTTTACAACCGATTTACTCATGTTAACTTTCCCCTACTCTTTATACTCTCTACCGCGTGCTTCAGTTATCAACATACGGGAAGCAAACACATCTCGGGTCGCTATTTTTCAAACACCTCTGCAAGACCTGGTTCACATCGTGTCTGTATCCGGTCCATTTTGCTGATTTTGCGCTGTAGATACCTCAAGGCAGCTGGACTCTGGCAAAGCAGCACTTTCCCCGCGATTGCGTCGTTTGGACGGCCAATCGCTCCTCAAGCCGTCTTGCGGTCGACGCAAGAACTGGATCTCCAACTCAGTACGACAACTGCTGTGGCCCGCTCCTTGCGATGCGGCTGCTCACCAATGCGCTGGACTCGTTGAATCACCAAGGTCCGTTTCAGTGTCTGTATATGGTCCATTTGCTGATTTTGCGATGTAGATACCTCAAGGACTCTGGCAAAGCAGCACTTGCCCGCGATTGCGTCGTTTGGACGGCCAATCGCTCCTCAAGCCGTCTTGCGGTCGACGCAAGAACTGGATCTCCAACTCAGTACGACAACTGCTGTGGCCCGCTCCTTGCGATGCGGCTGCTCATCAACGCGCTGGACTTCTTGAATCACTAAGGTCGGTTTCGCTGTCTCTATCGGATCCATTTGCTGATCTTGCGGTGTAGATACCTCAAGGACTCTGGCAAAGCAGCACTTGCCCGCGATTGCGTCGTTTGGACGGCCAATCGCTCCTCAAGCCGTCTTGCGGTCGACGCAAGAACTGGATCTCCAACTCAGTACGACAACTGCTGTGGCCCGCTCCTTGCGATGCGGCTGCTCATCAACGCGCTGGACTTCTTGAATCACTAAGGTCGGTTTCAGTGTCTGTATATGGTTCATTTGCTGATCTTGCGGTGTAGATACCTCAAGGCAGCTGGACTCTGGCACAGCAGCACTTCCCCGCGATTGCGTCGTTTGGACGACCAATCGCTCCCCGAGCCGTCTTGCGGTCGACGCAAGAACTGGATCTCCAACTCAGTACGACAACTGCTGTGGCCCGCTCCTTGCGATGCGGCTGCTCATCAACGCGCTGGACTCCTTGAATCACTAAGGTCGGTTTCAGTGTCTGTATATGGTCCATTTGCTGATCTTGCGATGTAGATACCTCAAGGACTCTGGCAAAGTAGCACTTGCCCGCGATTGCGTCGTTTGGACGGCCAATCGCTCCTCAAGTCGTCTTGCGGTCGACGCAAGAACTGGATCTCCAACTCAGTACGACAACTGCTGTGGCCTGCTCTTTGCGATGCGGCTGCTCATCCACGCGCTGGACTCCTTGAATCACCAAGGTCGGTTTCAGTGTCTGTATCCGGTCCATTTTGCTGATCTTGCGATGTAGATACCTCAAGGACTCTGGCAAAGCAGCACTTCCCCGCAATTGCGTCGTTTGGACGGCCAATCGCTCCTCAAGCCGTCTTGCGGTCGACGCAAGAACTGGATCTCCAACTCAATTCGACAACTGCTGTGGCCCGCTCCTTGCGATGTGGCTGCCCATCGATGCGCTCAACTACTGGAATCCCCATGTGCCGTTTCATTGTCTCTACACGATTTGCTACCACATAAATACATACTTATACATATCTCTCCCCTCTTTTCTCGCTTCGTTCTCTCTTTTATTCTTTGCGGTCCTCTCGAATTCTTCACCCATAATACTGTACCGACCCTTGATATCCACACAGGCACTCTACTTACTTGGACGATCTTGCCAGTTTTCAGCTCTTTTTACCTACCGCATTTCTCGGATTTGTTTTTCCACGCGCTCGATACCTCCCTCGACCTATATGTGCTTCATGGCTTGGCTCCGATTCAGAGCCAAGTGCTGTTGCGTTCATCCCTTGGCTTCCTCTGCTAACACTTCACTATCTTTCACAGTGCCGCCACCTTCGCCTTGAAGAACGAGTTGTCAAAGGTCGCAGCCAAACACGTCCAAACACAGACTCGAGGCTTTGTCGTCGGCGATTGCGTCGTTTGGACGACCAATCGCTCCTCAAGTCGTCTTGCGGTCGACGCAACAACTGGATCTCCAACTCAATTCGACAACTGCTGTGGCCTGCTCCTTGCGATGCGGCTGCCTAGGAAAGTGCTCGACTACTTGAATCACCAAGTGCGATTTCGCTGTTTCTATCGGATCCATTTGCTGATCTTGCGGTGTAGATACCTTAAGGACTCTGGCAAAGCAGCAATTCCCCGCGATTGCGTTGTTTGGACGGCCAATCGCTCCTCAAGCCGTCTTGCGGTCGACGCAAGAACTGGATCTCCAACTCCGTTCGACA
This sequence comes from Favolaschia claudopus, assembly GCA_037176885.1. NCBI lineage: Eukaryota > Fungi > Basidiomycota > Agaricomycetes > Agaricales > Mycenaceae > Favolaschia > Favolaschia claudopus. The sequence goes on from JAWWNJ010000112.1 coordinate 672,766, forward strand.
ACTGCTGTGGCCCGCTCCTTGCGATGCGGCTGCTCCAGTCAAAAGAGCTTGAGATGCTGACATTGGCTCAAGGCAGTGTGGGCGCACACTTGGGATTTTTTAGCATCCGGCATCGCGATGAGAAACTTGCACGTACGTTCTTCATAAATTCTCTTATTTTGCAGGCTGTCTATACTTACTGATTCGAATCTCCTCCCCAGAGTACGCAAGATACGCGCTTCAACACGAGGCCGACGCCGGCCCATCCGACGACTTCGAAAACGAATCAGAGCTCTACTTCTTCTCCGACGACACCTTTGCGCTCGTAGCGGCGAAAACGAATCCATATGTCGACGTCCCTGCGGGTTGTGCTGGTTTTGCTATCGTCATAGCCACAACACACCTGACGACGCACACGGCGCATGCACTGGCGTGATGTAGCCGGAGCACATCGTCATGCAGTCGACAGTCCTGGCGGACGACAACTCGCCTATGACTGTGCGGAATGTAGCAGGTTTAGCATTGAAGAACTTCTCGACCCGCTCGTGTGCGCTTTCGTGCTTCTCTATTCAGTTCATTGCCGTTCACGTCTCGCATCAGGAAGTCGGAAGGTCCGCAGATTACGACAGTCGATGGCTTCATCTCAGCACGGACAAGACCAAGATCAAGAACGACGCCCTTGCCACCCTAGGTTCATCCGCCCCCAGGGCTGGCGCGGTGGCATCCCAAGTCATCTCCGCAATCGCAGCCGTCGAGCTCCCTGCTATTCAGTGGGGAGATCTCATTGAAATCTTATTGGGGTTCCTCAACACACAGACGAACGCAAATTTGCGCATCGCAACCCTGCAGACCATCGGTTTCATCTGCGAGTCGATAGTGGGTTTCACACTGAATTCAAGTCCACCGCTCATTATATTTGTCCTAGAAACCGGAAATCTTGACCGTCCGCGCCAATGAAATTCCTACTGCCGTCGTCCATGGCGCTCGCAAGGAAGAAACATCATCAGATCAGTTGGCTGCGATCCATGCTCTGTACAACTCTCTGGAGTCCGTGCGCGACAACTTTGAGCGAGAGGTGGATCCCGAACATCAGCGATTCAAATTTCGACTGACAATGATGTAGGGCGAACGCAATTATCATGCAGGTCGTCTGCGAAGCAACCCAAAATTCCGCAGTACAAGTCCAGGTCGCCGCATCCGAGTGCCTCGTTCGTATCATGGGTCTGTACTATGACAAAATGAGTTCTTATATGGAGCAAGCTCTATTTGGGGTGCGTTCTAAATCTTCTGGGTTCGCCCCGCGATCTAACTCCGAAGCAGCTCACTGTAACGGGGATGAAGCACCACGACGAAAGAGTGTGGCCTTACAGGCTGTGGAATTTTGGTCCACAGTGTGCGAGGAAGAGGTAGATCTCGCCATCGAGGCGGAAGAGGTACGTCCACGTTACCCTGCTCTATGCAGTAATGCTGACGTACTCACAAGGCTCAGGCGTACGGTGAATCCACCGAGAATGAGTCGAAAAATTTTGCACAGGTCGCTTTGCCTGAAATCGTTCCCGTCCTCTTGCAATTAGGCACTTGTATCTCTCTCCTGGCCGGCGCTGTACAAGACTCGATCGTCCCCCGCCGTCATCCCTTTCATCGAGGCTCACATCAAGTCCAACGACTGGCATCACCGCGATGCTGCCGTGATGACCTTTGGCTCCATCTTGGAAGGCCTTGACCCCGTCGTCCTCGCGCCTCTTACAGCGCAGGCACTCCCCTCTTCTGATCGACATGATGTCTGACAACCACTCTGAACGAAGTCAAAGACACTGTCGCCTGCACCCTCGGCCGGATATGTGATCTTCTTGCGCAGACGATCAAGCCCGACGTTCATCTTCATGCCCTGATATCTGCCCTTGTCAGCGGGTTGTCCGACGAAGATCATCCTCGTATCGTATCAAATTGCTGCTGGGCGTTGATGAACCTGGCCGAACAGCTTGGATCGTTCCACAGTGAGGTTCAAACTGGTCCCCTTTCACCGTATACGGAAGGTGTTGTGCAGGCATTCCTGCGTGTCACAGAGAAGTGTGTTACTTGCTGTTCTCGATTAAAAATATCGCTGATCCACTCGCAGCCCCGGAAACGAGCACACCTTCCGAACAGCCGCATACGAGGCGATTTCAGCGTACCTCAGTGGAGCAACGGTCGACACCATCCATGTCGTCCAAAACACGGTCGTCACCGTCCTGAACAGAATGGAGCAGTTACTTAGTCTGCATGTGCGTGTTGCATCTATCGTTCGTCGTGAATTCGACTTATTTTTCATCCATAGAATCAAGGACTTTGCGTCGACGACCGCAACAATTGGAATGAGCTGCAGAGCAATTTCTGCAGCGTAGTCATGGCATGTAACTTGTCTTACTGCAGCTCATTCAAATAGCCGGCAAAACATCAACGGTGCTTGAGGATGCCTTCCTCGTCGTTGGCGCCCTAGCTGCGGCGTTGGTGATCAACTTCTCGCCATACATCCAGGCGTTCCTGCCATTCTTGTACCCAGCCTTGAAGGCGCACGAGGATACGCAGCTCTGCACTGTGGCCGTGGGTATCATCGGCGACATCTCCAGTGCCCTCGTACCGCAAGTTGCACCGTATGCGAACCAGTTCATGACTGTTCTGTTGGAGAATCTTCAGAGCGAGGTGCTGAACCGCAACGTGAAAATCAGCATATTGAGCGGCTTTGGCGATATCACGATGGCGATCGGTGTTGCGTTTGAGCCGTTCTTGGAGACGACGATGAGTGTGCTCCGACAGGCGGGTGCTCTGCAGCCCAATTCTGTAGGTTTTTCGGCTTTATGCTTGGTCGTCCCGAACCTGACTTGTTTCTGCTAGTTGGATTATGATCTCATGGACTATGTAGGGCAACTTCGTGAGGGTATTCTCGAGGCATACACTGGGCTCGTTGGTGGCTTCAAGGCCACTGACGTAGGTTTCCATCTCAATGCCTCTCGTATCTGCTTCTGGCTCATGTTTTTTTTACCTAGTTTCTGTGCTCTTGCCATACGTCGACTCCATTTTCGAACTGATTCATCGCTGCTTCTGGGATGAGGAACGAACAGACACGCAGATGAAATTGTCTCATGGGTTGATTGGTGACCTGGCGGAGGCCCTCACGGGTAGCCCGCAGTTGAAGCAGTCGCTAATGAAGCCTTGGATCGCGCAGGAGCTACGCGCAAAGCATCGGACGCCTGAATAGACTATAATATTAGATATAACCTCTCCTCCATATACCTTTAGAAAACTCAACTCGTAGAATATTCAACCACACATACTTATCTCATCCCCCAACCTCAACTAGTTACCATGCGCAAACTGTTTCCACAACCGTCTCACACCTCTTACTTACACTGACCTTTTATACTCGCACCATTCCACAACCGCAGTAGTTTAACAGTGTCTGTATATGGTCCATTTTGCTGATTTTGCGATGTAGATACCTCAAGGACTCTGGCAAAGTAGCACTTGCCCCGCGATTGCGTCGTTTGGACGGCCAATCGCTCCTCAAGTCGTCTTGCGGTCGACGCAAGAACTGGATCTCCAACTCAGTACGACAACTGCTGTGGCCTGCTTTTTGCGATGCGGCTGCTCATCCATGCGCTGGACTCCTTGAATCACTAAGGTCGGTTTCAGTGTCTGTATCCGGTCCATTTTGCTGATCTTGCGATGTAGATACCTCAAGGACTCTGGCAAAGTAGCACTTGCCCGCGATTGCGTCGTTTGGACGGCCAATCGCTCCTCAAGTCGTCTTGCGGTCGACGCAAGAACTGGATCTCCAACTCAGTACGACAACTGCTGTGGCCTGCTTTTTGCGATGCGGCTGCTCATCCATGCGCTGGACTCCTTGAATCACTAAGGTCGGTTTCAGTGTCTGTATCCGGTCCATTTTGCTGATCTTGCGATGTAGATACCTCAAGGACTCTGGCAAAGTAGCACTTGCCCGCGATTGCGTCGTTTGGACGGCCAATCGCTCCTCAAGTCGTCTTGCGGTCGACGCAAGAACTGGATCTCCAACTCAGTACGACAACTGCTGTGGCCTGCTTTTTGCGATGCGGCTGCTCATCCATGCGCTGGACTCCTTGAATCACTAAGGTCGGTTTCAGTGTCTGTATCCGGTCCATTTTGCTGATCTTGCGATGTAGATACCTCAAGGACTCTGGCAAAGTAGCACTTGCCCGCGATTGCGTCGTTTGGACGGCCAATCGCTCCTCAAGTCGTCTTGCGGTCGACGCAAGAACTGGATCTCCAACTCAGTACGACAACTGCTGTGGCCTGCTCTTTGCGATGCGGCTGCTCATCCACGCGCTGGACTCCTTGAATCACCAAGGTCGGTTTCAGTGTCTGTATCCGGTCCATTTTGCTGATCTTGCGATGTAGATACCTCAAGGACTCTGGCAAAGCAGCACTTCCCCGCAATTGCGTCGTTTGGACGGCCAATCGCTCCTCAAGCCGTCTTGCGGTCGACGCAAGAACTGGATCTCCAACTCAATTCGACAACTGCTGTGGCCCGCTCCTTGCGATGCGGCTGCTCATCAACGCGCTGGACTCCTTGAATCACTAAGGTCGGTTTCAGTGTCTGTATATGGTCCATTTTGCTGATTTTGCGATGTAGATACCCTCAAGGACTCTGGCACAGCAGCACTTCCCCGCGATTGCGTCGTTTGGACGGCCAATCACTCCTCAAGCCGTCTTGCGGTCGACGCAAGAACTGGATCTCCAACTCAATTCGACAACTGTTGTGGCCCGCTCCTTGCGATGTGGCTGCCCATCGATGCGCTCAACTACTGGAATCCCCATGTGCCGTTTCATTGTCTCTACACGATTTGCTACCACATAAATACATACTTATACATATCTCTCCCCTCTTTTCTCGCTTCGTTCTCTCTTTTATTCTTTGCGGTCCTCTCGAATTCTTCACCCATAATACTGTACCGACCCTTGATATCCACACAGGCACTCTACTTACTTGGACGATCTTGCCAGTTTTCAGCTCTTTTTACCTACCGCATTTCTCGGATTTGTTTTTCCACGCGCTCGATACCTCCCTCGACCTATATGTGCTTCATGCCTTGGCTCCGATTCAGAGCCAAGTGCTGTTGCGTTCATCCCTTGGCTTCCTCTGCTAACACTTCACTATCTTTCACAGTGCCGCCACCTTCGCCTTGAAGAACGAGTTGTCAAAGGTCGCAGCCAAACACGTCCAAACACAGACTCGAGGCTTTGTCGTCGGCGATTGCGTCGTTTGGACGACCAATCGCTCCTCAAGTCGTCTTGCGGTCGACGCAACAACTGGATCTCCAACTCAATTCGACAACTGCTGTGGCCTGCTCCTTGCGATGCGGCTGCCTAGGAAAGTGCTCGACTACTTGAATCACCAAGTGCGATTTCGCTGTTTCTATCGGATCCATTTGCTGATCTTGCGGTGTAGATACCTTAAGGACTCTGGCAAAGCAGCAATTCCCCGCGATTGCGTTGTTTGGACGGCCAATCGCTCCTCAAGCCGTCTTGCGGTCGACGCAAGAACTGGATCTCCAACTCCGTTCGACAACTGCTGTGGCCCGCTCCTTGCGATGCGGCTGCTCCAGTCAAAAGAGCTTGAGATGCTGACATTGGCTCAAGGCAGTGTGGGCGCACACTTGGGATTTTTTAGCATCCGGCATCGCGATGAGAAACTTGCACGTACGTTCTTCATAAATTCTCTTATTTTGCAGGCTGTCTATACTTACTGATTCGAATCTCCTCCCCAGAGTACGCAAGATACGCGCTTCAACAAGAGGCCGACGCCGGCCCATCCGACGACTTCGAAAACGAATCAGAGCTCTACTTCTTCTCCGACGACACCTTTGCGCTCGTAGCGGCGAAAACGAATCCATATGTCGACGTCCCTGCGGGTTGTGCTGGTTTTGCTATCGCCGTAGCCACAACACACCTGACGACGCACACAGCGCATGCACTGGGTGTGATGTAGCCGGAGCACATGGACAATGAGATTCAATTTTGTTTTCCTCCATGGGAGTCGGAAACAATTGGAACTAGAACTACATGATGCGTAGGGTATTATCAGAAAATATACAGATATGAACGAAAGCAGTAGTCAGGACAAAGAAGAAAGAAAGCCTCATGGGAGACGCTGCATCTCATCTTCAGTCGCGAGCGAGACTTTTGTGCTGTTACGGCCCGAGAGAGCTGCGACATCCATCGCAAGGCTCTCAAGACTGTCAAGCGCGTGGGCGGCCTCCTCCGAAGATGACCTTGCCATGTTCGCCCGGTTGTCTTTATTATTCTGCTGATGGTGAGGGAGGTTCCTATTGCTGAGATATGGGGTCCTCGGGGTTGCGTGCAGGTGAGCCCGGGGGGGTAGGCGTGGCGGCGCAGACGCAGATACGTTGGAGTATGTCGCAAACTCAACGTCGCTGGGGCGACGGGTCTAGATAACAGTCAGATTGGGAAGAAGATTGAGAACAAGAAAGGACACGAGAGAAACGTACACGATGCGCGGCGACCCTCAGGCGCAGGGCCTCTCTTTGTTCACGAGCCCCAGCCCACCGTCGAGGAACCCAGCACTGGATCCAAATATTGATGGCGACGGCGACAACCAAAACTGGTAAAAGCACGCCGAGCGCTATTGCGAGCTGTTTGCTGCTGACGCCGGTCCCCCAGTCAGGGTTGAGACTGGGGAGGACGGGATTCAGGACACTGAGGGCTGTTTAATCTCGGTGCGACTAGAGGGAGAGAGAGAAGGGTGTGTCCTCAAAACAGCATGGTCATCCCACTGCTACAGGGCCAGATGAATCCATCAATTCAAAGGACTCAGAGTTATGGGAATGGAATGATCTTAACAGTTGGATTCATCCCAGTGCAGCAGATGAATCCCCAAACACTCGAAATCAAAGAGATGAATCCCAAAACTTAAAGTCAAAGGATGAATCTCGTCTCGACAGCTGAAAACACTTGAAAGTCAAAGGATGAATCTTGACACAACTGGATTCATCCGTGGATGGGGACCGGATGGGGACCACCAAGATGAGGCCCAGACTAAGCCGAATGCGATGGATGAGACACAAGAGAGACCGCCAAGGCCAAAGACCCCAAGACTGTGACAGACCGGGTCGATCTTCCGGGGATCACGATCAAAAGATAATCAAACCGATCAAAAAAAGACGATGGCTCAGTGATTTCCGTGACAAGAGCGTCTTTTTCCCGAGAGAAGCGTTGCCGCATGTGAGCCAAACTTGTACCTGGGTGTTGGAATTGTGCTAAATGAAAGTTCGATTTCTTGACGATAAATAATGTCATATAGGGTTCTAAACGCGCCTTTGTTGGTACTCGTGGCTTGCGAGGGCTCTGCGATAAGTAGCACCCCACTCGTTCAGGAGTTCGGTACAGGTTCAGCGGATCGCTTGCAAGTTGCAATAGACATCTAGTTAGTAGCTATGCCATCCCAAGAGAGTCGCCATAGAATTTGAGGGATTCACTTGAGCTCCCAGTTCTCGTGAAACAGTAGAAGAGGGGAATGTATTGTCGGCACAGGTCAACGAAGAGACTTGGTGATTCCTGGAACGCAAGATGACGATTCGGCAAAGCTTAGGGTAGAGGGTTCTGAATTGAGCACTTGCTCGGCCAAGCAGCGAAAGTAATAGCCATGTGTAGCCACATGCTTCCTGCACGGAGAGATGAGAGACATCGCGCTTATTCGTCATGCATGTTGAAAAGAAAAGATAGGGGCTTACACGCGACCCGGATGCCGGCATGACACGTTACGTCACGCGTCACGGCCGCCCTCACCACTTCCCAAGTTGCCTCCAAATTTACCGTTTGAGCAAGGCACGAGCCAGAAACGAACAAGGCGTCTGTCTAGAGAGACTACACTAAGACCGATACACTCACAATACTCTGTGTGTCTGCCACTCGTCGGTGTCTACTGTCTTCTCTGACCCCACATGCTGCAGAAACTGTAGATTTTCGCGCCTTAGATGGTCCACACCACTGCCCGATGGCCAACAGAAGCGTTACAAGCATAATAAAGCAAATCACTAGCTCCAAGGTCACCGACCGGCAGCAGGGTATCGCATCTTTGCGCGAAGTCTTCAGCCAGGACCATGTTGTCTCCCACTTCCACTTTATCTCAGATGGTCCGAACAACGAAGTTAAGGTCAACCCTATGGCCTGGCTCCCTGTCTTCCAGTCTCTCTTTGAGGCGGTCAGGGAGGAGCGAGACCAGCTCACCAAGGCTTCGGGCGCTATCGCTGCACGACGACGGTTAGCAAATGTCGCCAGCACGCTCCGCTGGTTGACGGAGCGCACCTTGGACCATCAAAACAACGGTGTCTTTGACGCGATATTCGACCACCTCTGCTCGGCCATTCCGAACAAGGGCGGTCGGGAAATTTGCGAGCCGATTGCACTTGATTATATCAAGACGTTGAGGTGTCTGTTGGAGCATCCACCTCATCTCGAGTTCATGGACGAGGACAGATGGGAGGTTCTGGCTCAGCTGGCCTTCAGTGCTGTGTTGGATGATAACCTGAAGACGAAATTCGAGAGGGACTCAGAAGACGACGCGGTCACCAGTCCCCCGCCGTCGGTGCCCAATGAGTCTGACACCGATGAATACTACGCCAAAGATGACCAAAATGGCTCTCCTTCCAAGAAACGGCTACGGAAAGCAACGAATCCGCCCGCCAAGTCTCCGCCCCCGTTGTCTGGGAGACCGAAACGGAGCAAGGTGCCGAGCAAAGAGCAAAACGAGTTTGTTCACATCCTTTCTATCCTCCTCCGCTCGCATAGCGCGCCTCTCCTCCTATCGAACAAGCCATACCTTGCCTCCTCAATCTTACGCCGCCTCCAGAGAGTACTCGAGGTGTATCCCGCCGACGCATCCCTTTACCATGACTTCTTATCGATGGTTCTTTCCACACTCTCTCATCTGGCACTCAACCGCAACCATCTCGTCGTCCGTTTCGCGCAGAAAAGCTGGGATAATCTGATCAACCTATGGGGAACAAAGAACAAAGGCATGAAGGAATGTCTCGTCGCCATCCTTCGGACTCTCTTTCCTTTCCTCATCGCAAAGGAAAAGGGCGTTCAGATTCCATATGACTGGTCCTCGCAAATCGCTGGCCTATGGCGGTTGCTCGACGGCGAGGCTGAGAGCCGATGGGGTGTGGTTGGGTTGTCTTTGGAAAGTCTGAGGTTGGAAATTTTCGATCCAGAAGCGGAGGACGGTGGTGCCTTTGTTGCTCAGACATTCCGGGCGGGAAACGATTTTGATGCTGCCCAAGCTTTGGCATGGGCCATTCTTGAATTGCAATCAGATTGCGCAGAAAAGGTAACTCATATATAATCGAACGACGATGCAGGTATTGATGTCTTTCTTCAGGTGTTTGAGCATTACGAGAGCGTTCATTCAAGTCCTGTTACGGATTCAGCTCCAGTCGAAAATAAACGTCGTCGAATAGAAAACCCGCTCACCACCCTGATCGATTCGATTCGGGAGAACCGACAGTCGCATGTTCGTGCATACCATCTGCAAACTCTGCTGTTCTTCATAGATAGACATTGGCATGTCGTGCACGAAACCATCCAACAAACACTGTTCTCCGCGCTAATCCAGTTCATTGCGACCGACGACCCGCTCGTTCAGTCATGGACGTTCGCGTGCTTCGCCGCTATAGCGCATGCTGATACGCGTGCTCGCTCCGTTGCTAATGCTCCAAGAACTCGAGATTGGGATACCATTTGGACTCACGCCATTCGTCGTACCAATGTCCCGGGTGCTTCTCGTGCTGCTTGCCATGCCGCATACGTCTTGCTCTTACACTCCCATTCCAATTTCCACGCGTCGTCTAGACTTTCCCTTTCTCCCCAACGCGTTCTCTTGGAGATTGAATCGTTCGTCAAGGATATCGATGTCCAGGGACCGCCGTCTCCTCATGACTCTGTTTGTGCCGTTTTATCCCAAATGCTTCGGATCGCGAGTCAGGACGCTCGACTGTATCGTATGCAGTTTGAGGAGAAAGTCTTGAGCTGGGTCATGGACTCCTGGACGGCTCGGGATGCTGGGAACGCCCCTCTTCATCTCGTCAAAGACATCCTCCTCCTGCTAGAGACAATATGCAGCGTGTCGAAAAGGAGTGATCCATTTTGTCGGGTGCTAATGCCCGACTGTCTCATCGTCGATACTCTGGTCGAGGAAGGGAGAACCAAGGTTGTTCGGGACTATGTCCTCAACGCGACACTGCCCGAGTTTCGCAAACCGGACAGCCTCCATCCTTCGACGACGCTGGACTTTCCTACCACTGCTGACGACAGGCGCGTGGGCGATGATCCTGTCGAGGAAGGCCCCCGGGAAAGAAAGATTTCGACCTTTCTGTTGAGGTCGTTGGAGGCGTTGACATCTGATTTTCAGGCCCTTGCGACTTCGGCCGCGCGGCTGACAGCAGAGAAAGCACGCAGGTCTCTCGACTGGGTCGTTGTCGCGCTCGCTTTCGAGTCGGTGTTGGCTCTGAACGGGACGCGGCCGAACAGACGTGTTATACAAGCGGCATGTAAACTGTTGTTGCTGGTCACGCCGTTGTTGAAGGACTCTAAATGGACGCACTCTGAGAAAGCGTTCATTCTTCTCGCCCTTGAGCCACTTGTGTTAACTTGGCCAGCAGAGGATGAGGGCAAATTTTCCATAGCTATGCTTCCTCCAGACGCAGGGTCTGGTATCAAAGCGGAGACTCTTCAGTCTCTGATGACAACCCAAGGACGGAAAGGAGATATAGTTGTACGCCGCCGTGATCTGCAGCGACTTGTCTGCAAAAGCACGGATGTTAGTCTATTGTTGTTTTTCCCACCGTTTCGATAACGCTGACGTGATGGGTAGGTTCAGGACACATTCGAGACCGTCTCCAAGACATTGCGAGAGGTACTCCAGATTCTCCTCCGTCTGAATAAAGAGCAGAGCCGCGCGATGGACATGGACTTCGAGGCAACAGTGGTCGAACACGCTCAAGACATCACGTCAACGAGCGCCGTACGGTGCTTAATTGAGGTGTCTGTCTGTTTCTTGACGAACACCCCAATTCTTCGATCAATATCGGGCGAATCAACCAGCGATAAAGAATTGACGGCAATTGTGACGAAATGCACCGAACAAGACCCCACCGAGACCTCACTGCTGCTCATTCGAACCTTCGTACGCCATGTGCAACAGAGAACTTTAACCCTCAATCTAAATAATTTCGGCACGCTGATGCGAAATCTTGGAGAGATCCTCGTTAGCTACTACTACGCACGGAACGAGGGTATGCAAATAGCTATGCTCCACTATCTTCAGTCCACCCTGCATATCTGGTGTTCCCTGCCTCAGGAACACCAAACGCGCGCTGACGTGAGACAACTCTGCACACATTTCAGCAGGAGTCTCAAAGCAGGAGGCAAGAGCCGCACTGACATCCGTTCGTGGAAAGCTCGAGATAGCTATCTCACCTGCTTCACCAAATTCCTCCTGCAGGATCCCAGCGAACTCTCGGGGTTCGACGACGCAAAATTCCCCAAGTTTCTACCGACGAATGTGCTTCCGAAAATGAATCGAGACGACGACATACGAGTCCGTTTTCGGGCGGGCATTTTGAATTCCCAATTGTTTACTGTCGGACGGGCTACTGGCCGCAAGCCATCTGAGGTGTATACTTCCATCTGGGACGCTTATCCCACAGACCTTGCGCAGTGCGTTTCAAGCTCTTTGATCGAGATATGTCTGACACGAACTAGATATGAGAATATGTTGACACGCCTGCTTTCACTTGGTAATATGGTCGTCGTGAGCTCGGACATACGACGCGGAGCCTACTGGCATCTCATTGAGGGTTCTCTCCTCGACAAGAATAAGATATACACCGCTCACTGTGAGGCCATCCTCCGAAGCGTCTCTCAGCGGCTGGGTTTGCCTCGTTTTTCGATCTTGTTCGAAGCATACGCAGCTCAGATCGCCTTTACCATCAAAACACACAAGCAGGATTTTCTCAAATTTCCCCCAGAGTTGCTCGGCTACAGCGATCTCAAAGACTGCGCGGAAGCAAATTTCTTGGCTTTCACTCCAACGAATCTCGTTGCTCAAGGTAACTCTGAATTCGGGCGGAAACTTTTCGAGGAGCACTGTTCACAACTCCAGAAGTCGGTGGCTCAAGGAGTTCGTACTTGTTTCCCCGATATCGTGGGATACCAGCTTCTCCTGGCCCTTGACAGCATCGACGTAGATCAATCGCTACCCTTTGACATGGTGGAGAGCGCACTGCTTGAGAAGACCATGATGAAGGATGACCGTGCCGGCTTCCGCGCTGTGTTGGGCGAAAGTGTAGATGGTGTGGTCGGTTGGATTGTCCGCACCCTGGGAGACCACGATTTTCAGCCCGACGGTTCGATTGTAGAAGCGCTGGAAGTTGTGGATAGCACTGGTAAAACGGCCGATACTTTCCGAGCGCTGGTCCGCTATCGCCGTGTCGGCGACTTTGAACCTCATTCCCCCAATATCCCAGCTTTCTTTGCTCCAATGGTGTTGGATGCGTTGACATGGTTCGAAACCTTCGTTCCTGACACAGATGCCTCGGCCACAGCTTACCATGTCATTCACGAGCTGTTTGCTGATATCCAGCGATCTCCACTAGTTAACGAACAGCTCCGCTTGCTCAACGCACTCTGCCTGTTCATCTCGTTCCGTCATGAGGATTTCCAAACCCCAGCTCTTCTGCACGCCCTCCTTCGTGGCGCAACTTCGCTGCTGGCACAAGCAGACCTGGCGACAGCTGCGCAGTCGATCTTGGAATGGGTCTTTGACTGTTACCGCACGACGCGGGCAGACAATCCTCGGTTCCCCGACGTTCTTATCCGTATCTGCTGTTGTGCCAATGACTACGCTCGAAAGGGAATAAACTCCTCGTTTTATTCTTTGGGTGCAGATCTTCGTACATGGATCGACGGCCAGGTGTTAATGCTATCCACTGTCAAATCTAAAACAATGCAAGCCTCGCTGACTCGCGCTCTATCAGCATGGCCTCACACACCATCACCTCAGCTTGCTGAGCTCTTCGCTTCCATCACGTCTTCTGACCTGTCTACTGTTCTTAGTGACCGGTCAATCATATCCAACAAATTCCGTTTGGTGCGTCAACTTCGGGAACATGCCCTAGCTGCAGATCGCGACGATGAACGATTTGCGGAAACAGATTTTTGGCGGTTGCGAGAGAGTATACCGTCCTCGGAACAGCTCCAAGAGCAGGACATTGACGCCTTCGCCGCTCTCCTGGAGATATATGAGGGTCGCATTAGTAGTTTCGATCGCGAGCAACAGCGCTCGGTTGGTAGGCAACGCCGCGACACCTCCTCCGGCGCATCGCCCCAAAATTGGATCATCCAGGTGTTGCTTAGTATGCTCGAAGCTAGCGATGGCTCCCAGGTCCACCTTGCATACCAAACGCTCCGCTCCCTCATGTCCGTTTGCCCTCCCGACCCATTCGCGCATGTGTCATATGAATATCGGGATGAACTTCGGTACCTGGAAGCATACAAGCGCGTCCCTAAAACAAGACCGGTTCGCAGTCTTGAAGAGCTCACAACTTCGGATGTATATCTGGATATCACCGGGGATTTCCCACGCTGGATTGGAGCTGTCTCAACGCTGCTCAGCGACATTCTGTCTGCTGGGGATCCCTTTTATGCCCAATTGACCCTCATCTTTCAGTCGGACCCTACCTTCACCGAACAAACTCTGCCTGTTTTGGTGCATTCCATATTGGAGAGCGAAAGAACTGATGCTGGATGGAAGGCGTCTTTAACCACCTTGCCATGTCGAACCACGCTGTCTGCATACTTTACGGCCGTTTTGGAATCTGGATGTGCCGCTATCCCGGTTGTGCGCACCATCGTTGATATTGTACTGCATCTCCGAAATTTCACTCCCGAGATCAGTAAGCAAGCCGACTCCGCAAAATTCGACGCGTTGTCCTACGACAAGTGGTTGGCCATCGATTACACACTTCTCGCTCGAAACTCGATGTCCTGCGGATTATACACCACGTCCCTTCTTTTTCTGGAACTGGCCGCTGATTATTCAGCTAGCTCTCCTGGTACCGACGCAGCAACAGCTCCTATCTTATATGAAATCTACAACCACATTGACGAGCCGGACGGATTCTATGGAATCAAAACGCAAAACTTGCACCAATATCTAATCAAGCGCTTCCACCACGAAAGACAATGGGATAAGGCATTCCGATTCCACAGCGCGGCTCTGGAGGCAGGCAGTACCGACTCAGCAGAGGCAGATGGGCTCTTACAATCTTTCCATTCCTTCGGATTCAATCATCTTGCTATCGATACCATGCAAAGCTCGTCACTCAACGTGGGTTCGACTTCAGGTATGAACTATCGCCTGGGCTGGCGGACGGAGACATGGGACCTTCCTGAACGACATGGTGAAGGAATTCCAGGAGCGCCACTGTATAACGCATTACGCGCTGTCTACCGGACCCGTAATTCTCGTGCCGTTCAGGCTGTCGCTCGTGGTGCCATTTGCGAAGAAATGGGACGACTGCGAAACCTTGGGTCAGAAAATGTGGCAGAGATCCGTGACGCAGCTCAGAGCTTGATGTGTTTGCATCAAGTTTCGCACTGGTTCACTCCCGACGTTCAGGACCGACTCGCTACTCATCAATCCGCGTTGACTGACTGGAAAGAACATATAGACTTGGGGTCTGGATTCGAGTAGGCCCTTCTTAAATAATCTGGCGCCATCTTACCATTATCCAGATTTTCTGACTTCGAGAATGTGATGGCCACGCGAATATCGCTTGTTCGGTCGGCTCGGAGGAAAGAGGAACGCTCGCAAATAGGAGAGATGGTGTCGCCTTTCTGCCAGTGCCTCATTGACGTTGAGAAGCAATGTCTCATCAAGCTATCACAAGCAGCCAGGAAAGCCCAGCAGTTCCAAATTGCGCTGAACTCCGTTGTGCGAGCCCAGAAACTGGAACGCACACCTTCACTAGATGTCTCAGCCGAATTCGCTAGTGTTTTGCGACTGCATAAGGAGGAGAAGCTAGCTGTCGAGTTCCTCCAGGGTCTTGACCTGACACATCTCCCTCCAGCGGAGAAGGCCGTTCTTCTTGCTCGCCTGGTACGTGTGTTTAGTTCAGTTGATTCCCGACCAACCATACTTCACAGGGTACCTGGATTGCTGAAGCGCGTTTAGAAAACCCGACCGACATTGCGAAAAACTACTTCGAGCCTGCCACATCGTCGGTCAAGAGTCTGCGTGGGAAAGGTGCGGCAAAAAGCGTAACAACATTTTCGGCTTCCCACGCCCGCGTTTTCCATCAATATGCGAAATTTTCTGAACATCAATACAAGGCGATCAAGAACTCACCAGATGCTCTTAGATGGAAGGTCTACGTGGAGCGCAAGACAGCAGAAGTGGAGTACAGGAAAACCCAAGGCGATGTAAATACAAACCCGAGACTTCGCGAGGCCAAGGTGTTGTTGAAAACCGACCAAGACTTGTACAACAATCACATGAAAGCTGGTGAGACGTTTCTCGCGGGCGCGATTGAAATGTACTCTCGAGCTCTCGAAGCTTCGGACGCGTTTGACGGCGACGGCGCTATTCGATTAGTTTCGCTGTGGTCCGAGAACTTTGACAAGGCCGATCCTAAATTCCAAGATAAGGTTCGTGAGGCGTTAGACAGGGTTCCTTCACGGAAATTGGTTTTCTTGGCTGTACGTCACTTTTTCCCCTTCTCTTATTAAAACATTGAAAAATGTCGATATGTAGCACCAACTAGTCGCACGACTTTACAAGACGCCAGAGCCGGTAAAGAATCAAAGTACTTTGCAGAGTGTCGTACTGCGGATGTGCAAAGACCATCCATTCCACAGCCTCTATCAACTATACGCCTTGCTCCCCAACGACCCTCCGGTACAGGAACGACGTCAATCCGGTCGGCAGACCACCCTAGGCAATACCCCCTCACCATCACTCCAGGCAGCCGCGCGGAGTACCGCTGCATCAGAAATCTTCGATCGTCTACGCGCAGACTCCAAGAGTGTGCAACGTATCAAGGACGTTGAGCGCGTCGCTGGCGCATGTCTCGAATGGGCCAAGTTCAAGATCATCAACACGGCACTCGATCCCAGAAGAAAAACAGTTAAAGGTCAGCCTCCGAAGCCGCCCGAGATTCCGCCTGGCCTGGCAATCCATAAACTCGTGAGCGTCAACGTCCCTGTGCTGACTCATCCACCGGCGCTCGATCCATCCCTCGTATACGACAACTGCGTCTTCATCAATAAATACGAGCCGACCTTTACCACCTCAGGGGGCATTAATTTACCCAAGGTTTGCATGTGTATAGGCTCGGATGGCGGGCGTTACAAACAGCTGGTAAGAATATGCTCTCACTGTTTCTGGTCTGGTACCTACTTATGCAAATCACAGTTCAAAGGGGAGGGGAATGACGACCTTCGACAGGATGCCGTTATGGAGCAGGTGTTCACTCTAGTAAATACCGTTCTACAGAGCGATAAGGAAACAAGTAGACGCAAGCTCCATGTTCGAGGCTATATGATCATCCCTCTCGGTTCTCAAGCCGGTATATTGGAGTTTGTGATCAACACAACGCCTTTGAACTCCTGGGTCCCAACCGCACATGACAAGTACGGCCTTGTTTTACATCTTCCAATGTCTACAATTCCTGACTTATTGACAGATACAACAAAAACGACATGACCCACAAAGTTGCCTCGGAAAAAATCAGAACGGCGCAACAAACCGAGAACCTTGAGCCAGAAAAGTTGTTGCAAAAGTATCTCGAGATCAAGAAGAAATTCCGTCCGGTGATGCGGCACTTCTTCACAGAGAAGCACAAGAACCCGATGGCTTGGTTCGCTATGCGGCTGAACTACATTCGGAGCGTGGCGACGACGTCTATCGTTGGGCACGTCCTGGGATTGGGTGACCGGCACCAGTCGAACATCCTCCTAGACGCCGAGACGGGGGAGATGGTGCACATTGATCTGGGGATCGCATTCGACCAGGGGAAGCTTCTGAAAGTACCGGAGCAGGTGCCTTTCCGGATGACATCGGATGTCGTGGACGGGATGGGGCCGGCTGGAACGGGGGGCGTGTTCCAGCGCTGTGCGGAGGAGACTCTGCGCGTGCTGCGGGAAGGGTCAGAGGTGATCATGACGGTGCTGGAGGTGTTCAAGCATGATCCGCTGCATTCGTGGACGGCGAGCGAGTTCAAGATGAAGAATGTGCAGAAGGATGCGAATATCGCTGAGGCGGGGGCAGGGGGGACGAAGTTGAACACGTGGGGGACGGGGATCGGAATCGATATGGCTAGTGGGTCGGCGGATGAGGCGGCGGATCGGGCGTTGACGGGGGTGGCGCGCAAGTTGGACAAGTCGATGAGCGTAGAGTATACGGTCAACGAGCTGCTCGCTGAGGCGACAGATCCGATGCGGCTCGCGACCATTTTTTACGGTGAGTGTGCCTTTTATTCTGGATGTTTTTGCGCCTGCTAAAGATGTGTTTCAAGGCTGGGGTGCAATTTTTTAATTCTCGTGACATTAATAGCTGAGACGACCCTGCATTGACAACAACCATTGTATTTACAGACATATGCATGCATGTATTAAATATCAATTTTCTCTTCTTGTAGTACAGTAGACCATTGTTTTTGAAGGTGCTTGCAAGGTGCTTGCCCAAACATCAGCCGCAATCGACACCGCCACCGACGCGTTTTGCTTCCGCACTTCGTGTTTCCTTCGGGTCACGCACAAAATATGAAGAGGACTGGCGCGCCTGGATCATTTCAATTTCACTTCCAAACCTTTGAAAGACATTTTGCTTGCCCTACTTGGAAGTGATGTGCTGGGTAATCCATGGTCTACTTCACAATTTACGTGGACTGTGTCCAGTGTTTTCAATACCGCTCATAAATGTCTGCCAACCTCCCTTCATTTCCGGCTCCAGATACAATTATTCGACCTGGCGGTTACTGCAGGACCCTCAAATTACGGGAATTCCAGTTTTTCTGACAAGTGCAAGCACATATCTTCTTCGATGATGTATTTTGCGGTAGTACTTTCAATCGCTCGTTGGTGATACAGTTCCGCTCAAAACACAGAATACCTGCGAAGAATGCGAGCTGCTCAAAGACCGATAGGCAATATGCTTGTGCTTTACATCAATTTTGGTATCCAGGTTCAACGGCGGGAAATATTCAACGATCTTCCTTCAAGCTTTTGAGAGGCGGCCAACTCCCTTCTTCAAGCTACTCCTGTGTCTTCGATGTTCTTTCAGCTCCTCTCTGAACCTAGGCCTCTAATTGCACCCCTTGATCCGATCTGCTGGTCAACGGACATCGACAGGACCCTTCAGTTTGTCTTGCAACGATACCCATGCCAGATGCCGTCGAGGTGTAGTGGCTATCTTTCTTTCGCGCTTGCCTGCATCTGAGAATCATTCCCGATCCTCCATCGCAGCTCCACCACGCGCCGAGGTTAATACTCTATACGGAGTATCGGCATTGCCTCGTTCCCCTCATATTGCCCTAAACGTAATGATTGAACATCTGGATGGATATAGGATGAAATTTGGAGTGGTAGCTAGCAGAGGAGAGGTTATCGATGTGGGCGTAGGTAGCGTAGGGACCTTGCGCTGTAGAGAGCGACCGATTTGGGATGAAACGTGATTTGAGTGTTCTGTATGTCGTCCGAATACGCCCACCGCGGTCCTTCAAGACAGTCGATCCAGGAATTTCAGAATCTGCTTGCCGAGTCGAACGCCAACGCAGCTTCGAATTTTATACCTCATCGACAGCCTCCTCCGCCGCCAAATAAGCAACGCAATTCTTTGCAGAAACCAAGACACCGCAAACTCAGCTTGCCCTCTTCTCCCACCATATCCGATCCTTTTGCGCCTAATAACCACGCAATGGCCACCGGCGCGCCGCCTCCTCGCCCTTCCAGAGCAAATACAGCGACGCTGACCGATGTATTTCTCCCAACTGACTCGGCCCAGGTCCGCAGGCTATCCACCCCCGTCGTCCCAAACCACGACCAGCCTTTCTACGCCGACCCCTCCGAGGCAGTCCCACCCACCCCGGTCGAGTACTCCCAGCCCACCCTCCGCTCTCGCAGCGGTACCGCGTCCTCCAAGAGCAAAAAGTCCGTCTTGGGTCTCTTTTTCAGCACCCAGAAGCGTCCGGAGATCAGCACCCCTTACGATCCAGTCCATCTCACCCATGTCGGCTTCAATTCCTCCACCGGCGAGTTCACCGGTCTTCCTAAGGAATGGCAGCAGTTGCTCCAGGACAGCGGCATCTCTCGCTCAGAGCAGGAGAAGAACCCTCAGGCCGTCATGGAGATCGTAAAGTTCTACCAGGAGGGTCAGAACCCCGATGCATGGGCCAAGCTAGGTGCCATGGGTGGTTTAGAGCCCCAGGACGTCGATGGCTTCTCTAATCCAGTGCGCTTTCTTTGTCTTATTCCTCACAAAAAGCTAAACATCTCGACTACAGCGCTCGCCTCCTCCGCCTCCAAAAAAGGTCCCGACCCAATCCCAGTCCGCTTTCTCGTCTCCCGTTTCCGCGCCGACAGCATACCGACCTGCGCCAACGCCGCCGTCGGCCGTCTCCCCCGCCCTCGACCGCTCTACCTCCCAGCGCACGCCCTCCAAGACTCCCACCAAGTCTGTCGAGCGCTCCAACACCACACGCGATCCTTCTCGTCAGTCTGCCCAGCCCAAACCTCCCGCTGTATCCCCTTCGTCCGCCAAACCTTCGCCAGGCAGCTCCTCCAGCGACCTCCCTGCACGCTCCCAGTCCACCCGCGCACCGCCCCAGCCGAGTGCTGCCGCTGCGTCTCTGGCCAAGGCAGGCGCTGCAGCCGGTGCGATCCCCGGCGCCACGCCGCGGCGGCGGGAGAAGAAGCCGGCCGACAAGGACAAAGACAACGACATTGTGCGCCGCCTCCAACAAATCTGTACCGACGCCGATCCTACGCGACTGTACCGTTCACTCGTCAAGATCGGTCAGGGTGCCAGTGGTGGGGTGTACACTGCCTACCAGGTTGGTACGAACCTCTGTGTCGCCATCAAGCAGATGGACTTGGAGAAGCAGCCGAAGAAGGATCTGATTATAAACGAGATTCTGGTGATGCGGAGCAGCCGGCACCCCAACATCGTCAACTATATCGACTCGTTTTTGCACAAGAACGATCTGTGGGTGGTGATGGAGTACATGGAGGGCGGGTCGCTCACGGACGTTGTCACGGCTAATCTGATGACTGAAGGCCAGATTGCGGCTGTGAGCCGCGAGACGTGCCAGGGTTTGCAACATCTGCATCGGCACGGCGTCATCCACCGCGACATCAAGAGCGATAATGTGCTGCTCAGTCTCATTGGCGACATCAAGCTGACGGACTTTGGGTTCTGTGCGCAAATTTCCGACCCCGCACACGCCAAGCGCACGACGATGGTGGGGACACCTTATTGGATGGCGCCTGAGGTTGTAACAAGGAAGGAGTACGGGCCGAAGGTGGATATCTGGAGTTTGGGAATCATGGCGATTGAGATGATTGAGGGGGAGCCGCCGTATCTGAATCAGAACCCGCTCAAGGCGCTGTATCTGATTGCGACGAACGGGACACCGACGATTGCGAACCCGGAGAGTTTGAGCGCGGTGTTTTCGGATTATCTGGCAAAGACGTTGGAGGTCGATGCGGAGAAGAGGTGCGTCTATTTTGGTTCGTTTTTTACTGTGTGATTTGCTGAGGAACGGTTTCTAGGCCAAACGCGACGGAGCTGCTGAAGCACCCCTTCTTTGCACTAAGCGAGCCGTTGAGGACGCTTGCCCCGCTGATCAAGGCCGCAAGGGAGATTGCCAAGGCGCCAAAGTAGTCGTGGAACGTGTACCAGATAGACAGACAGACAGTGCGGAGAAGTTGTTGTTGTGTTTCTTTCTCTTTTATTTTCCCCCCACCTTATCTATTCATCCATCCACCCCATTTCGTTTCCATCTTCGCCCCCTCGCTTCTTTGTAAGTATAGCAATCGCTCGTCTCGTCCACCGTTGTTGTATCTCCCCCGTTCCGCCTATCCGGCTGCCCACGTCCATCGTCGATATCTGGCGCATCGGCCTCATCGCGCGTCTATTCCGCCCGCTCGCCCGCTCACCCACCCACCCCACTCCCTCTTCCCTCACCATGTTGTATCACCGTTCCGAACGACCAACCTATACCCACCATACGGAAACGAAATCAAACGAAATCTCAAACAAGATACAGCCCTTTTAAATTCTTTTCTACGATACTCACGCCGCCAAACGCAAACTCATTAGATGGCGGGGCGGTGGGGGTGGGCAGGTTCACTCAAACAAACAAAAAATCTCAGCGATGGGATCGATCGGATGCGCGCTTTCTTTCGTCTCTTCGTTCGTTCAAGTGGTTCCCGGAGGAGCGGGAGTGTATTGTCAATAGGCGGAAGGGGATGGGGGACGGTAATATGTGATTGTTGTGGGACGAAAAGAACGCGAATGGCGAGATGGAGATGGACTCGAAGTACATACTCTGATTCAGATGGAAGAGAAAAAGAAGTTATCTAATATTGATGTTGTTCATTTGGTAAGTAGTACTAGTGATATCTATAGAGTGTAGTATGTACCGCGATGCGGAAACTTTTGAGAATGGCATGAGGGGAGAACTTGAATTGGGACCCACATGATTGTATCAGCAGTGGTGGTCAATAATCCTCAAGCCTGTAAACATCGTATGCGACCTCCTCGTACGGATGCACCTCGAAACGAGTGGGTTGTCGGGTTCGAAACACCGCGAATAAGCTCGCTCACTGCTTTCAATGTTACAGTGACTTCACGAACGCAATCCGAGTCACCCATCATAACACCTCGACACGGTCTTCTTCAACTTGCTCCAATTTCCCAAGCTGCCCAATGGTCGGATTGGCGTCAGCCGTAGGCGCAAATTGCCCTTGCGGAATTTAATGTTTAGCCATCAATAATTTAGACGCGTTACGCGCTTACCGGTGCCGCGAGTAAGGAAGGCGCAGCGCTGGTAGTTTCCGATCTTGCCGACGTGGGCGAGGAAGGTGTTGAAGAGGTGGTCGAGGACGCCGCGTGTGTTGGGAGCAGGGGAGAAGAAGACTAGCTTGAATTTGTGGGCTAGGGACATGGTGGGAGGGGACAAGAAGTGGGAGAGAAGCCGTCGACGGTTGTTCTTGTCTAGTTGTGCGCTTGCTTTTTGTAGTTTGTGTGTGCGATCTGATATTATACTTCACTTGTCTTGACATGAATTTGGCCACCCGGTCTTGAAGGAATAGAGCCAGCAGATCTTGAACTTGAAGGAACAGGCCAAAGACGAACTGTTGCAACAATACCAAACATTCCCGCTTTGGCCATGCTTTCTCAATTTCTGACTCATTTCGCCCCAAATGTGAGGTTAACAACAAGCCTTACGGTTCGTGTCATCAGGATGCGATACTGATATGAAAACATGTAATCGAGTCTACATTCTACATTCGCGAAATGGTACACTGGCGGTCGGTGTTCTATTGCGAGCATATTTCACAGCTACAATCCCAACTGCTGATCCCCGACAAAGTGAGCGCCTCCAGCGCACCGATATCCACCTTGCTGCTTGATCCATCGGAATCCAGCCTCACACACGCCCATTTCCCGAAGCTTGGACTGCGCCTTGGCTTCTTGGCGCCGTGCCGCTTCTTCAGCCTTCCTGCGTGCTTGCCGCTCAAGTTCAAGACGTTCTCTTTCTTGTCTCGCAACAAGCTCTCTGAGTCTGGCCTCTTCGAGCTTTCGTTTACCCTCATCGTCTCGCGCCATCTGTTCCAGCCGTTTGATTTCAGCAATGCGCCGTTCCTCCTCCTCCTTCGCCTCCCGGGCAGCATGTTCTGCTTTCTCTATCTCCTCTTGGCGCCGTCTCTGTTCGGCTTCCGCAGCCTTCGTGTCTTGTTGCAACTGTCGCCAAACCGCGTCAGATACTCCGGCATCCCGTCCAACCTCGTCTGTATTGGAGGGCTCCATGGATGTTGCCTCTACCTCTCTGATTTTCGTGGTAGTCGCAACGTTGGTTGAAAACGGGGTGCGTGACGGAGGAGGTGCGCTCTGTGCAAGCACTTGTCCAAGGCGTGCCACTGTCGGCGCTGCAGATCGATTGCTGAGGCTTGTGAAATGTCTCTGTACGCAAGCCACTGCGTCGCTTGCAGACAATACAAGTTGTTTGCTCAAAGCAATGCCAACCATCTCCTTCGCCATAGTCTTCATATCTCGGGCATTTCCCCAACCCTGCAGTTGTGACATATTTTCAAGCAGACTGATGATGTCCGAGTCGCTGGCGGGATCGAGGGTGACTTTCGATTTCTGCAACTCTTTTCTCAGTAGAGCCAGGCACTTGTCGGGGTCCATGTTGCGGAAAGTCAGCTCGGATGCGAAGCGACTGGCCAAACCGGCATTGACGCTCAATAACATGTTCATGTCATCGTCATATCCGGCCAGTACAACGACCATTTTTGCCTGGAACCGGGTGTTCGTGAGCAGGCCGACCAGCTCATCGATCGCCTCCTGTGCAAAAGCGCTGCTTCCGGCCAGTTGATACGCCTCGTCGATGAAAAGCACCCTCCCAAGGGCTTTCTCCATGAGCTTCACCGTCTTGGGTCCCGTTTGCCCAACATATTGGCCGATGAGATCCGATGCCCTACACTCTTCGACTTTGGGCGAGGACAAGAAACCCATGTCGCAGTAAACCTGCCCCATCTTACGCGCAACTGTCGTCTTCCCGGTTCCCTTGAAAGTAATGTCAGTATACGAATATCTGAATATCCATCTGTGCTCACGGGCGGGCCTTTGAACACCCAGTTTGTTGGCACGAGCTCGCGCCAGTCCAACCCATGAATTTTGCCGTTCTGCACAATTGCCTGGCATTCCGCGAGCTTAGCAATGATGTCCTCGCACCCAACCACATCTTCGAAAAGTTTGGTGAGATTCGTCGACGCGTGGCTGTCCCTGTCAAAGTCGGGATCGAAGTCTTGCGGTTCAAAAACGATGTCGGAAGACTTTGCTCGGGCTCCCTTCTGGCGAGTTTGCTGACGTCTCTTCGCTAAACCAATTAGATTTTCTACTGCGCCCCCGTTTCCAAAATTGGGCCTAACACGCTCCCGACTCAGCACCTCGATCGCTGTTCTTTTTCCCGCCTCTGTGGCGTTCAGATGTTGTGACTTGAGTTTCAGTTCCAGAATCTGGAGAAGCTCCGCGTCGTTGAAGTCTTCAAATTGAAACGCCGACTCGACGTTGAACCGACGAGAAAGACCGGGATTGACATTCTACCATTTTCCAGTTGACAAACGGATGAAGGCGTTAGGGCTGACCCTCACCTGAAACATTTCCATCATCTTATCCTCGTACCCCAACAGTAAAACGCATCGGTCCTCTCCGGGTACGCTTTGTATCTCGGCCACGATGGTGTCAATAACGGCCGTTTTGTATGGATCGCTCTGATCTCCAGTTTTGCCGCCCGTATACAACATGTATGCCTATTTGCATCAGTGTATTGAACATCTTACTGGGGTATAACATACCTCATCTATCACCAAGACCTTGCCTACGGTATTCGCCAGAATCGCCTTAGTCTTGGTTTCCGAAACACCCAAGGCGTCACCAATGAAGTCGGCCGGATTTTTCACGACGACTGGGACAATGAATTAGGTGCAATACAGCCATGCACACTCATTGATGACTCACCTTCGCCTTTGCTTATCAGGCCGAGGTCCGCCAGTATCTCCCCATAGAGTTTCGCCACCGTTGTTTTGCCTGTACCGGGTGAGCCAAGATAGACTTGGTTGAGAGATAATTGTAGCGGTTCTTGCTCGGCCAATTCTCTTTCGTAATTGGTCTCGATCATGGAAAGCATACTCCGCACCGACTCTTTGACGGACTCTAAGCCGATGAGTCTTTGGAGTTTGTCCCATGCCTTGGACTGAAGACTCGCTTCCGCCGGATTTGGACCAATGAGGTCTTGAGCCGTCAACAAAAAATCATCTGGCTTGAGCCCCTCTTTGCGTTGCCGAGCAAGACGAGTGGCTTGTCGTGTTGTTATCGTCGCAAACGTGTTGGCGAGAGCACGGGCATTGCCAAATCCTGGAGTGCCTCGGCCGCGTCCGAGCCGACGCACGGCGATCCGTGCATACAGACCATCAATCTCGCCCTCAATCTTCATGCTCCCTGAAAACCTCTTCTTGACAAGTTGCTCCAGCATTCCAAGGAACTCTGCATCAATGAAGTCGGAGAAATTCAACTGGTAAGGGATCCGACTGTTCAGCCCCGGATTGTGCTCGAAGAACGACTCCATCTCCTTTGCGTAACCGGCGAAGATGAAGACAATCTTTCCGACGTTATTTTCCATCTCCGCGAGCAGAAACTCGAGGACTTGCCGCCCTCCCGTGCTGTGCGGCCCGGTAAGCTGGTACGCCTCATCGACAAAGATCGTTCCTCCACCGTCGTCCAGGAGCTTCTCTAACATCTTCTTTGCGCTGGTCACACCATCATTAGACAAACGAGCACCAGTGGTTTCAACGAATTCATCGCCAGGGAGTATTCCGACCGTCGCAAGAAACTTTGCGTAATGTCGTGCAACGGTGGTCTTGCCTGAAGCATGTTTCAACGATATGAAGGTAAGGGAAACAAATCAAAGCATACCAGTACCAGGATTCCCGAGAAATGTCGTGTTGAATCGTTCGTCTTTCAATGAAACACCTTGCCTTAGCGCGAGATCTATCTTCGCTTTAATGTCAAGAACTGTGGTCTTGACCTCCTCCAGCCCAACCATATCCATTATAGCGTCGATAGCGGTATTATCTGCGCCTTCAAAGTCCTTCTGACGCTGCCACTCAGTTCGTGATGAAGATGTCGGAATTGCCATTGTATCTGAAGGCCCAACGGACGTATGAACAGGAAGGGAAGGGGGCTGTGAGGGAGCCGCTTTCACTTGCTGTTCCTGAGTAGTGCCAGCATCAGTAGCACCACACGGCGAGCTGTCCGGCTGGGCGCGCGGAGGAAGGACAGAACCAGTTCCGCGCGCGACAAGATCCTCCAGGTCTCTCTCCTTCTGCTCGAGAGCCTGCTTTCGCTGGGCCTGGATTTGAGCATCTTGTGAATTCATCTTCTGAGCCGCAATCTTTGCGTCGACAGCTGCGAGTTTTTCTTTATATTCTTTCTCAGCAGCTTCGCGTTTTTGCTGGAACTCGAAGTCTCGTTGGCGATTCTGTTCGGCAAGCTTCGCTTCTAAATCACATTTATTGCAATTCGCAGGCGTTCCTTTGCAGCATTGCCATGACTGGGCATGGCCGTTGGGGCACTTCGATCGAAGGATGAACTCGCATTCCATTTTGGAATGATCAGAGAGCTGATGGCATTTGGACGGACATGTGTGCTTGTTACAATTGAGGATGGTTCCACTGTTATATGTGCTGTGAGGTTCAACAGAAAATAACATGATAATACATACCACGGTTCCTGACAACCACCGTCTGGGCAGTGCTGTTCAAAGTCGCCAGGAGCTTTGAGGAGAGCGATTCGATCCTGGTGCCTTACGCATCGAACTGGTAGCCCATCGTAAACATGCCCACCAGCTTTCAGTTGACCAAAGTATTTAGTCCAAAGATCCTTCCCCTTGCGAGAGTTCAAAAAGGTGTCTGAGTTACCGATCATGATGAATGCATTTCGGGGGCGGGATAAGAGCACGTTCAGACGTTCCGGTGAAAACATGAATCCAATATCGTGAGAGGCGTTGCTTCGAGTAAGGGAGGAGATAACGATGTCACTTTCTTCGCCCTGATAGTTGTCTATATGATATATGTTAGCGCGCCAAACTATCTGCGCACAGATCTAACTGTACCTATCGTTGCCAGACGCAACTTATTCTTGGATATCTGCGCAGAAGAAGGAGGCATCAGACCTGCGCGGACGAGGTCGTACGAATCAAGATCATTGAGCACAGGGTCGTTCTCGGCCTTGAGAACGTCTTGAAGCTCTCGAAGCTGGCCCAAGTATGGAGTCAAAACAACGAGCTTGTCGGTCCCATACCCTTGCTGCCCGAGATACTTGACGATCTTCATGACCATCAGAGCCTCATGCGAGTTACGCTTTGAAGACTTGTTGCCTTCTTCGAACCGATTTTTGAACGAGGAATTTTCGTCCTCAGGTTTGTCGTGGTCAATGAAGACTAAGTTATCGCGAACACCCCGGAGATCAGGACGGGTTTTTGTCGAGTCTGCGTCCACTAGCTCGGGATAGGTGAGAGATCTGATGAGGGCGGATATTTCCGGGCGCATCCGGTGCTGCTTGCTCAGCACCTCATGTGGATACCCCTTCAACACTAGCCGCTCGAAAAGAGAGCGATTTAGCTCAAAACCGTCTCCCTTCTCGATTGTGAGGAGGTAATTGTTAACCTGCGAACCGGGTTATGGAAAAATCGCCTTCAAAAACGCTATACATACCTTGGGTCGAAGTTGCCTGTAATCATTTAGCATATAGAACATGTTATCATGAATTGCTTACATACTTATGGTCACCAATGAGGATTATTTGCTTGGTCGCAGGAGTGAGCGCAGTGATGATATGACTTTCCAATATTTCTCCGGCTTCCTCGACAAGTAGCACCTCGGGCGAAGCTCCGCGAAGCTCGTTGGAGTACTTGGCAGCTGCTGTGGTGGTGCATCCAATTATCCCCTTCGACCGGAGGATTGAAAGATCCCTGTCTGCAAAGATCTGAGAGATACTACTTTGACAGTCGTTGAAGGATGTTCCAGTATCTGTGATCGTTTCTGCTTGTTCTGTGCGGTACGCATTTCTCCATTTCTCCATCTTGGACCGGCGAGCCGGGAGGTCCATCGACCATATATGTGACGCCTCAAGCACCGACGGATGTGACGTGAATATCCCCGCATCATGACCACCCTCCCATCTGTTGAGAAGATACCAACGATCGATCTTTTTACCGCCTTTGCCTATTTGAGTCATCCCCCCCGACCCAGCAGGGACGCTCAAAGCATCAAAGAACTCCGCCTCGGAGTCCTCATACTGGAGGTAACCGAGTATATCCGGAGATTTGGTGACGAATTTCTGAACCTTGTCCTTCAGCTTTTGTAACGATGTTGTGGAGCATGATTTCAGTAGATTGACAGAATTCCAGTCCGATCGTCCCATTTTAGTTCCACCTTGCTGCTTTGAGAGCATCAAAGGCTCTGTTCGAGCGGTCGATTTTCCGCCGAGCCTGACCATGTCTCCAGGAGGAACTCCAATGTCCATTAGATCCTCGAGAAATTGATCAAGGGCATGATTAGTGTAACAAACAACGAGAATCTTCCGACACGATTTGTGTAGAACTTTGGCCAACAAAGCACCAATGAAGGATTTCCCGGTGCCTATCATGAGCACAAATGAGAGGCAATCGAGTCGGAAGACATAGAGTTTGCGTACCTGGAGGTCCTTGAATTAAGGAAACTCGCTGAGTCAAACCAGCTAACAGCGATTTTGCCTGTGAATCGTCCAACAAGATTGATTTGGGAGTTGCCAACAGAGAGCTCAGATCTTGGTGAGGATGAGTCTTTATTGCGTCAATGACTGTGGCTGTATGGTCCACTATTGGACTAAATAAGTGAGAACGAGCTGTGGGATGATCATAGTCCGGGGGCTCCAGACGACTACTCTCCGTCCAACACAACAACTCATTGGAAAGGGGCATGGTGCGCATGTTCTGAAGAGCCTTCAGAATAGGCTCGTAAGAAAAGATAGCTGTATCAATCTGTATGACTTTGATTTTGGGCTGTTTTCTCGACCTAAGTTTCGCCAGAGCCTTGACGGTACTCTTGTGGCCTTCGAACTGAAGGACAACAATCGGAGGAGTTTGGGTGAGCAAATCCTCGTCGCGATGGATTGTTGGGAAAGCAACAAGTTCTTCATCAACGATCAGGCAGCTAAACGGCACCTGTTATGTTAGCGCCGACAAAGCTCAATTATGGAATGACCCACGTGTGAGCTTGGTGCTTGAAGTAATTGCGATTCTCGTCCAGAAACTTCTTGCGTTGTGGGAGCGACTGCTTTTTGAAGAACCAAAGATAACCCTCAACTTGAAGCTGGATTCCCCAGCGACATCTGGAACGGTCATCTGTCGAGTGATACACGTCGGGGAGTAGCTTAAATCCTTCAACAACGAGGCCACGATGATGGCCCGACTTCTTCCCTTGGGCAATTGGAAGCTCCTCTTTGATTTCGTAGAGCATGTCCTCACGCAACAGACGATACTGATCATCTAAGCACTGGGCGACTGCTTCGGCGGGATCTGGACAGTCACTCGGATTGTGGCGGCGAAGGAAAGGAGCTTCGTCGGAGGCGACTTCGTCCGCAGTGGGGAGAATGGCAATCCGGCGAAAGTCGGCAAAGTCGTTGTCGTGACGGCCTCCTGGTTGGACGTCATCGGCTCCTGCAACGGGTGCCTTGCACGTCTCTACGATGTGCTTGAGCTTATAAGCTGATTTTCGGGTGGCTTCGTCAGAGGACTCGACCAGGGGGGGAAGGATGTGTGGGCGACTGGCAATATCGATGTACGGGTCGGCTGCAGAGTCAGGAAACTGTACTAGCTGCAAGAGAAGCCAGGCGAAACACCGAGCTCCTCCAGACGACAAGCGATTGGATTCGAACGCAGATACGAGG
Source organism: Favolaschia claudopus (assembly GCA_037176885.1). Lineage (NCBI taxonomy): Eukaryota > Fungi > Basidiomycota > Agaricomycetes > Agaricales > Mycenaceae > Favolaschia > Favolaschia claudopus. The sequence goes on from JAWWNJ010000112.1 coordinate 702,554, forward strand.
GCGTCCCAGAAAAAAGGGGGGTCGACCACAGCTTCAATCACCTGGCGAAGAAAGCTACCGCCGTTGATGGTAGGTAGATCTGGCGCCTGCAAATACGAGAGAAGATTGACGGCACCGCCGTTCAAAAATGTGTCGGAGAGGTCGACACGCATAGCTGCTTGGAGGGATGAGAGACCGGAGGAGCTCCCTACGATCTTGCCCACACAATTCGCAGGATCTGGCTGGATACAAATGGACTCTAGAAAATTAGAAAGATTGCTTCTAGAGTTCTTGGCGCCATCGTTGCGCACAGTGTTGAACAGCTTGTTAAGCTTGGAGATTCGAATGTCGTCGTCCATGGAGTGGAACAAGAGCAGTTATCGATGGAATGAGGACAAGGTGTCCAACAAGCTATATTCGAGGTACTGAAGCCGTAAGAAGGGATCCATTTCAGTCCACAGTTCACAGCGCTACACGAAATGGGCGCCAATCCGTGTTCGATTGCGTCCCGCAATTAGAGATCATGTACAGCAGCAAGACGGGAACTCGGGGGAGTACAACGGACAGAGTAATGGCGGGGGAAGTGATTCATCGTCGAGTTTGTCGACATCGCTGAGCGGAGGCAAGCCTGAGAGTTGTGATCCGAAAACGGCATGTCGGTGAGTCGAAACTTCACCAATGACCACATGCGCGACCCGACGCGTTTTACGCGTTTTGGCGTCCCAGGCGCAAAGAATACCAACCAAGACGCGTCTGCATGCCATGAAGCATACCATTTAGCAACCATACCCCGCCCGGCGCGACTCAGAATTCGCCGCGGCATACACTAAGTATGATAACAAATATCTCTGAATATCTAATGTCCGGGCTCACGGCGCAACTTATCTCGTGCTACAATGCTCGCCGTCGCGCTTCCCATCCTAATAGCCCTGTCTGGGCGCGCTAATGCGCACGCATCCCACCATGAAGAATTCTATCCCGGCGTCCAACAACCTCTAGCCATGATGGACGTCGTCGACGTTGCAACAGAGCCCTGGACAAGCAAATACGGTCTCCAATATGACTTGGGCTACACCGGCCCTCTATCGTTCTCCCACCTCCCGTACGCGCGCTGCCTCGAAGATGGTGCCGCCCGGTTTGATATCGGATTGCTTGGTATGCCGTTCGATACGACAACTTCTTATCGCCCGGGTATGTGTTGAGCCTCATTCTCGGGGTATGTATTCATATTCAGACGTCGCCGTATCGCTGTAGGCGCGCGCTTTGGCCCGTATGCGATAAGGTCGGGCTCGCGGCGACAGAGAACGGCCAGTGGAACGCTCGCATGGGGTACGAGTCCCGCCGACCTCGGCGCAGGGCTGCTGGATTGCGGGGACGTATGTGAAGGGTCCTGTTTGCCTTGCCGTGCGTGTTGAATTTAGATCCAATTATCTCGCAGGTACCTGTGTCTGCGTATGATAATGCAAAGGCACTCGACCAGATGGAGGCCGCGTATTCTACGCTTCTCAGTCGACCTGTGCAGGGCGGTACCACCGCCGCGTACAAACCGAGCACGGCAGCCTTCGCTCTCGATGGCATCGAGCATCCGAGGATCGTCACCTTGGGTGGCGACCATACTATCGTGGGTTGGGATTCTTTGAGACGCATTGAGGACTCATGAAGCCTAGGTACTCCCCATCTTACGCGCTTTGAATAAAGTCTATGGGCCTGTCAGGTCCTTCTTCTCAGTATCTGCTGTTGTTATGATACTTGTCTTAATCTTTTGTAGCGTCATTCACTTCGACGCTCACCTTGACACTTGGCCTTCTCCCCCCGGCGCCTCCGAACAAGAACGCATTACTCATGGATCATTCTTCGCTATCGCAGCGGAAGAGGGACTGCTCACCAATACCAGCATTCACGCTGGTATTCGGTGTAAGATGCACGTATGTTTCTCCCCATAAACTATTCGAATACACCGTGAATTGGACCTCCGTAGGCCCTCGATGACATCGAACACGACGGCAGCGTTGGTTTTCAGGTGATCAGCACGGACGACATCGACGACTACGGCATTCGCAAGGTAATCAAGAAAATTCGGGAGAGGATCGGTAAGAATCCTGTGTATCTGAGGTGTGTATCACCGTCTTCTTACTACTCTGCCATTTGGTCGGTCGTTCATACGTTGACAGTCTCGATATCGATGTCGTTGGTGAGTATTTCTGCAGGGTGTAATTGTGTTGATGCAAAGAGTAATTAATACTAAACGCCAACAGATCCTGGGCTTGCTCCTGCCAGTAAGCGCCTTCAGATTAATCCGCCTCCAATATACTATACTGACTTGCGTTTTCAGCGGGCACACCCGAGCCAGGTGCGTGTCCGCAGACTTGCTGTGTTCTACCCATCATTGACTGGCGAACTCACAGGAGGGTGGACGACGCGAGAGGTGAAACGAATATTGCGCGGGCTGGCTGGGCTAAATTTCGTGTAAGCCGCCCATTGTTCCTCCTCCCTTTGCTCAATTAGGCGCCCTTGCCATAGTGGAGCGGATATCGTCGAGGTGCGTTCCAGCAACTCCTTGACTTGATGCCTCAATGCAGCAGCAAACTTTGAAACTCACTCCTAGGTGGCGCCGGCATACGATAACGGTGCGTCTCTATCTTTTTTATCTGTAGAAATGTGTGTTTGAGAAAAGGCATTCGACAGCGGATATAACTGGAATCGCTGCAGCGGATCTTGTGTATGATTTTCTTGCGATGCTTCAGCTCGAGAGCCCGCCGCTCCCGCACCAAGGGCCGTTCTCAGACTCGGATCTGGCACACTAGAGCACGCTGAGCGGAGTGTAACCCATTTTGGTGAGATGTTGTACATGTCATTGCTCTGAAGAGGGGCCGACCATCGTGGAAAAATGTACCAAAGAATAGATATTGTCAACACATACAGGTACAGTGTAGCGTAGAGGAAGCTATGTAGGACACAGTAAACCATGAAAACCCCAATGTAGAGAGGGCTACCATTTCTCTAGGTCCTTCTACACGTTGATTAGACGTGTAGAAATCGACAGTCTTGGCCATTACCAGAACCGAATGCAGGGTGGATGCGTTGTGTGCACTGCTCGGGCAGAAATAGGCCAGTGTGAAAAAGAAAACGCACGACTACGACGACAACGACGAGAGGATAAGACCTCGTGCGGTTGGCAGACTAGGAGAGATAGGTGCGATAGGTGGAAGTACACCACCGTTTGTTCCGGACCTCCGGAGGACGTTTTGACAGATGCTGTTAGCTGACATCTCCGAAACATTCCCTGGAGACCGAAACATCGATTCCCAGACAATCCGTCGGCGATGATGTCCTGGGGACATTCTGCGCTGAAGCTCTCCAGGACATTAGAGCCAGTTTGCTGACGGCGCTTGCCATAAATAATATTTGAATTGCTTCTTAAATTCGATCAAAATACAAATAAAAAAATGGTATTGCAAGCAACAAAAGTATACATTGAGTGGCTACACAAATGATTCTAGGAGGGAGAGGAGAAGAGGAGGGAGAGGAAGTAAATGATAATTTTCCGGAAGATGGAGAGAAAGAGAGGTGGGGAGAGGGCCGAAGCGTGTTGATGAGAGAGGCTTGGGGAGGACGACGGCAAGGACTTTGATGAAGGTTTGCATGGGTTACACTCTTGAGAAGTTTTCAGCTTGCGGCCTTGGACTCTTGCGACCGTTGTCTTGCAGTCTCAGCCTTGCACAGTGAGGTTCTTGGATCTTGCGGACTTGCGACTCTTGCCTGAGGTGGAGAGATCTTCGTGCCACAACGGACTTGAAGAGGCTTGAAGATTGAAGCTTGAAGGGATGTTGAGGAGAGATGACAGTGTCAGAGGCTTCGAGCTTCCTTCTGGGGTGTCGTGAAAGACGAGGAGTTTGGAGGGGGGATGAGGGAAGAAGACAAGAGAGTGACGTGGCAGCGGAGACCGTAATGACAAACATCACCATTGAATGATGCCACGTCATGATGCGATGTGGGGACTTCATCGTTTTCTCGAGTTCGACGCCAAATCCAGCAGCAAAAGGTTGCGTCCGCTCGAGGAACTTCATGAACTTCCTTGGAATACATTGTGCATTCAATACTAAGTCACAAGGAGTTTATTGGGGGATATAGCTACTCCAAATACAGTACTTGTTGAATCAGACGAGCTTAAGATTCCAGTATATATCTTAAGATTTGAACAACCTTCTAGGATGTCCTTCAACCATCCACAGACTGTCCCAACCACGCTTCTGAGGACATTTCGAAATTGAGAGCTGTTGGAGCTCGCAAATCATGGTTCCGAGGACATCACACCTCGGACATTATTTTGACATTTGAATAAAATGGTGGTGTAGAAAGGGAGCAGAGAAATAGAATTGCATTGTTCAGACGTTCCTTGTAGTTTGAAGTCGTGGTGGGCGAAAGGAAACGAGCCTCGGCAAACGAAAAAAAATGGGATTTATACGTGTTGATCGCCGGCAGACACCGAAAGAAACAAGGACACTCCAGTTCGGGTCAGGCAGGCTAGACCGGCGCTTGTCTCATGCCGTATTCTTCCGCGGTCGCGCCCTCCAAGCAAGTCTCAAGACGTCGGTCGACAAGGACTAGACCAGCCTTTCCTATAGTATGACGCGCAATACCATCGCCTTCGAGTCCATCCTCCCCTCAAATCTCTACAACCAGCACTTCTATCGTCGGCCAACCTCAAATCAACTCTTCCTTTATGCGCCTTTTGTGGAATGCAGAGTCTGAGACTTCCCCAAATGCCTCCGAGACAATCAAATAATTTATGCACCCCCAATTGACAATAAGGATACGGACGACTCACCGAATCGGGTCTGGACTCTAGTGCTGTTACGTCAAGTGATCACTCCAGATTCAGAATGACAATGGAAACGGGCGGTATAAATTGCTTCAGTGTCCTTTCAGCTGCCCTTCATTCCACCCCATTGCGCAAAACACTAGAACAGTTGCTGTCGTCGAATTCGACCGACACCGCACGGCCGCTATGACATCGCACATGCCACCCTCACCCGACGCCACTTCCACGTCGTCCAATTCCAGACCACCGAGCCGTTGTATATCTGGAGACGCGGCAGTAGACGTACCGATCAGCCATAAAACCCTGCACAAGAAGAAATCTTCGATTGATTTACGAGCCGATTGGCTTGAATGCCAGCGGGGGGCTGTCGAGGCAACTAATTGTGCATCCGAAAGTACCAATCATTGAACGAATTCTCAGTACGTTCTTGTATCTTGTATCTTCGACTTGGTCTGACCCAAAGTATCTTGAATTCTAGTGCCACACACGACTTTTCTCTTTTTTTTGGGACAATGCAACAATTGGGAAGGATTTGTACTACCCCAGTCTCTCTGGACGCGCCATTGTTACAGTGCTTCACAATGCAGAAGCGGATGTTATTGTACTTCTTCATACAGGCCTAGCATTGCCTGCACCGAATTCTTATCCTTATATATTGCAAAATGTGTCGTATAAAACTATAGCAGAGCGAAGTAAAACTACACCGCCGGTGAAGGACATCCGTAGCATACATAGCACGCCGCTGTATGTAGTACGGCCCCCTGCTGTTTCAAATTTGGGACCGCGCAGGCAATCCTCCTCCTCCTCCTCCTCCTACACCGCCGCACTAGCATCATACTAAGAGTTTGAGAGTTTGCATTAGGAAGTTTCGCAGTACATCTAAAACAGCACACCTGAATGGCCATAGAAGTAGGCCAAGGAGACGACATCTTTTCGTCGTCCAAATACGCGAAGAGAAGGTCTTGTCTGGTTTCGTCTTCGAACCTGCCAGTGAGCGAAACATCAGTTTGGGATGAGATTGAGGGACGACCGAAGAACAAATACGAACCGTTTCAGATGTCCAGACTTGCCAGGTGCGCGACTGACGTCCTTGTACCCGAATACAGCCCGAAGAACCTCTGACATGACTCTGACGCTGAAAGGTTCGCCGAGATATTTGAAGATTCCGTCAGGGTGCAGGTATCCTTCCTTCGGGTGACGTGTAGGGTCGACTTCCTTCGGATCCTCAAAGATTCCGCTCTGCGAACCGAGTGAATGCAAGCTCGAAGTTCCAAGTGGTACTTACGTTGAAGTTGGCCGTGCGTATATCCAAGAAGAGGCGAGCATCTTTCTTGAACTGGTGTGCTCCGAGTGTTGCATCCTCAGTCACTTGGCCTGTGGCATGTTCGAAGACTGCCCGTGTGTGAAAGAACAATATCACTTACGATAAACCCCGCGAAGAGGCGGCTCGAGTCCTGAACAACATGAGAACAAGAGGAAGGCAAGATAAGACGAGAGACTGACTCTGGGCCTCAAGGGCGTAACCTTTCAAGTCACCCGCAGCTATCGCGGACTGCACAGACGGCAGTGTATCTGGGTCAATGAGGAGATTGATCATGTTCACCAAGCCTAAGCAAACACACAATGAAACGGTAAACTCAAGGATACGGTATGGCCTACCAAGAGAAAGCTCGACAGTCGCGCCAACCATGATCGCCAAGATGATATTTGCAATGTCACTTGAATGACCCATGTCGCGTAGGCGCTTGACAATCTCGTGCTGCTCGTTTGGTTTCTTGCGGCCAAACATCGCAGCAACAGAGTCCATCATAGAGATCTATGCGGCCACAAGTGAGATGGGTACATTCGTTTGTAGTGCCAAGACACTCACTCGCGAAGAAAGACCGAGATTGGCTTTGATGTGATAGAGCAAACTATCCACATGTGCTTGGACTTTGGTCTTCATCAACATGGTTTTGGATTTTTCGTTCTCCAAAAAGATGTACGAATATATCTCGCTAAGCATCGTGTATAGTCCTGCCGGAGTGAAATCTCCGTGGGGGTTTTCTTTAGTTTGAAGTGGGATGCCCGCCTGAAAAGGAAGAGATGAGCAAATGCTCGCGGCGGAAATGGAAGAGCGTACAATCTCAGCCACCCAAAGAACCGGAACCACTTTCAATACATCGCGCGCGATATCGACCACGCATGTCTTGCCGCCAACAAGCGCGAACGAGTATGAGTTTATGAGTTTCCGAGTCGTGTCACGGAAAAACGTCCCGGTCTTGTCCAGCGACTCTGGCGTGTCAAACAGCGGTTTGTAGATAGCTTCCTGCTCCTTCTGACTCCCGACCAAAAAGAACCTTGAACCCCGCATCAATGATAGCGCGTAGAAAAATAAATATATCCTACCCATTCCCCTTGATGATCTTGGCGGCTCGCGCAGCATACGGGGCCACGAATTTGGGGCTCTTCATAATCTCGATGATCTCTTCGTATTTTGTCACCTGTTGCACCGGCGAGAGTTGTGTAGGACGGGTCAAGTCGTAGTTATCAAGCAGATGCATCTTGGACAAGTGAGTCTTCATCGAGGTCGGTAGCATAAGAGGGAAATAGGCGTAAACGCTGTTCTCCGTGAAACTATCGGGTAGTGTTCGCAAAAACAGACGGCCGAGGGTGCTCCCGAAACCTGCGATATGGTTAGAGACGGAGATGCAATAAATGCGACACAGACACACCGAACGCTTTCGGGTCTCGTTGGCAGTCAGCGAAACCCCAGGCGGTAAGGTTGAACGGCGTATAGTCGTGAGTGAAGTGTCGATCGCCTCGGGTGAGGGCAATCGCGTCACTGAGAATGGCTCTGCTAATAGTATAACCTGCATGGCGAAATGCATGAGATGTGCCTTCCATAGATACACTGATACTGTATTACCAGGGCAGAGGCCAGCTCCTTCAACAAGTGGCTTGGTCTCTTCCGCCTTGAACGAGCCTCGTCAATCGTTTGTTCACTGAGGTAGAGGAGAGCCTCACCTGAAGCCCAACATAAAGCTCAAGATTATCGATTTTTCCGTATAGTTTCTCAGCACAATCTGCGATCTCCTGATCGGGATTCCACTCTCGGAAGCTTGCGTAAGCTGGATGACAAACGTCAGCATTGGGAAAAGTTTCTTCGACTAAGCGCAAACGGAGCATTTCCTACGTTTCAAGCCCAGGTACTGGAAGACAGGGGAATTAAAGGGACTGTAATGCGTCAACAGGGTGGCCGACAAACCTTGCGGAAGTCATTCAAACTACAGACACCCCAACGACGGTTGGCTTCAATTCCCATAATTTCGTGCATACGCATCGACGCTGAAAAAGACTTAGGAAGCTACGTTGGGCCCTGGGACTTCGTACCTGGAGTTCCACGAGCCCGGAAGGCAGCTGCAGGATGCTCGGTGCTAATTGTATGAGTTGTAAATACTTGTAAAAAAAACGCTTCAGAAAGACGTGACTCACGCATTGTGAAGAATATCGGCAAGATCCTCGTCTCTGAACTTTCCGTCCGCCTGTCGCTTCATTCTGCCGGAACGTTTCAACAAATACCGTTGTCAATAGCCTAGAAAACTCACTCTCCAAACGTCCAATGAGTGATGTCGGGTTCCTGGCTCCTAATGTGAGCGGCGGCTTTCTAAGAATTACAACTCAGGTTTCTTTGTGAATCGGTAAAGCACGAAAATACTGACCATGAAGTCGTCAGGCGTAACGTCGTTGGGACCCTTCCCTTCAAACATATTTTCGAAGACCCGGTCGACCCATTTCTCGTCCTCCTGGCTAGTCGTGGCATGCCAGCGATACAGGCAATTGAACTGTTGATAGAAAAGGGAAATAGTTTTCGGTCAGCGCAGCTCAAGACTTAAAATAGGCAATACTGACTTCGACCCTATCAGCGTTGGCTCGTTAGAGGTAATGTAATTTGTGTAAGTGAATGGCATGACGACTCACGAGCAAACGTTGCCTTGCCCTCGTTCGACCATGGTATGATCGGGGTTGCGAATTTCCTAGAGTCAATGGAATTAGCCAGTCAAAAGAAACCCCAAAAGCCGGACGGACACCGAAAGGATTCAAACTCCAGCTACTTCCATCTCTCACGAGTCCAAGAATACAAGAGAAATAGTCCGAGAATACCACTATGAGACCTTGTGAGGGCTAATATTATCTAGAAAGGCATTGCTTGCCTGATCCAAACCACCCGCAGTTGACAAGCCTAGCAGTCTGGAAAATCTCATTGTCCTGTTTGAGAAGGTCTTCTTCTTTCAGTGTCTCCGGATCTTCGTATGTGCCTCGCTCATTGATGTCAAAGATCTTCTTCGCGATGTAGTTGTGGTTGCGACTAAACAGCACAAGTATCGCACAGACGGCGGGAGGTAAAAGGAGCAGCCTATCTTCGGCGAATACATCGGGATGGAGGAGCCCACGGCCAGCTATGTATCCGCTTCATACAGCGGCGTTCGGATGGTGTGGGGGAGTGACAGACCTTTTTTGTCGCGAACACGGTCCTGTTCAGTTTGGTCGTGCCCGTAGAGGGGGGAGAGGTCCACATATGACGAGGTGTCGTTGATATTGCCATCCCTTTGGGCGGGATATATCAGACGAGGCAAAACGTAAAGACAATGGCACCAACTTGTGAGATGTCCGGAAGATGGAGTGGATGACGAGAGCCGCGAAACTGAACTGGATGTGCTCGTTAGCTGTCGTCCATTTCACGCGTCTAAGAATAGACTAACCATTAAGGATGAGAGGCCACCGGGATGGTTGACAAACTGTTTCCTTTCTCAGCATTCAAAACAAGAAACAGAAAGGACAAAACAGACTCCATCGCGCTTTAGAAGGCTGTATAGTTCGCGTTAACGGAGTTGAATTGTTTCGACAAGGAAAAATCACGCAACGTATCAAATACAAGTCCAGCATCGGGGAGCTCGTGTTTAGCCAAAGGATGAGTTTGCTGGACACTTCGAGCGTAAGGTGTGCCGGCTCGACCCAGTTCAGGAACATTGACGTTATTGTTCGAGCCATCCGCGGAACGCCAGGCATAGTCTGTGTCCCAGAGCGCCTGTGAGTAACGAAAATACGCGCTTCAGGCCACATATAGACCCACCTTCCCCGATATTCGTGGAATTTGGATGCGCTAGATCGTTATACACTGTGCGACATTTGAGATCAGAGAAGCGTGAGCGTGGCCGCGGCGAAGTGCGACCTACAAAGCTCAATTATCTTGTCCTGTGCCATATTCGCAAAGGAACCGTCGGGTAGTCGCGAAACCAAAGTAATACCATGTTCAAGCTGAAACTAAAATTCAGAATTTTCACTGCGTAAAACACCACAACTGACCAAAAGAGCGCGATCGTCAATCGAGTCCTTGTGCCGAAAAGCGTCCACCAGAGCAGACTGATAGATGCCCGTTAGACGGCGAACATATATCATATGATATGAGATCTTACAAGGGACGAACTGTGTACACTGTCCACTCCCTTTTTCAACTGAGGAAGGGATACAATTCAACGCCCAGGACAGAAAGAGGTGGCTCAGTCAAACCTGTTCCCGCAACTCTTTCAACATGGACTCCTTGTCCTTTGGTTGCGATGAAGTAGAGCCATTAGTGATGACGTCTTGTCCATTGACCTTCGGTGGGTTGACATACTTGAGGGCTACAAGTAGCCACTGCATAGTGCTAGCACTTACGGTTGAGCCTCCCGAGACGGATGACTGCCTGCGGAAAAACGAGGAACGGCGGTTTGGTACGGAGCTCATTGGGGGCACTCGGGAGGTATTGGAGAGAAGATAGAGGGCACTCGAGCCTTTTTATAACCGAAGACGCCAGATCGTAGACGTCCCGAATTTTCATTTGGAAGCGAACCACAAAGGCGTGCAGAGGTGTCCATTATTACGGCATTTCCTTTCAGAGTCTCTTACACCTATTCGGAACAGCGGTAACCCCGGCCATTAGTCCATACAGAGCAGATCCTGGCGGGAAGAATGCTGGAGCACCAGTCTGTTGTTTGCAACATTGGATCGTTCGAGTGCGGCAATCGTTTTTACAGCGCTACATACATCATGCAGCAGTCGGCGCAGCGAGCGGAGGCACCGTGAATTTGGCAACACATTCGTCAAACAGATCCGCCTTTCGCGCAACATCCACAACAAGTGGGTGGGCTGCATGTTCCGTCTGCAGACGCCTTGATAAACGAATGTGTGACTGAGGGGAAAGAAGAAAGAAATTAAGCACGTACGTCCATAATTCATCAGCTTCACCCTTCTTGGATTCAATCCCCGCGGCAACCACGAATGCAGCCAGCGTTTCACCATCACCCTTTTGCTGTTCGATAGACTCCTCCAAATCGGACTTGGCCTCTGGGATTTCGTTTCGCAGTATACGCGTCACGCCGCGTGCAGTAAGGATATGCGGTGATGAGAGGGAGGGATTTCCCAACTGCTCTGTGTAGAACGAGTTGGCGTTTGAATACCCGTCTTTGCTGGCGACGAGACCAATGGACGACTCTATGAGCTGCAGGAGAAGATCGTCTTCGGCCCATTGTTTGGCACGGTCAAACTCCTTTTTCGCGCGGTCGGTTCGGTTTATAGATAGGTAAATCTGAACAAGGACGGCGACTCTGTACAGCGGGCATTTAGTACGAAAAGAAAAGCGGACATTCCAGTACACATACGCTTCGAGGTCTTCTGTATCTTGCATAAGAGTCTCTAGGGCTTCTTCTATCTCTCCCGCGCGTGCAAACGCAGTGCCTGCGAGGACACGGACCATATGCTTGTCGCGCTCGGTACCCTCAACATCCCCCTCAATCTCAACAGCTAAATCGCGGAGTTCCTCCAATGCAGCCTCTTGACTCGCTGTTTCAGCAGCAGACACGTAACGAGCTAACGCTGACACGGCTTTCAACGCGACATTTTCCGAGTCGGCTGGGACTAGCGCGAGAGCAGCCGAAGGGTCGTTTAGAGCAATGTGGGCGCGGGCTTGGTATACAAGGGTAGGGATATAGTCTGGAGAGTTGGTATCCGGGAGAGAGAGACCAATGAGAGCCTTGTACGCGCCGAGGAAGAACTGCTGCTTGACGTGGTACAGTTCAGAGGAATCCATTAGTTTGCCCAAGTTTGGCAGTAACGTGTTCTCTTTCCAAAACTCTTTGTTTTTGAACCACCGTTTGAATAGTTCCCCACAACATCTGAGTATATTGACCCTCGGTAATATCCTTACCTGATGACCTGTCCGTCTTTCTCTATCTACGTTACAATTCTCAATCACCTCCTTCAGCTATGGCGTTGGGGCCAGGAATCCCCGTCGAAAGTGAAACAACAGCATTCAGCAGCTCCGATTCTGTATCCCAAGCGCAATTGGGACTGGATCAAGAGATTCTCAAATATCAAGAAGAAATTCGCGCTCTTCGGTCTCGGAGAAATGCTTTGTCCCTAATTGGCCGACTGCCGCCGGAAATGCTCTCGAGGGTTTTCATGTTTTGTCAAAGGGATGGGCATCTATGGATTCGCGAGGTTTCACACATATGTCGCTACTGGCGCGAGGTGGCGATCGGCTGTCCAAACCTATGGAGTTGTATTTCACTCACCCCGTCAAGATGGGCAAAAGAGATGCTGCATAGGTCCAAGATGGCGCCTCTGAGCATCAAGGTGATTCCGGCTCGGTTCATTTCGTTGTGAGCTCATTCGGTACAGGCGAATCTCGCGTACAGAGTCACCCAATCGCATCCTATATTTTCTTCGCTTTTAGGACATCTATCTCGTATACGAGAACTTGACGTCCATGCTGGTGGTGATTCCATCTCAGAGCTCCTCGATTTGACAGGCAGGTCTTGTCGTGGTTATTGAGATTTCTTGTTGATGCGCCCCTCAGAATCCGCTCCGTGTTTGCAGTCCCTTATACTCAATGGGAACTCTGTGCACGGTTATCAACTACCGGACGAGGTGATATGAGTTCTCCGTCTTCTTTCTTTCTTTGAACGATTTCACGTAGCAACGAGTCTTGGAACCCAACTTTTTGAATGGCGACACCCCTCGCCTTCGCAGGCTCGAGCTAACCCGGTTCACTCTACCTCCGAACAGCCCACTACTTAGCAATCTCTTTCATTTGAAACTTCACTCTGTCCCCAGCCTTGCACGGCTTGCGGTGCCAGAACTCGTCGCAGCCCTCGAAAAAATGCCCGAACTAGAAACTCTTGACTTGGACAATGCCCTGCCGCCAGTCACCCCCGATGAATACACTATATCTACGTCTCCTCCTCGACTCTCCCTTCCACGTTTGAAGCGAATTGTGCTCGGCAATGCCATGACGCTCCAATGCGCAGATATCTTGAACCATTTATCGTTCGCTGGGAGTTTGTCCCCAACAATAAGGATCTCTTGTGTCTCAAGCATGAGTTCTCCCAACGAGTGGGATGCTCTGAATACTGCGCTTGCCAATGTTCAATGCACAGGCAAAACCCGTCCCCTGCGCCGCCTTTCTCTGAGGATGAGTTTTGGCTCCATGGGACTCAAAGCTTGGTCGCGGTGCGGCGAAAGTGAGCCTGCCCCCGATATCAACAAATTCTCGCAGCCAATGTCGAGCTTCTTTGCATCCCGCCTGGACCCTGGGGGAGTTCCTGTCTTGGACATTGAATGCATGTGCCACGCGTACACAGATCTCGAACCACAGCGATTGCTGGTTTCCGCTAGCAAGTCGTTACCCTTGCGCGATCTTCAGCATTTGTCTATTAGCGCGGATTATCACGAAATGGGAACACAGACATGGATCGACACGTTCGGTAATCTCCCCAATCTTCACTCTATTCACGTAACTGGGAAGGCCAACAATTTCATCGCGGCTCTTCGCGAGGACGTTATAATTGGTGGGGTGAAGCAGGTCCCTGCTGCCCCTCCCGTGGTTCCATCCGGGCGAAGAGCGAGTCTACGCCGCCCGAAGGTAGAGGTTTCGGGCGGCCTATTCTTCCCTGCCTTGCGAAATCTGACTCTAGAAAAAATCGACTTCGCTCTGTTGAGGTTGGTGACGCTACAGAACACTCTTATGGAGCGATGTGAACGCAAGCAGGAGTTGTGGAAGTTGACGCTGCTCGGGTGTAGTCATTTTGTGGATCCGTACGTGGCCACGCTTGAGGAGATTGTCGTGGATGTGGATTGGGATGGCTGTGAGCTGGGATTCACCGACGAGGAGTCGGAGCCCAATTATTCGGAAGACGATGATATGTACTCCGACTATGGTTATGGATACGGATACGAGGGATATGGTTACGGCGATTATTTCTAATAGTACTTGGTGCCTGTACTGACTGCGAATGTCATTAATCTCTAGAGCTCTTCTGCAATTCGTTCTCAACCTCTGCCTCAGACCAATTGCAGCAGAAGCAATTGGTGGCTGTGCGCGTCCTCCTGTTTCTTTGATTGTCATTAGACTCTTAGGGCCCGGCACTCCAATTGGAAGGGTAGATTTTGCGATGAGTTTCAATGCGGGACTCGCCTTGCAGAGACTGCAGATTCAGAGCGCGTTGGGCGCTTCGGGGTCAATATCGATATCTTTGATCTTCCCTGTCCTAATATCTCAGTTTGTCGCAACTGGCCACCATGTAAATGGTGGTAGACATTTTCGGTGAGTGTTTTCCGTGCGCTTTTGAATTGCCGGCCAACATTCGTTACTGATAAGGTGAGTTGCTAGGGAGAATCGCGACTGGCGCCAATCACTGCGGCTGATCAAGCCAGGAGACTCAGCCAACCATTGAACCAGTCGTGAAAGCTGTTCCATCGAAGGACAACCAAGTCCTTGGACCTTGGTGGATGGTTCCAGGTCGACCACGAACTCCAAGAAATGGCCTTACACTCTTTCCCGGATACGATTAAAGAAGGACCTGTGACTGTGAAGAAAGCTGGAATTTTTTCCTCCTGGCGAGGCTGGGCAGACAAATGGGTGGTTCTGAACGCAAGAAGTCTCATCATCTACAAGAACCGAGTCCGTCGACAAACCGCCCCCGAATCAGGCGTCCGCATCTCTCTAAACAGGTACTTTCCTGATTCTACAACAGTGGATTGAGTTGATACAGTATATCAGCGTCAGTCGCTTGGAACGCACTCATTCCACCCGCAAGGGCCACTGTCTTCTCTTGCATGCTGCTGGTGCACAATATTTTCTGGCTTGCCGCTCGGACGAAGAACTCTATGGCTGGCACGATAGAATCTACGCGTTCAGTCCACTCATGATTTTCAATGTTGCCGAAAATACCGAGTTTGACCTCGAAGATATCATTCGGGAATATGTGCGTGGTTCACTTGTCGACGCGGGATTTGCAATCTAAATTGGCTTTATCCAGAGTGCCGACAGTCCTAATCTCTCTTCGCCGCCATCCACACCACGTACACTTCCTCGTAAATTGCCGACAGACATCCAGCACTCCCCAGCCCCTCCTCTATTCCGGCCTCAAACGCACTCCCCTGCACCTTCGCATCAACTGCTTCTTGACTGGGACGATATGCAGGGGCGGAGGCTGCCTCCACCGGAACCAACAATCGTGCGCCATGCTGCCCGCATGAGAACTATCATCCTGAAACTAATTCTGGCTCGCCTAGGATGCCTCCAAAGCCGCCCTCTTACGTCCAAACCAGCGAGAGCTCATTCGAAAAGCCGTTTCACTCCTCTGTGACCTGATGGAACCTCGTCTCCTTCGTAAAAGTGAGCCTGGTGGAGAGAAGCCCTTCGACCTCGTAGAAATGCGACTCCGTTCTCTCTCGCGGCTGAAGCGCAAGTGGGGTAAGCAGGAGCTCGCCGGCCCGTCAGATGCTGAGGAGTTGCAAACCTTCGCCGAAGCCCTACGTGATGGATACGTATTGTGCCAGTGGGTCCATTCATCCATTGCACATATCAAACACTAAGTTTCATAGATTGCTAAACACGCTCCATTCGAGCGTCGTGGTGCGCCCGGATGCGCGTGGACAAGATGAGAATCCGAGCCTTAATATCACCAAATTCCTGGCTGCATGCACCGCTCATGGTCTACCCTCCACGGATCTTTTCTATCCACTTGATCTCATCGAGGCGTCCGGATACTCCCTTTCTCGTGTCGCAGGTTCCATCGTCGCTTTGGTCCAGCATTCGGAAACTTCTGTGCAGCGTACTGTCACCCCGAAGCCACTTCCCGTCACGACACCAGTTGAAGATCTATTGTCTGCGGTACAACGAGTAGCGAAGGATCTGGAGCAATGGATAGAGGGCTTCATTGCGTTGACACGTCAGAAGATAGCGTTGGATCTCGCGGAGGGTGATGTGGCTGCTAGCAGCCTTCAAGTCGAAGATCCACCGGTTTCGGATTGCGAGGTGGTGCGTGTCGCTCTCCTGTTCTCGTCTATATGTGCTGATGCGTTACTACAGGCGAATAGCAAAGTATACCAGGTATGACCGATCTTACTCCAACTCGCAAGTGTATCAAACATCACATTTATAGCATTTGTTCTCCTTCATCACAACTCTGGAAGAGAGCCAGGATGAAAGGCGAGGCGTTCCATGGTGTTTTCGGCAGATACTAACCAATATTGCTCATAGATTACGAGCTGTTCTGGAGAGACTGATCCGATTCATGGCATCCCTTGATGCTGTTTGGAGCCTCGTACAATGCACCCAGCTCCGTGTCAGGCTATTGAAAGTGTCTACTGCTCTAGGAGTCTCGAATGATCGGCGGCTGCGTGCTGCACTCCAGAAGGATGATGCTGACCTAGCGCGGCTCTTCAAACTCGTATTGAGTACAGACGTCTTGAAGAAGACTGTGCTACGACTCAAGAGCGACAGTGCACAGCGATGTGTCGATCTTATCCAAGACGTTCGCATTCACTATGTATTCGTTTGATGGTTCTGATTAGGTAGTCCAGGTGTTAGATAAAGGCTCATTTCATGGACCGGAGGAAGCAGGGTTCACACTTAAAGCGCGACGGTTGCTCGTCAAGCTGTCCGAGGCTTCGGATACTCTCCCAACCTCGCTCTTCATCACTGGCGGTGTATCCAACCTAGATAAGGAAGCAACCTTCGGAGGCTCGTTTGGGGACATCCATCGCGCTACCCTCAATGGCGCCGATGTTGCAGTCAAGCGAATCCGAGTATTCCAGCGGGACTCTGATCGACATACGATTCGACAGCGTTTCTGCAGAGAGGCCTTATTGTGGCAGCGGCTACAGCATCCATACGTACTACCATTCACGGGCATTGATGCTGAAAGTTTCCCATCATTCCTATGTAGCTCATTTCGTCTCATTTTTGTACTCTGCTCATGTCTCCACCAGGTATGGTATCTCCGTGGATGCGACATGGGACGATATTGAAGCATCTCGCTGAGAATGGGAATGCCAACGTAAATCGAAGGGTGAGTCTGTGTCCCTGCAGCCGTCAGTGCAGCTATGATTATGTTTTTTCCACAGCTGTTTGAGATTGCGCAGGGCTTGGCGTATCTCCATTCACAGGACATAATCCATGGCGACCTGAGAGGTTCCAATATTCTCGTTGACGATGAATGGCATGCTCGCCTTGCGGACTTCGGGCTTGCTGTATTCTCTGATGCTACAGCGGCCACGCACACGTCGCACCACGGTGGATCGGTACGGTGGATGAGTCCTGAATTACACTACCCGCAATCTTGCGGCCTTGACACATTCAAGCGGACGTTTGCTAGCGATGTATATAGTTTCGCCTTCGTTTGCATCGAAGTAGGTCCCTGCTTGCCGAAGAAGTAACGGCAATTCCTGACTGTTGTTTCAGCTTTATACAGGCAAGCCTCCATTCAGCGACATATCCCATGACGCAGCAGTCATGCTGCGTGTCATGGCGAAAGAGAGACCGTCGCGGCCCTGCGACGCAGACGGCCAGGAATTGATGTCAAATGCGCTGTGGGAGATCGTGCAACAGTGCTGGTCGCACGATGTGGCGCAGCGACCCAGCATGGTGCAAGTCGTGGAGAGAATGCAAGACGCCGATGAAGAATTACGCAAAGTCGTGAGTTTGTTTCCTAAACTTGGATCGCGATGCATGTTGATTGGATATCTAGTCCCCTGCGATGACGTTCCTTACTATACCACGGACACCGCCAGGTACCAAACAAACCTTCCAAGTACACCGGTCGTCCAGGCGGCGTGCCAAGGGGCAGGGTCCGAATGCGAATGTGTATCAAAGTCTTTCCTTTTGATTTTCTGTATGGTATTGGATCTAGGGATATGTAAAATATGTATAATGTGTACCAGTAGGAATCGCTGAGTCCTGTATGGCCGCTTGGCGATGTAAACACGCAAAGACTGAGTGGAAATTTTTTAAAAAGTTGTGACGGTCATCTGTGACTTCTCTCCTAACTTCGCTGTTACTGAGTACCTCTGGGTTTCTCTCTCTTGGGATGCAGGTTTCAAAGTTCAACGCGCTTCCCCGCAGGCCCAAGTCGCCTTCAGGGCTAGTCAGCAACAATTGGCATTTCGATCTGCGATTCATCTACTTGGATCCGCCCTCCCATGTCTTATTCTTGGTTCAACCCGAAAGCGCCTACATTCATATCGAGCGTTTGCCGCTCGGAGCAGCTAATGGCATCGCGTTCTTCCCTGAAAGTGGCACTGAGGCGGCTCCAGAAATTGCCAAAGCTCTCATGCAGGCTTTTCTCGATAGTCTGGTTAACCACAAACTCGAGCGCAACCCTCCTCCACCATACGCACCATGGTCGCTTTCTACAGATGACCGCGAATTAGCCGCAGCAGTTGGGAAAGAATTCAAGCGCATCGGTGTCAGAGAGGAGCTGTGTAACATAAAGGTTTCGAACGCGCATCTCAAAGTAGCGGACCGATCTTTCACGGGAGTTTGGTTGTCCATGATCCAAAGCCTGGATATCCCTACACGCGTCATACCGACCATGAGCCCTCCCGAAGGCATCAGTTTCTCGATCTTCAAACCCGCGCCATGGGGCGAGGACAGAGTCTCTGATGAATTGGAGCAGGGGGTGAAATACGCACAAGTATACCACCAGGTTGGCATCGACGCCAGGCATGTCCCCAACTCGCAGGTGTCCGCCCGAATCATGGAGCAAGCACAGGCTGCAATGGAACTTTTGTCGTCCAAGAGTATCAAACAGGTGCAGAAGGAAGCAGATGCGGGCAACGATTCGGCTGCTCTTGATTATGCCGTGCGGTTGGTACTTTTCTCCTCCCTCCCTTCTGGCCTTTGCAATTCAATACCCCGCAAACAGCATCCGATGCAATCTGGGCGTTGTTCCGAGCCGCTCTCTACACTACTACTATCTCATAAAGGTCATACAAAGTTCAAGTGCCTCCAAGGACCTCAAGAGCCGTGCGCATGGCCTTCTCGTTGATTGGTTCACCAGCAGTAGCACCGTCTCTTTATTCGCTCGATATATGTTTGGCGCAGCCTTTCATGCGAATCAATCCGTTATTTTGGCAGGAGACGCATCTCCTCAGGTCCTGTGGTTTGGTTATCGAATCCTGGAGCCTCAGGCAGAAAAGGTCACGGCATTGAAGGCTCTGTATAAACCGCTTTGGCTGGCGTTGGAGAAGCGTCACCAAGAGGTATCCGAGAAGCAAGAAAAGGCGGAGAAAAAAAGAGAGAAAAATTCCAATCGATACGTTTGTGCTGCCCCTGCCTGCTATATTCAGGCCAGCAAAGGGGGAGGGCTGCGAAGCTGTGAGTACCATGCTCTTTCCTACGTGATGGCGAAGCTAAGTTGGTGTTTCGAAGGTGCCGGGTCTTGCGACTTCGATGTCAAGCCTGCGTACTGCAGCAAAGAGTGCGTATAGGTCACGAATGCTTGGTGTATACTGATCCTTTTTTCAAGATGCCGTGAGTCTTGAATTCAACTCTTCGCACAAGTGACTTGATAGTCTGGCGCCTCCAACCATCAGAGAAAGTGGTGCGTACAGCTCTCTGCTGGTTATCTGTTTGGTGCATTAAACTGCAACGATCAGGATTGGAAGAACCACAAACCGTTTTGTAAACCCGGAGCATCGTGCTCCATTTTGACCAAGGTCACGATCTGCTGTTTGCTTTTCCGTATTCTATGTAGTTGATGACGCTTCACAGGAGCACGACCTCCCTGCCGTTGGGCAAGGGCAATCCGAGGAGGTCTTGACTATTCCCGTTGCTGGCCCGAATGGTCGACCTATGATGCTAAGTACATCGACGATGACGCCGGAGATGTTGAAGATGTTCCAGGCCATGAGTGTCGGCGAAACCCCCGAGGGCTCGAACAAGACTTTGGACGAATTGCTTTCGAAATCTAGTAAAATTAAGGTGAGCGCGATGGTGCGCGTCGAGCTCATTAGATTCATATTCAGGATAGGAAGTAGATGTCCTCGAGCATTTTTCAAGCTAGGCGTCCGTCATATATAACTCATGACTGCAATTTCAATGTACAGAGTTTGGCGTTCCTGTATCCGGTAAATCAGTATCTCGTTCATTCTCATTCCGCCTCTGAGAATGATGCCCCTGGTTTCCATGTATGTTCGTGATTTGCGCGAATTCGATGTGAGACTCTCCGAGTCTTAGGGAGAGATAAGTCATTTCAGAGTTTTCAAGGCCTAGCACTTATTTGAAATATTTTCCATTCTGCCAACATAATCTGCTCGAGGCAAGTCATTCGCTCTAAGTAGTACTCAAAGTAGGAGAGCCAACGCTTAGACTCAGCAGATCATTAAGGCCGATACTATCTGTCTTGCTTCACCGTCTCTTGACACTTGCGCGATTCAAGATTTGAGTATCACGCGCAGTTGATACCACCCACTATGTGGTACTTGCGTGAGCGAAACTGCTAGCCTCGCACCAACGTGCTCACTCTTTCAGAAACTACCAAAACCTGGTGACTTAATGACTCTAAATTTGGTGACACTGTCTGGGTGGTTGTTCATTGATTTTTTGGTTGACAATAGTTCGCAGCAATATTTCTAATCTCCTTGCGAACGAACTCAACGACTCCGTATCTCATGGTCAAGCGTGAAAGTTTGTTACAGTCTTGGCTCTGGAGCAGCTAAATCTTTTCACAATCATTCCTGCGCCATTAAGCTTCTCGAAATAGCTGGTCTCTCCATTGCTCCCACCCGCAATAAGCACTCTTATCATCCTATGAGCTTCAGAAGCTCGATAAATTTCCAGAAGCTCGATAAATTCAAAGGTTGAGTCGTTCCTGTCGGTCTGATGGTCTAGTAGTATGATTCCTTGTTAGGGCGTAAGTCACGTGACTCGAGGAGGCCCCGGGTTCAATTCCCGGTCAGACCCCTTTTTGACGCTTTTCCGAACAGTTTTAACCCACTTTGAAAGCGTTTGAAGCATCGGAACGCTCAAAAACGTCAATTTTCGCAAAAATCATTTTTTTCTGATTCAACCCCAAATCTCAAGCTTTCTCTACTTCGCCTTGCTTGCTGATATGTCCCCCCGTGCGCGCGCTAACGTTCCGCGCATTTCGACCTAATTTTCATGTGGTTTGGTGCACTATAGCTCTCACAATCTTCGAATTTCTGATGGCACCTTATTCTACGGTGATGCCGTCCAAAACAAGAATCCCCCCGATTACCGTCCCTCTCTGGTGGAAACACCATAGTAAACATTGTTCAGCGCATCTAGATGTACCTTGCGACTCAAAATTCATGCGATTTGGTGCTCTGTAGCCTTGGCAATCGGCGATTTTCTGGAAGGCACCTTACGGACTATGACAGCGAATCCCCTCGGTTGCCTTTCCTCCTGCATATCCAACGTACATGTATTCATATTCAGGTCATCCCAGCGTACATTGCCGCCCAATTTTCGTGCGGATACGTGCCTTACAGCTCTTGCAATTGCAACTCAACTGTTTCTGAGAGTCAGACTCAAAGTTGGTGTTGACGTCTGCGGACATCTCGCTTTCACTCTGTTTGATACCCTGCTCTCCATTAAAAATGCATGCTACATCGCTGCGGTACGCGTGCTAATTGAATCTCAAGAGGTTACGTCCAGAGCAGTGCCATTGCATGCAGCAAAACTATGAGAGATCTCGGAAATGCCAGCCTTCAGCATGGACTTCGCCGCACCTGCTCTTCACTAGAATGCTGGATGTACAACGGTGGATGCGCAGCTGGTGGATTACATGCATACTCCCAAAGGAGAACCGCAGCGTCAACTCCAATTCGGCCACTCGCCGAGATCCCGCAAGTGCGAACTTCAAGCCGTGCACGATTTGTTGCCGCGAATGCAGCGACAGCCGCAATGCATAACACCTGAATCGAGATGGAATACATAAGCTGAACTCTGACATGTGGTTCCTTGAGTACAATAGATCTCCTGGACAACGATGAATCTTGGACCTTCAATCAAGCATCTGAATTTCAGCAACATAGAATGCATTGAAAACAAACTCTCGCCACCATCTCGGAGAGCGCGTGGTTCGTGAAAGCGGATTGAATATCTTATAACCCTCTCGACAGCCACAAGGCACGACGGATGATAATGTCTGAATCGAGTTGAAGCTTGAAACATACAGCTTTCATGTTTACATGAGCGACCCCTCAAGGAGTTCGTAGATTTCCTATCGATAGCGTCTGCACAGCGGATGAATCTTCACCATGGAGCTTGATACATACAACAAGACCTCACCACGATCTCGGAAACGCCGCTGGAACACGCGAAGCCTCTGGACAGCGTGAACACATCGGCTGAATCTTCAGCCTGAATTGACCCATTCGAGACGGCCATAACAAGCCCCCGAGTTCGAGGAGAGTTCAGCGAACGACACCCGAGTACCGTTGCCACCGCGCCCGACGAAAGCAAAACCTTAGACACACGAGGTGTGCACATGTATGCAGAGAACCTCCGTACTCATCGTCGCGGCAGAAAATCAAGATCTTATTGCATGAAACAGTGTACATATTCCTAAACGGAGGAATATGAGGAACGTCCGTCTGCCGATGTCAATCCACTTACGTTTATGATTTCCGTACAATTATACTATACACACAAAACGACAATCAGCGAGAGCTGACTTACATTCCCCGTCCCCTGGTGGCGCCTCTACCAGCAAAACCTATGCGGAATGGACCGCCTACGGGGAGCCCAGGCAGATGAATAGGTAGGCCATGTCCACCTCGGCCCAGTCGAGCCGGGCGGCGTGGAGCTTCCTCTTGCATTTCTTCCTCTTCAGATTCTTCGTCTTCATCATCCTATAGCAGGTCAGATTTCTATATTCGTTGATCGAACCTTGAAAAATACCTGAAGATCGATCACCAAAGCGCCTGTATCCCGGTCAAATCAAGGAGTGAAAACAAACGTTAAAAAGCCTATTTACCGGTCTGCCATCCTGCGGCACAGGCGAGAAAACAGAATCGCTCCTTTGGTTTCTTCCGCGCATGGTCAAAACGAACCTCTGTCGGGACGTCTGCGCCACGCGGAGTACCTATGCCACGTTCGAGGGCATCTAAGCGCTGGCGTTCGGTGGCAAACGCCCCTGGCGTCCCTGGAGTCAACGTTGTGGGGTCACCCAAGCCCAATGCTCCGGCCGAGTACCCTCCCCATGTCAACAACTTGCCAGATGATGTCAGGGCGGCATTGTGCCAGTCGCCAACAAGAACTGAAATGACAGATTTATTTTGAAGAGCGGGCTCGATATGGGGATCTGAATCTTCCGTCGTATTCGTATCGCCCATAAGCACCACGGAGCTCGTGCCGGTCGAGTATGCAAAAAACTTTTCAAAATGCGCTGAAATCTGTACCCGTGATAAACGTGTTGCAGCCTGAATTCAATGGGATACACTCACATGAGTGATCTTCATCGTTTGGGGAGGCTCGATTCCGGGTGAGCCTTCAGCTGGCATGAAGGGCGACATGGCGCGCACTCGATCAAGTTCGCTGAACTTGGGGAGCTGGAAGATCATAATTGCCGTATCAGTTTGGGTATGATTAAACAACATGCTGGAGACACTTGCGTATTGCCACCTGCCACCGGCGACGGTGTTTTCATTACCGAGGCCCAAAAACTTTACAACATGGCCCTGGTTTGTTAAAGCGACAAGATGGGCGTCCAAGGCAGCTATCCTGATGATCTTGGGTTCTTCCTGGTCCTCATTCAAGTCACCGATCTCGGTCAATTTCGGCAAAGGAGGTAGTCCCGGCAATCTAGTCGGATCCGCTTCCAGATTCCAAGTCGCACAAGGAATTACACCGTCAGGAAGAGGTTTGGCGAAAAGGTCCTCGTTGTCCATAGCCGTGTTCTTAGAATCAATTCTTTCCAACATCGTTCCAG
This sequence comes from Favolaschia claudopus, assembly GCA_037176885.1. NCBI lineage: Eukaryota > Fungi > Basidiomycota > Agaricomycetes > Agaricales > Mycenaceae > Favolaschia > Favolaschia claudopus. The sequence continues at coordinate 726,614 of JAWWNJ010000112.1, forward strand.
ACTGCGTCCACCAGACGAATATTTCGCCTGATTTCGTGAGGACAGAGGAAAACGCCCAGCCACATTCGATCTGTATGGGCTTCGAGTCCGCGCGAAGATGGTGAGAGGAGAGAGTGAAAGGACGGCCCCAGCTTGTAAAATTCCAAACCTGGCCCCAGGGACCCAAAGCGGCAGAGTGAAATCTCCCGCAGCTGAGCGCGGCGATGTCAGTGTCTCAATCTTAACAAGACGGAACTACTTGCCTGATTTGTTTGATCTTGGTGGGCAGTTCCAGACGCAATGGCGTGGGGGCAGGCTTGTGAGGTACCGAAAAACCGTCGCTACCGAGCGCTCCAATTTGTCCGTTTAAAGTACCTTGGGACGGTTTTAGAGCTACAAAAAGATACCTTGGCAGACTTACCCCAGACGTGGATATTGCCCTCTGAATCGAGCGCATGAAAGGACCTTGATTACGGCATAAGTAAGAACATTAGAAACCATAAAAGTACAAACGTTCCCCCGGACACGATGTTGACAATCCGAGTCCCTGGGATTCTTAGTTGGGTGGGAAACGGTACTCCGTCGTTGATAAGATTGGACTTGGGAAATTTGTTTCCGAAGCCGAGACGACCATTCGCTTTTTCGCTGGAAACGAGTGTGAATTCCAAAATGAGGGTAGTCAGTTGACCAGGACTTCTTACCCCCAGACAAACACTGGTGGGAATCACTTATCAGCGAGAAGGCGACAACGGTGTCCGTAATAATCTGACCTTTGGGGCGATACAGCCCTCTATATATAAACTTGTAATACGATCCGCTCACACGAGCTGTATCAGGTGAAAAATTCATGTCGCATTGCAGACGCCGGAGCCATAGCAACTCGTCTGCGCAGATGGCAGCAAAGAGCTGGAGTAATGCGGGGAAAGGTCAGCCATGGCGATATTTGAGTTGTTTTTGGTGCACTGTGCCTTGTTGGTCGATCCCAACCGGACAAGACTCTGGATGGGCATGATGGCCAAGAGGTTGTCCAGAATGACCTCCAGCGGTATAGACTCAAGGGAGGACATGGTAGGATTCGATTTGGACTTGAAAGGGTGGCACAAAGACAAGGTGTGAAGCAGAGAGCAGACGCGCAGCGCGCAGCTTGAACGGTCGATGATGTCGTCATAAGGAAGAGATGTGACGGTAAGTCACAAGCTGTCACGTCGTTATTCTTGACTTTCGAACCTCAACATCGCTCGCGTCTCCAACTGGATTTCTGGGTCCTTTTGCCTCGACTGGTGTCGTATCCTTTGGTCTCCTTCAATGCGACAACCGATTCGCACACTTTCCGGTTTCCCCACTCGTTTTACGGACACGGACGGTCATAAAACCCGAAAACAACAAAAAAAATCGTAAACAGCATGTACGCTGTCCGGCTTGCGGCCGTCGCTCGGCGCACGGGTACGGGGTCGTTCCTTGGATCTTCAGACTGGCGGTGCGACCCCGAAGCAACCCCGAACCCCGTGCATCATGTCTGATTAACCTCTATCGGTGTTCGCCCTGGCCAGCGCAACTTCAACGCAGTTCGAGATCGTCTGCACTCTGTAATCATCACCTGTGCGCCCTGCATCCAATGTGACTGTTTCACAGAAGCGGAACCGTAAACTCGGGAGTATATCGATAATCCATATAATTGCTCACCCCTTATCTCGATGCATTTACAAATTGTGCTGCGACTTCGTCTCGGTCTGTTCAGCAGAGACGGACAAATCCAAACTTTACAGGGCGGGCGCATGACTTGCTTGTGCAAATACATGAACAGTTGAAACCTGCCCATCTTCACAACATACCATCATCGCTCATCTTTGCCGCTGTCGCATCACTGGCGCGTGGTCTCGGGTCATTGTCACCGACATTCAATCCTTATCCAAATAATTCCTTGTTTTTCGGGCCTGGGTTCCCCTCAACGTCAACTTGAAAGAGTCCCTTGACTGCTTGTCTGATTTATCTCTCGCCACCGCATATGGAACGATATCAACCATTCAACAGCCAAGCGCCCACTCCTGATCCTGCCCTCCATTCCCTGCGTCCTTCACCAGCAACTTGCTTCGCCTGCCGCCTTGACAGCAAACGCGCACCTCGCACATGTTTATCGGCTGTCAACACTATTCTGCGTAATATGCCGTGTCAGCTCGGCATACAAGAGGGCATATCTCCATCGAAAATACCTCCGCTTTTCTCAAAATATGGGGAAAGCAAGCCGATCTTTGTAATTGAATTGAATTGCTCAAAACTTCTTTTGAACGCCGAACAACACTCTGTGGGAGCGCGCCTCAGCGCGCGCTTCTGAGTATCTGGCTCCAGCATTCAATATGTCATATAATCTTATTCTCGCGGCTCCGTCCGCGATTTCATTGGCTGACAGAGCCTGACACGAACCAATTCCATCCAATTGCGCGCCCACGCACTCCATTACGGCTTTGCGCCTATCTGGTACGCAATAACACATACGGCATAACTGCAATTAATGTTTTTCCAGGAAGTGACCCTTGGCAGGCTGCCAGGCTCTGGTGGTTTTTATTCAGTTCATCTTTCCTTTCAGGTTCTTTAACCCAGCGACGACTCGATTGCAAGCGGCGTCAATTCTATGTACACCCGTCGATGGGAATCGATGCCAAGCGTTTACTCGCTCGACGAATTCTGCCGAAACTCGCGCATCGCAACACAGTTGAACTCGGTCGTCTCTCCTCGTTTCCGTTTCTTTCCCGGGCGCTTCCTTGTTGCACAGAAACTCTCCTCTTCCGGCCGGCCCGCTGGAAGTAAAGCGAATCGAATAAACATAGTGTGGAACTGCTCGCGGTTTGAGGATGAATGTTCGCAATCACATATGCAATTCAGTTCCACTACAATCTGAGCTCTCGAGACGATTTTTGCTTCCGTCATTAAAATAAGAAGGTATGTAATCAACAACGAAGTTCGCCTCGAAAGGAAGGTGGGCAAAACCTGGCAGTTGGCTTGCCAATGAGAAGAAAAGAGACAGCCCCGACAACAGACACGACAGCGGACAGTACATATCATCCCTTGACTTCGCGAAGCCCCACACTGGCTTCGAAGCGTAAGAGGTGATGAGTATCTACCGAATTGAGGGAAGAAGTCGAAGCAATCCCATTCAAGAAAGATGAGGAACCGAAAAACCCGACGTGCGGACTCGGGCTCGGGGAGTGGAAGGTAAGAAAAGAAAGTTGAAACGAAAAACGACGGAGCAAAAACGGAGGCAAAAAGAAAGTTGTTGCTTCAATTCGGATGAACTGGAGTTTCGGAATCGACGAGCCGTCGGAACGCATATCATGACTGCGGGACGTCATGCTGGAAGGAAGGAAGGGACGTAGGAACAGAAAATCTGAAGAAAAGCCGACATCGCAGCCGACGAGAGAGCCGTGCAAATTAAAAAGTACCCGTACTTGGTAATTAGGCAGAACCAAGTCGGTATCTGTTCCTACAAAATACCAAAAAAACTGCGCTTTGATTAGAGTAAGATCGAAGATTCCGCAATAGCTAGGTTGTAGAGATAGATATACAACAACAATAAGCACCAGTTAAACGCGATGGAGAGATATCTACATGATGATGTATTGTACATGGTAAGATATTCAGTTGGCTCGAGAGTCCAGTTCAGAGGGCATGGTAGTATATACAGTTAATATAAGCAAGTAGATGTACAGTGGAATAAGTTAGATTGATGTTGTGGGTGGGGGTGAGTGTGGGTGCGGGAGACGCACAAAATGGTATGTGTACAACGAATTCCAACGAAGAACAACAAGGAGAAAAGATGCGAACGAAATAACCCAAGAAATTAGGATAACTATACGTAGCGATGATAGCACCAGAGCGAGGGAAAGCCCGAGCAAACAACAGCACGGAAAGGCCAAGAAGAACAGGGGGGAGGGCGAAAGGGCGGCGAACGAAAAACGACATCAACAAGGGGGGTGTCGACGCGGCAGTTAGCTGTACAAGATTGCAGTTGTTGATGGCAGATGGGATAGGGAGATCTCGGAGGTGGGGCGAGATACGTGAGATGGATGGCGAGATGGGAATGGAATGGAGGGAGATTGGCCGAGCCGGGTTCACGTTCAACAGCAGAGCACAACGCAATAATAACAATGGATGAATAGCCAATTCAAAGCGCGAATGGAGGACGTGTATGGGTTGAATCCACAAATCCATAATTAGGGAGGATTACATTAATATTCGTCGCCGCTGGCATGATGAGAATGAGATTGCGGGGAGTTTGCGCCGCTGTCAGGACCAGTGGGAGCAGCGTATGCATGATGAACACCAGTGCCGACCCCGACGAGCGGTGTAAGCAGCATGCTGTCTGGCTGCAGCCTGCCGCTCGTGGTGTGAGCCGGCGAAGGGTAGCCGCTCCCGCTCAGCCGCGTCGGCGAATGGTATCCACCGGGGCTCCCGTGCGCAGGAGGGCTCTCACCCACACTCATCATTTGAGCCGCCGCCGTGTCGATGTATGCCGGCTGGTGCGAGTATCCCCCCGAGCTCGACGCAACAGACAGCGGAGAGTGGAAAATCTCCTGACCCGGCTGCTGCTGCATGGGTGGGGACCGGAACTCCGCACTGTATGGGTACGTATCTTCTTGCTGGTACGGCGACGATCGCATTAGACTCCCACCACCAACGCCGTACTCCTGACGCATCGAATGCGACTGTGTGGGGTGAGGTTGTGGGTGCGACAAGGATCTCTGGTGCGTTGCGTGTGCGTAGGGGTGGTGATGCGGGTGTGTGTGGTGGGTACCCAGGGTAGGATAAATCTCAAACTGCTCGCCGCGTCCTCGTAGGGTGATTCCTGAGCCCGAACCCATGCCCATGCTCATGGAGCGTCGGATAGGACCATGTGTTATGCCGACTCCGCCAGGACCCATGCCCCCACTCATCCCAAGGCCCATACCCATACCCATACCCATCATGGGCGAGGAGGCGTGGTGAGGAGAAAGCGGATGGTGAAGAGGAGGCGAATTCATGGAGGCAGAGGCCGCCATTTCAAACTCCTTCTTCTCTTTGCGCCACTGCTTGCGAAGTTCCTTGAATTCTGTTCGCACAAAAGATGTAATGAGCTTTCCAGTTCACCAAGCCAGAAACGAAAATGATAAATGCGAACGAGAGGTGTATACATGAATAAAAGGACGAAAACGCACCGTTCGGACTCCGCTTGGCACCATGTTTCTGCATCTGCACATGCGCATTGAGATGATTGAGCGTTCCGTACGCCTTATTACACTCGGGCCAGGAACACTGGTAGAGGCGCTCGATCTCGTCGTACCGCCGTCTTGGGCGCTTGCGGACGGCATTACCCGGCAGAGCAACAAAGGAATACGTCTTTTTGTTGCTTGGATCGAGCTCTGAGGTCGAGGAGGAAGCGGGGGCAAGGGGTACAGTCGACGTCGGGGGTTTGGGTGGGGCAGTGGAGGAGGAGGAAGCGGTTCCTGGAGGCGAAGGCCCATAGGTGTTTTCCTCTGATGTGGTGCGGAGGGTGTATTGTAGCGGCGGGGAACTCGAGAATGAGGAAGAGGAGTGGTAAGGGTGCCCTCCTGGGATGGGAGGTGGAAGAGTCTTCCAAGGCGAATAATCGTCCTGACGCAAGGAGCCGAGACTGGCTACGCGAGAAACAAACGGCGAGTCCGGGGAATGCGGGGACTGGGAATCGACGTCGTATGTTGTATTAGGAAAGCTATACTGCTGCTGCTGCTGTTGCTGCTGCTGGCGCTGGTGTTCTTGGGGCATGTAGGAAGTAGGATCGGACATGCGACGGTGTGGGTCAGAAGTGGATATCCTCGGTAACATACCATAGCGCCTGTCTGCTGCGGGGTAAGCCGGGAAACGGTCGTGGTCGGACGGGGCGCTCAAAGGTGGGTTCACGGGAGACGGAGAAGGTGCGCGAAATGAATGGGGTTTTCTTGGGTCGCTTGAATACGAGTAGGAGCCTGTGTAGGAGCCAGAATTGTCGTAGAAGTCCTGTGCTGGGGAAATAGACGCGCGGGGTGCAGCAGAAGCATAGTGATAGTTGGGCCCTGAGGGCGAGCGCGGGGAATCCTCGTCGTCCACGGTGCCAGAAGAAGGACGCGAGAAAGGCTCGACGTCGACAAGCTGGTCTATGTTATTGAGGAAGCTGAGGGACGCGCGGGGGACGGTCTGGGGATCGTGGGGGACAACCGCGAAATGGGAGCGGGGGACGGGGAAGGCGTGGTGGGAGAGCATAACACGCAAGTAGCAGCGTAGGTGGGCGTCGGTTTTGAGCGTACAGCGGTCATCTGGGAGATGCACAAAATAATAAATAAATCGGTAAATGCAAGTAGGACGAATCTCAGATTCGATTCTTCTATCAATTGATCGATCCATTAGCCTTCTACACAGAATATTCTATCCTCCACCCCGTCCCACCGCCTCTTTACCCGCTATCCGTCTCACCCGAGTCCCGCTAAAGTCGCATCCCTCTCTTATGTTTTTTTATTCAGAATATATTACATTATCCATCCCCCTCCACCCCCGGCATTCCTCCCGCGATACACTCTCCGAACAGCGGACTTTGAATGGAACCGCCTACAAAAGGTCATATTCATCAGATCTCATCTCTCTCACAACCCAGATTGCTCCCTTGTACGCTTGTTCACTCCCGAGTTGCCTGCGATGCGATAGCCACCAATTTGTCTTCAACCTCCAATCCTTTCCCCCTTTTGCCGCCCCCACTGCTTGCCGGTTCCCGCCCGAATCCGCAGGCCGTCTGCCCCGCATTTGATGATACATACGTTTTCCAGCATCGCTTACCGTGGATGTTGTCAAGTGCTGACAAGAGTCAACGACCTGTCATCATGCAAATCCAATAAGCAAGAGTTCACTCAAACACTGTCCAATCCCCACATACCTCTCCAGAGTTCATTCTGTATTAACGGCAAGTAAGTAAGGGCCTGCAGCCACACGACTCGGACACGAGACATACCGCTCGAAAAAAGCATCCGCGGAAGGTGCCTACGCGTATGCATAATACAATTATTATCTCATTCGCCCCGAAGGGAATTGACACCGATTTGATTTGCAAATTTACCTAGGAGCTTGTCATTGGTCAGGGGAGGATCCTTGAATGGCCATGGGTCCTGTGCCTGGTTGGCCAGAACAAGAGACTCGTTGACTGTTTCAATTGGTTGGAATCAAGATCCCGACATGATAACAACCCCCACAACGACAACAAGAACAAGAGAGGCGGGGCGGGTGGTTGCGGGCGTACGGACGGACGGGCGAATCCCATAACAGGCTTCCTTGGGCGGGGTTGCCTGGCGTTCTTCTACGACTATCAGTCATGGGACTCAAAGGTTTCTTGTTTGCGAGACCTGACATCATAATTCGTCGAGAAACACACAGATTACCCAGAAAGGCTATCATCTTAATGGGATTTGGGAAGCGACGGAACACGGCAGGGGCGATGCTGGCGGGCAGTGAATGAAAAATAAATGGGTGATGCGAACTCAACCGAAGCGAAGCGTCGGCAGGCAAAATGAGTAGTCACCGGGGGCGGGCCTGGATTGTTGCGGATCGGACAACGGAAACCGCAAGTGATGATCGGGTCAGGACAGGCACGGCTTGCGGACGACGAGATGGACTATTGGTAATGAGAGAGGTGAAAGATGATAGACGAAAACAGCGAGGGTACCACTTCGTGCGGAAATCCGACAACCGCTGGCAACAACCGAGGCCGGGTGAGCCCGTCAACATGAGGACCCAGGTATTGATTTTTGGGCATAAGTCACAGTGGTCATTCCGAGTCCGTGTTGAGCGGCAAAATTGCGATTTCAAGCGAGTATTGGTAAGTTACCAAGTAGAGAGGGTGGTGTGAGGTTTAGGGAACACGAGGAGAGAATATTGACAATCCACCCGCAAACTCGGTCGTGGTCCTTGCGGTTGTGTGCGGCAAGCCGAGCGACGATACCGATGCCGAACGCGTCCGAAGACAAGAAAACAAGTACATGGTCCAAAAAGAGACTGGAAGAAACTTAGATTAGCTTCGTGTGAGAGAAAAGAACAATTTTAAGGGAGCGCGAATCAACAGCTACAGCTGCTCGGAAAACCGAAACTATGTACAACGTCGAAACATGAGAAATAAAGGGATAAAATAGAACAAAAACCTGGTAACAACGAGGGGGTACAGCCAGTATTCGGGGCAAGCCAGGCGCGACTGTCGAAAACCGAATACGACTAAAGTTGCTGTATCGTTGGTGGTTTAGCTCATTGAGTGCGCCGTTCGTGAGACTCGGTGAGAAAGACAAAGGCGTCGAATGAATGAAGACGGCGAACATGAAAGACTGAATTTGAGTGCCTTGCATTGCATCTTCATCTTTGAAAAAAAAGGGTACGAATGAGGACGTGTTATTTACGAGAATGCCAATGCTTTCTATACTTTCTGTCTCGCGTACGCCAGCTTACGCTCCAGCTGAGGTGCAGCAGGCTAGACACGACGAGAGGTGACGGAAAACGAGCAAAGCGAGAATAGAGTCAAGTCCGTGGGTCCAGCAGCATCAATTGAGTGATAGAAGGAGAGTCTGCTTAATATGGCCAGTATACACTCGAGAATCCAGAGTCATGCGAGACAATGAGCGAGTTGGCTACAAGCGAGAGAGAAGTTCGAGTTGAACCGACGTAATGATTGCTGACAAAGATTTGACACTTTGTCTCTCTCGCTGTCAACTACGATGGCAAGAACTACTCGCACAACGGCGGCCCCGACCTCGGCGCCACGCACACGCCGCTCAACCCGCCTCAACAACCAGGGTAATCCTATCTTTCATTTTGCCACGCAAGTACTGACTGGAACCGTCTCCTTTTGCCAGAACTCAAGAATCATGCCATCGTCGAGATCCAGCGTCCAATAAAGACCACAACAACCAAACGGCGAACCCGCAGGCCACCAGCCCCTCTAGATTCATCTAGTAGTTCATCCACACTCTGCTCTTCCGAAACTATGGACAGCAGCAACACCAAACCCTTCATTCTTGCCACCCACACAAACCATGGGCGTAGCTACCCACGCCGATCTACACGCATTACCCCAACCGAACTGTTACGTCGGGAATCCGCACTCGAGATAAGAGAGGTCGAATGCCACCGCCGTCAAGTTGAGCTGGATGCTCGCGCCACATCGCTTGCCCAACGGGAGGATGAAGCTCGCGCATTGGTGCAGGGAGTAGCGATCCGCGAGTCGAAGGCGACACTGGCTCAGTTGGAGGAACACTTTACGTGTGCTTTGTGCGTACCCCCTCTCCGTCCATTCCGTTTTGAATATCTGTTCTCTTGCCTTTTGTGTTCTTATCCTTCTGTCTTTGGCTTGCCACCCATGTGCTTACCTTCAAAACGCTCCACAGATGCTACGACATTATGGCTCAGCCTTATTCCCTCAATCCTGGTCAATGTGGGCATACATTTTGCGCACTTTGTATTTTACGCCACTTCTTCTCCCGCCTGCATAAGGCATGTGGGGGATGGCATGAATCCGTTGACTGCCCCATGTGTCGCAGTCTACTGGTTATCACACCGGAGCGAGCACCACGGTTAGGTGCGTATAATTTTAACGCGACTGACGGCGGCGTTATGATTATGATACTCATTAACACTTGTACGGTGCAGATATTACATTTCCTTTTGTGAGTCCCTTGAGCAACTCCTCCTCTCCCCTCTCGTCTTTCTTGCCTTGTCAACGGTTGACTGATGATGGAATCCATTTGTCTTTCGATTTCCCGCCAGGTGCCCAATCGAACGGCCGCCGCGCTCTGTGAGTCTATGGTAGAGAAGCTGTCGCAACAGTGCGCTGCCGCCAGCAATGGTTCTAGCCTCATCGTGAAGCGAGAGGAAAGCGTGGTGAATTGGTCTGGATCGGAATCGTTATTGTGCGATGTGGAGAGGGCGGCACGCAGGAAGGGGAAAGGGAAGTTGGATGATGAAGATGAAATGGACATTGAATTAGACGCGGAATTGGTTGGATGGAGAGAAGGCGGGAATTCGAGGACAGAATGGTTAAAAAAAGATAGGTGAGTGGTGTTCCTCTATCACTTTCCCGCCACAGTGATAATTTTTTTCCTTCTATCTGCACAGAGAAGGAAAGAAGGAAATGCTGAATTTGTTTACACAATGGACGACGATGGGTTCGCAGGAGTTTATCCTGTTGAAGCAGAGGTTAGGGGTCTGAATGGATCACAAATTGGAAAAGGAATGTACAATTACACAAGAACAAGACAGCGCAGCAAACGCGGTTGTTACTCTGTCCATCCGTCGTGCCTCTTTCGCTTCGCCTACTCTCCCTCGGTCCTCACGTCTCTGTCCCGACTCAATCGCCATCTCGCGCCTTGACGTCTTCCCGCCTGTCTGCTGCGTCTGATTCATCCATACATACCTTCATCCGCATCCGCTATAATCTCGATCCCTCCCTCCCTTCTTACCTGGTCTTATCCGCCCGCAAAGGCGCGTTGTTGGCGAACGAAACGCACACTCCACCCGCCCAACTCAAGTGATATCCGCCCAAACACCCACACCCGCTCCATATTCGCATCCCCGCATCCGCTCGCGGTACACATACGCATTCAGACGATTCGAATTCATTTCTCCTGGGACCTCTCTTTCCCAATTCACTTGTTTTACTATATCCCCGTCTCCGTCCTCGATCCATGTAAATCATTATCACCAGCATCTTGTAAGTACCTGCAGCCTTAGGTTGCATCATCATTCATGTATCAAGAATCGCGATTTCGTTATACGACTGGGACTCGGAATTTTAATTTTGATGTCGACAGGATGCTTCAGCGTATACCCGGCAATCACGTTCAAGCTAGGCGACGCGACACTCTGCGACGCGGTCGCACTGTGCCCCCTTGTGCCCCCCGCGTTCGAAGACGAAGACGACCGAATCCCCGAATTTCTAGCTTGGGAGACTGATCCGGAGTGTCCCACAGTGAGTGCCTTCTCTCGCTATGCGCACCGGTATCCATTTCCGGTACATCATTGCAATTGCGATTTTGAACGGTGAGACACCATGACGAAGTTTTGGTGCCCAATTTCCACCCCGATTCGACATTCGGACCTTATTTTCGCCCTCTGAATCAATACTCGAAGATGAACAGCGTGGCCCATGCCCGAGTTATCGCGTCGCAGCCTATTCCTTGATGATTTTTTGTTGTCTTCCCGCTTTTCGGGTATTGTAACCAGTGCACTCATACATTCAATTTATTTCAAGCAGTCATTGACCATTTTGGGACTGGCGATCTTCCTCCACCTGACTGAAGCCAACAATAAAGTGTGGGTTTGAATCATTTTAGGACGAAAATGTCGTTCCTTTTCTCTGATCTTGCGAACAGGAACTCTCAGACACTCGCTTGCTTCAAAGTTCTTCAGTCGGCTGTCTCAACTTTCGCTCGGGTACCTTTTTATTCGCTACCCGCCGAATAGAAAGTACCGCCCCGAACTCATGGTGAAGGATGCTCAACGGCTGCGTCATACAAGCTGTCCAGTATGTTCCCCTTGTCTGTTATCAAAGGCAAAGTCTGATGATCAGGATCCAGGATTCGATTTCTTGCCGTTTCATTGGAGAATGGGCAACGTTCGACGTCGCTCAGTGTTGTTTGCTCGGTCCCCGTATAGGCGTTGGCTCCTGACGCCGAAGGACTCCCGATTTGCGAGTTCCTTCCCTTCATCGTGAACACAGACCAAACAGGCTCATTCACGCCGACTGCCAGGCTTCAGCGAGCGGAGTAAATATTATTGCGATGCGCGTCAATCCCGGTCAGTCGATATCTCCACAAAACTCGTCTTGAATCTCGAATGACTCCGAAAAGGAGCGATAAAATACTTCCGGCTCCGTCTCCTTCAATGCTCACTGTTCAATTATGCGGCAAAACGGGCCTTGTTACCCCATGCAAACGCCGGCAATTTCTTCCGTTACAGGTTGTCGCGATCTCGGTTCTCGGTATATAGACTGTCTTCATCATCAATGATATCTGTTGACTTTTGTTCCAGTACATCCTACGTGTATCCTTCATCTTGGCACTGGCAGCTCTCTTCGGATGTTCGGTCCTGTATCTTCTTGCATAGATCGGGTTCACTCGTGAGCAAACCAAACCTTATTTATTTTTGAAAACCACATCAAATCTCGTACCTTTGTTGAAATCTTCGCGGGGTCTCAATTCAATGGTGAGGGTCACCTGGGGTCAGCTGCTCAGCATCTCCCAGAACCCCGGTTCACCGACGGTCTATGTGTGTTGGCGTGAAATGAGACGAAGTAGGAAGCAACTTGCAATGCTTAAAATTGATATTTGCCGCGCCTGCAACGCTTTTGATTCAACCTTACAGCGATTTCGAATTCATCTTTTTCTGAACTTCTTTAGGTGATGGAAGCTGAAGATTCCAGAGAATATCGGGTCAGGCTATCGCTAGGACGGTAAGACCTGGACGCGTGAGCGGTAGTTGTCGACTTGTTTTGTTCGAGGAAGTGATGCGATGGTTGATGTCGAGAATACCAAGACCCGGAACTACCATATTCGGAATTCAGTTGGGAGTATCGGACCGGAAGGAACCTCGCAAATCCCGTTCGAGACGCGTGAGTATACGCGAGCTTCCATACATTGCGAAGGAGGCCTATGTGCTCTGTGCCTTACCAGTGTACGAATTGTTTCGATGGAATGAGATTGTTTTGATTGGCTTGCAGTGCGCTGAACTCCTAAGCAGATGCACGACTTCAAGTTGTGCTCAACGATCATTAATCATTCGTTGGCTATCAATATGCAGTGTGAGGACCCTGAGATATGGCAGCGTTTGCTTTCAGAATTCCCGGCCTCAAATTTATTTCTCAACTCGTTTGAATTCAACCCGGGCCGCTGTTGTATCATTTTGCCACAACTGGGGGGTTCAATTACTTCGATAATTGATCGCGACGTTCTGGTCCTGCTGCGCTGAGGCTTCTGACAGTTTTCTGTGCCGCCGTAAAACGCGTCCGCTCACAGCATCAACGTCCGCAGTCTCGGCCTGATAATGCGCAGCAAGAAGTGAAGTATATAACTTGGCAGTCAAAGGCAGGGCTGCTCAGCTGGCTGTGAGCACAGGTACTCTCCTTCCTCGCACCACAACTCGATGCTCAACATGAAATCTGACGGGAAGGTATCTGATAACTTGAAGGTCATCTCATATCACATCAATTACTGTGGGAATTGGGAACTGAGGAAACGTTTTGGCATAGACTGACCCTCCACCTTATGGTCCTGGATACGGTGGCTCAAACTTGAGTGGCGGCTCCAAACCCGTGATGGTAGCTTCGTCGTCGTCTCAGTCATCCGTCCCCCAGAGACCCGACATCAGTCTTCCTTCGGGTTCATTCAACCGCATCTGCTTGCAAACTCGAATCGCAGATATAACTGGTGAGATCTTCTTCTTCTTCTTCTCCCAATTCTGATATCAGAAATTTGTTGCTTCTCGATAGGCACGTACTATATCAATCCCCAAAATCTCACGACAGAAATAAAGGGTCGACGCAAGAAGCGAAAGTTCAAACAGATCCCGGATGCTGTCTTTCGCTCAAGGCGCGGAAACATTTCTCTAGATCTTGCGACAACGGGCTATGTGGATAGTGTCTCGAAGGCATCCATTCACGCAACGACTAAATCTGGAGACATCAGCTTAAATTTGATATCTGGCGCAGATATCCGACCTCGCTTTGACTTAGAGGTAAACACACGAAGCGGTGAGTATAGTATGCGGCTTTCCTGCCTACACTTTGTAACAGAGAGTCCTGTAGGGAATATTGTGCTTTTTATTCCCAGCACATTCTCTGGTGCGATTCAATTACACACAAATAAAGGGGATCTACAATTCTTGCCTGGAATCTCGTCCACCATGCAAGTCGTCAAATCCGAGCATAATGAATGCCTCGTTCTTGTGGGAAAGCAACAGTCCGTTGGTTCACCACCGAACCAAGCTGACTTTTGTCGACTGCGAACGCGTGGCGGGAATATAATCGTTGGAGAACGAGGGAAAGATATTTACGTTAAAGCAAGTGGCATCTGGGGGAAGTTGGCAGCATTGTTCAAAAGCTAGATTAATTTCCTTTTTTGGACGAGAGCGTTTGTTTGGTTGACTTTGAGCTTTTGACTAAGATGAATTGCGTCACCATGCCGTTTCACTAACGGATCATTGATTGCAAGTCTCGCCTCTTTGCCAACGTTGAACCTCTACCACCACATATGCTGCTGGAAAGTAAGAAATCCGAAGTGGTGGACCTACTCGTTGCGCGAATTTGTTCTCCCTGCTTATTTGGTCCAGGATGCGCCACCTCCTTATTACCTCCAAAGTGCCTCTGCCAGCGGCTCGGTCCGTTCGACTCGCTCGAGGGCCCCCAGTATTCTACCTCCTCTACCACCAGAGGCTTACGCACTTTCGGAGCCTCGTCCATCTCATCCAAAGCCTCATTCTTCATTCACCCAGATTAATCTGGAGACTCGCTCCGAAGATATAACTGGTTCGTTGACACGGGAATCGTCTTCGCTTCTTCTGCTATATTTGGTGATGCAGGCACTTATTATGTCGACCCCCAAAAGCCGGGGTCTGAACTGACCAACAAGAAGAGCAAAAAGGCGCGCAAAAAGAAAGCAGCTCCCGATGCTTCATTCCGAAGTCGCAGCGCCAGGATAGCAATTGACCTTGGTACGACCGGATTTGTACATGACGCGCCCAAAGCATCCGTCGTGGTCGTTTCAAAGTCCGGTACTATTCTGTTGAACCTGCTGCCTGCGGAGGATGAAACCAAGCCACGGTTCGACCTAGATATAGAAAGCAATTCTGGTGCGTGGACAAACAATCCTTGTTGATTCTTGAATTCCATGTTGGTTTAGGAACGGTTGCTGTGTTTATTCCCAGGACCTATGGTGGTGCCATTCAGCTGTACACGAAATCCGGAACCTTCGAATTCCTGCCAGCCCTGTCGCAACACCTGAACGTGGTAAAGGCGCGGGATACGGAATCTCTCGTGCTTTTCGGCAAGCAGGTGCCTCCCTCAAGTCAACTGCCGTCCGATTTTTGCCAAATCAGAACGCGCTCAGGAAAAATCATTGTTGGATTGAGTGGAGAAGATACGTACGTTGAGGAGATAGGCCTGTGGAAACGAATTGGCGAGTTTTTCAAAGGAGACCACAGTACCCCATCGACGCGGCCGCCTTCGCCGCACTGAGTGTATCTATTCCAGCTATATTTTGTACATTATGAAGGCAATGGGACGAAGTAGATGAGTTTCAAGTGAAGTTTCACCGTAGATAACGTCATCCCCCGCCCGACACGGGTTGTTCAAAGTGCGTTGATCCATTTGACTTTGCAACCGATGTTTGCAATCTTCGGGTGGTCAGTGCTTCCGTCGAATGTGATGTATTTCCAAGCTCCGACGTCGAGTCTCTCCCTTCTCATACATGTCTCCTCGTCAAGTTGGCTGCTTTGGTACTTGGTTTCGCCGAAAACAGGTCTCCGCCGAACCAAGTAAAACGCACGAGATCTCTTCACCACTGGGGAAATCATCTGCCACCGCTGTGGTGTCCTCCATATCGTCAGAACTCAAAGTGCGTTTTTTAATGCTTGTTTGACAATATAAAAGCCTCACCTGTTGAACCCAGTGCAATTATATTACGCCCTGCGATCACTCTTACGCAGACATGGGGGATTGGTGGTCACAGTCCGACGTTCAACCTCCCGCTTATGACGCCCCTGGTTTCGACTCGGTCATTGACAGTACTTTGGATGAACTTTCGCCGCAACTCAGAAAACTGAGCATGGAAATCCATAGTGGGGGACCTCTCTTCACAGTATTCAATTTTCTAATGAACCTCAGGCCATCCTGAATTGGCGTTTTGTGAAGTGTCCGCCCCTGCTTGCCGTACGAACAGGTCCAGATTCTGACATCTGCTTCTTTTGTCATTCTAGATTCGCGCATGATGTCTTGACTACGTTCATGGGCTCTCATGGATTTACGGTAACCAAGAGCTACTTGGGTCTCCAAACGGCGTTCAAAGCCGAATTCACTCACGGCAAAGGTGGTCGCGTTCTTGGAATAAATTCAGGTAGGAAATTCATGCTCTTCCGCAATTTATAGAGCTAAAATCCAATCCAGAATACGACGCTCTCAAAGGCATAGGCAAGTATTGTCCAGTCCTGCCCGTGTTCCCCGTAATCAAGCCTCTCACTAGGTCATGCGTGCGGGCATAACTTGATAGCGGTGCGTCGTTTATGGAGGATGATATCTAGCTGAGCGGAATTTATTGACAGTGGAGTGGCTGTGGAGTGGCTCTGGCAGTTAAAGCGGCCCTCGAAACTCATGATATTCCTGGAAAGGTGGTATTGCTTGGAACCCCCGGTATGTGTGAATTCTTGTTAAGAAAATTGTGTATTGATCGGGCGGTCAACTAGCCGAGGAAAGCGGCGGGGGAAAAATAATCCTTCTGGAAAGAGGTGAATACTGTAGTCTGACCAATCTCTTTGTTTGTAACTCGTTTCAGGTGCATACGACGGTATGGACCTCTGCGTCATGTATGTACAACCGGTCGCCGCTGGTTTTCTCAGTTCGAAACGGTATCTCTAACATAAATTTTCAAGGTGTCATCCTGCCCCTGGGCCGCCTCAATCGGCCAATATCGGCGGCTCTATCGCTGTGCAAGACATCACAGTGGAATATGCCGGACGAACGTACTTGATAATTTTCATTTCGCGTTATTCATCGGAATTGAAACTATATGCAGTGCTCACGCTGGTGCAGCCCCGTGGTACGCGCATCCTTTCGGACTCCGGGCTATCGTTCGATCAATTCTTACTCTTCTGCTACAGGGAAGGGAGAAATGCACTAGACGCTGCTTTTTTGGCCTATTCTAGCGTATCTGTACTCCGGCAACAAATGCGGCCTGATCATCGTGTTCATGGAGTTATTGAGTCCAACGGCGAAATGACTCCCAATGGCAAGTATTTCTTTTCCAAGAATTTCGAACATTTCATTCCTAACTCAGCGCAGTTATCCCGGACTATGCCAAAATGCATTGGCTAGTTCGAGCTCCGACTTCTTCCGACTTAACAGCGTTCGTTGAACGAGTAAAACAATGCCTCCAGTAGGTTTTCCTGAACACACTTCCCCACCTGTGCCCTGATGATTGATGTAGAGCCGCTGCTCTTGCGACTGGATGTGAAATCAAACTGCACTTTGAGCACCCCTATTTGGAATTGAAGCAGAACGAAGTTCTTGGTAAGACCACATGCCATGCATTACTTTCCCATGCAAACGTATGAATAGGGCGGGAATTTGCCGACATCGTTTCTAAGCGATATAATATGGCCACCACCGGCTTGACCTCATCTGCGTCAACAGATTTTGTGAGTTGCGGCAAAAATAAGTCTCCTTGCATCTAGTTCTGCATCCTGATATTGTTTGAAGGGCAATGTTTCATACGGCAAGTGAACCTGAATCTCAATTCAACGTCAATTAAATGTGCACTGAAGCGATGCCCGCGCTCCATCCGGGATTTGGTACCATATTTCCTATTCAACATTTCTTTTGCTGATATCTCGGCAGCGATTCCAACTGAACCTAACGGAGGTAACCATACCATTGGTTTTACCAAGGCTGCAGCGAGCAAGGAAGCTCATATGCAAACCCTTCGCGTCACCAAAGCTCTTGCACACACTGGTCTTCGAGCCCTCAGAGACGCCGAATTCTTCAAACAGGCAAGCAACGCCCACAACTCAATAGCATTGTTGGACCTGATAGTTATGATTGTGACAGGTCAAAGAATCTTTCAAGCTCTGAGAACAATGTTTTGTCGATACACTTGATGTGTTCATGAATATGGTACAATTCAGTTAATGCATCGTCCGAAATACCCGCAAAACATGCCGTTCCCATGGGCTTCAGGTTGAGATCTAGGTTCCCCGGAACTTTCCGTTGGGATTGCGGTAAGTGTGGGAGATTTTGTTTGAATGATATCCTATGCCCTTCCATTTCCCATTCATACGAGCTTCCAATGATCGCCTTGTCAAGGCACTATGCCACTATTCCAAGAAGCAGGGGAACAACAGTCTCGCTTGTTGAAATAAAATTCACCAAGCCGCGTCAATCGGTGCGTCTCACTTGCGATACAAAGATACATATGTAATTAACGCAACAAAAATCAAGCTCATTAAGGATATCCAGATATGTCTATGGGTGTTCGTTAGCCCGCTCCTAGTGAGCTGGCGGCGCGGCTTTCTCATTCTCCGCCTTCTCTTTCTCCAATTTCTCCTGATCCTGCCGAATCATCTGCTCCCGCCGCGCCTTCGCGGCTCGCGTCGATGTTTGTTTAGACTTTGGAAGTGCTGCTTCCGCGACCATTCTGACATGGTTTTGGTGGTAATGAAGGAATCTATGGGCGAAACTCTCACCTTTCTAACTCCCGTCGCTCCTCGTCGGATTCGTCTGGAACTGTGGACTTGAAGATGGCACCGGTTATGAGCAAAGCCTTCGCTCTGTTATACAGCACGACATCTGAGGCTTCAGGGTCCTTCAGCACATTGTCGACCACCTGAAGACAAGATGAGATCTCGGAGGGTATTACATCGAATCTCTCACCCCTCGTAAGACCTGGACGACCTCTAACCGTGCACCCCTCCACGAAGCTAGCATGATCTGGAACCATGATGCGCATTAGAACGAGGACGAGGAGGGATCATACCTTGCCTGTTACATCCATTTCAAGGGCTCGCAATTCCTCTTCACCGAGTTCCCCTTTGGCTTGTTGCCTCTCCATTTCCTGTTCGACTGATCAGTGTGGAGTACGAACAGAAAATTTGGAAAACGCACAAGCATGAGATCTCGTACACTCAGCCTGGCACATGCTTGAATCAGCTGAGACTTGATCACCATAATTCAATGGGACGCACGCGCTGCCGATCACACCGAACACGTCCTTGACCAAATCTGTTTTCTCTTTCAGCCGCGAAAAAAATCCTGGTCTGTGCGTCATGAGTCTCTTGTGATCAAATATGTGGGTGATACGTACATGCCCAACATTTTCTTTGACTTCATAAATGAACTCGCTTTCATCATGTACACGTTTCCAATCGCATGCAAAAGCTGAACGCGGCTGCCTTGAGACGGGCTGATCAAAAGGCAACAAGCGACGCACCTCAACCCCAAAACTTTCCAGTTTGAGATCATCTGCTTCTCGCTTCATCTTCTTCTCGAAGGCTTGGGTCTCAGGGTCGTCTTTGTCTCCGGGATTCTTGGCTTCAACGAAGGGTCGTAGCCGCTCAATCATTTTGGTGGTGAGCATGGCTACTCGGGCTTCCATAACCTTCTGGCGCTCTTTATCCTGTTCACGGAGTTTTTCTTTCTGCTCCTGCGTCATTTTGTTGCGCTTTCTGTCTTTCGCGTTGGGCGGCGAGGGTGAGTCTGCTTCTGAATGCATAGTAATGCTTGCCGGGGTCGATGTTGGTGTGGACACATTCTGATTAGCTGGAGGTGATGTTGGGGGAGTAGTTGGACCGTTTGCAGGTGTAGCTGGGCCGGATGACAGTGGGGTGCGATTCGCAGCGCCGATTGGGGTCGACGCCCCTTCATTCATAGCTTTCTCCATCTCAGCCCTCTCTTCGTCAGTCATCATCGTTGATGCCGTCGCAGTCATATCTTTCATGATGGAGATTTCCCCAATCTGGAAAAAACACAGCGTCCAGCATTGTAGCGCGAAAATGATGGGGAAACGCACATAATCCACAAAACGTTCTCCACCGAAAACGTTTGCAAAGAATCCGGCGGCATCTTCCATGTTCATCGTACCCTCTTTGTCCACCATCGATTTTCCATGCTTGTCGTAGGTTGCTCGGTCATTCTTTTATGGGTCCATGATGTCAGAGAAAGTTGGACGCTGAAAGCTCGGCACTCACAGGATTCGATAGAACTTGATACGCTTTACTGGTGAACGGTGAATTTGGGCGATACTATATGCGAGTCGGCCGACCTTATGTCCTTGAACTAACTAGCCTTCAGTAATTTCGAGAAGCAATTTAGGTTTGGCACACAAACCTTCTCTTCTGCATCTGCCGACTTGTTCTTGTCGGGATGATACTGAGAGGGAGTATCAGCTACAGGTGCACGTATTTTCAGGCATCGAACGGATTACACCTTCATCGCCTGCCTCCGGTACGCCTTCTTGAGTTCAGTATCATCTGCGTCCACAGCTACGCCAAGCTTGGGTAATTCTGGTCAGAGTCAGCGATTATGGTGGGTCGATACACACTAAATCATAGTATTCTGTTTCGACCGGCGCCATGGGTGGTCGAGAGGGTGTTAGTTGTGAAAAGACAAAAGACGCGGATCGAACGCGCAGAAGAAGAGAAACAAAATAGGCAAGATGGCGGTGTCAATCGCAATCACGTCAGCGGCATCTTGACAACACCTCTTGCCGAAGCACGGAAAGTAGGTTCAGGTAACGGATTGACATAGGTTTACAGTACATTTACAGCAGGAATATCAACAAAAAAGGAACAAAGAAAAGTTCAGAAGTCGCTGACAAGTTCTGCCAAGTTGGCCTTTTTCCATCGCGCTTCTGTGACCAAAAATGCGTCCGGCAGGTCGAAATCTGGCTTCTGGCAAACCATATGTGCAAGAGCCTTTGCCGACAAGTATGCGTGAACCATGCCTTCGCCAGTGAACCCGGCACAAATCCATTCCCCGGCTGGCGAAGCGAATGTTGTGCTCGACTTTTCTTCCGAAATTGATTTCTTCGTCAGAGGGGCTTGTCGGCGAGTGATCTTCTCAGGTAGTCTACCAACCCAAGGTACACCATCCGCCGAGACACCCAGAATACCGGTCCACAGTTTCTTGATCCGACCAGCTTCGATTTCTTCACTAGGATCGCGCCTGCTCTGCAGGTCTCTCCCCTCAGCACCCCACCCCCCAAAATACTGACTGAGGGCCCCACCAAGATATGCCGCAGTGGCCATATCCCAGCTGCTATCGTCGGCGACCCCAATGTCCTTGAGTACACCCCCGCCACTTAATTCACCGCGAGCAAGACCGCCTCCGAACATGAATTCAGCGGCCGTTGGATCATAATAAGCAGGACTCGGCGGGGGTTGCTGCGTCAAATAGTCGTAAATGCCGTCTCCATGCATAACCCAACTGCGTGTTCCCAACCAAGAAGATTTAGGGGGTATAGCTGGCTCGGTCAGTGTTAGCACGGAGTCGTTCGGATTGGCTTGTGGTGTTGTCTTCACTGGTC
Organism: Favolaschia claudopus; assembly: GCA_037176885.1. Taxonomy (NCBI): domain Eukaryota; kingdom Fungi; phylum Basidiomycota; class Agaricomycetes; order Agaricales; family Mycenaceae; genus Favolaschia; species Favolaschia claudopus. Next base: position 747,889 of record JAWWNJ010000112.1, read on the forward strand.
GCTGAAGAATCGCTTGTCCGAGGCCAACGCCTGGTCGCTGTGCACTCATATGGCCACGGGCCGGTACAACTCGTTTCCGCATTTGAGGCAAAAGGTGCGAGACCCTAAAGTATCTCAAAAACATAGAATCTGTTATAAAGATCGAACTTACCACGCGTTGGTCGCATGAATGACGTGCCGCGCTCGCACTGTTCCTCTGCTCGTCGACACGGTATAGAATGAGTGATCACCTTCAGAGGTGACAGAAAGGCAGGGAGTCCGAGTAAATAAGTGGAAGCTGTGATAATGTGGACATGAGCGATGAAACGACATGGAACAAGCACAGACTTCTTTGGATGCCTCTCAAGAAGTCGGGACAGTACACCAGTTACAAGACGATAGGGATGGACCGCACCAGCTGTAGTAGATATAGCCCCCACCGCTCTTGGTGAGAGTTGCAATAACTGCGAGCGCCACGCGATCACTGAACTGCGACGTTAGGGATGTACAGATAGGTACCTTGACACAGTCCTCCACATTCACGATCCTCCACATTTTGCGTTGTTCAGAAAGATCATGAAGGTACAGATCCAGATTCTCCAGCGCCGCATCGAAAGTCTCTTGGTCGAAAAAGACGTCAAATGTCTCGACTTCCCGACACTGGCTGTCCTCGAGAATGTCTTCCTCTTCGCATACATGTATGAGCGCTACGCACGAATTCCGACATCAGTAACCGCATTCAGTATGAGGTAGAAGATCGGCTACCAGAAAGATGAGCCAATCTGAATTCAATTACTCTTTTGGCCATTTCGGGACCAAGTCTCTTCCTCACTACAGGGTAGTCGTGATAAAGCACCGGAGTGATATGGCCTCCATTCCTGCGAGCAGGTTAGAAGGCATAGAAATTTGATCAACAACAAAGACGAAAAAACACACCGTCCTGTCGCTCCTGAGCAGGTATCGCGAGCTTCGAGCATCACGACTTGCGGGACATTCTCCGATTCCTGCTTGAAACCCAGCACGGTTCGCGCAAACGCTGTCCCCGCAATACCACTGCCAATGATGACTATATCAGCATAAGCTGGAAGCGCGTCTGAACTTCCATGTTGCGCTAAAGGCGAGGGAGGGATTGCCCAATACGGAACTGAAGGGTTCGGTACAGGAATCCCAGGAGATTGTTCAATACGCTTGTTGAGTTCGTCGTATACCGCAACGATCCCACGGAAAGACCTCAAAGCCAAACGAAAACGCGAGAGAGTGCCGCCCATCGTTGTTCGGAGAGCAGGTCAAGTTCAAATTGTCATGCCTAGATATCCGGCAGTGCCGCGTCACCGAAATTTCAGACTCTCGCGGAACTTCGAGATAACATTATTAGCTTGAGCTTGGCCCGTGTGGAAGCGTCAACGTGAAAGGAAGGAAACAACCTGATCCCCCCAGATTTTTGCCGCCCAGAAATAAGCGCTCCGCATGGTTGTGGACTGAGTCTTGAGGGGATGCCGTAAATTCCATTCAACCTTACTTGAAGTTAGAGTTGTATGACACCAAACCACACGAAAACAATGACATGCGGCGTTCATTTCGCTTTAACCTACACCCTACTTGAACCTAGTTAAGATATTACGAAGAGGAACCGGCATCCGAGTTTTCTGCGTCTGAGTCTGCGCCTCACTGGCACTGGCAATCCCAGCAGCCATAGTAGACCCACGTCTCAGTACATTTTCGTTGAGAGTCCACCGCGCCTTATTAGGCGTCTGTGCAGCGCGGGGAGGCTCGCTTGAAACGCTCGGTTTATTCTCCTTCTCCTTCGAGCCATTCAAGTTGGCAGAAGAGAACACACGGCTAAGAGAGTGCCGGTTGGTTGGCACAGGTTTTCTAGGCGAGCTTTTCGCAGATGGCTTTGTAGTAGGTCGCGGGTTAGACGGTTCCGCGTTATGTGATGCAGCCGTTTTCGCCTGTTTGAGAGTACGAGTGAATGTGGATGTAGGTTTGGGAGCCGGAGACCGATAAAGAGGGGCGGGGATGGTAGGGCGCACTGTGTGGGACTGAGGTCTAGGAGGAAGCGGTCGCTTGCTGGGAAGAGTAGACGGGAGTGATCGACGGGGGCGCGGGTCCACGACGGGTGCATCCTCAGGCGGCTCTGCCCTCTCATTAGGCAAGGAAGCAAAGCGAACACTTTTGGAACTCTTCAAAATGCTCCGTACGCTTCTTGGCTGCACTGGGCAGGGCGGGAGGGGAGTCGACGGAGGAGGTGTCAAAGGTGAGGGACTCCGTGTGTGCGATTTGACCGGGAGGAGACTATCTTTGAGCGACTCTGCGGCGTAATCGACCATGTCCGGTCGAAGAGGCTTTTTGACAAATTCCGAGTCGAAAGGTTGCGGCTGGTACGCATCCAGGAACCCGTCTGCGAATGCCCATTCATCATCTTCGCCGTCTGCCTCAACTTGCTGTCCAGGGTCAAGCGGAACACACTGCGATCTCAAACTGGTGACCATTTGGTGTAGATCCATAGAGGGACGATTAGGATGTGATGCAAATTCAAACTGGGGAGAATAGGTTGAAGGGGAGCCTAGGAATGCAGTCGGCATGCTGGGGTATTCGTTTGCGGTAGACGACGGCTTGAGTGACAATGGAGGTAGCATCTTCTTTCCTCGGCGGGCCGCTAATGCAAGAGGAGCATTCGCATTCGGCACCAGATTCCCAGATGATTCCAGCGAGACAGGTAGCGAGAAATGAGAATTCGAAACAATCAGGGAAGGCGGCGGCGGCAAGTTCGCGGGACGTTCCGCAATTTTCGGTGCGTCTTGCCCTTTGAAGAACGAGTTTAGGTTTCGAAGCTCGGATATCATATCTGCGACACCAGGCTCCATTGACGAGGACGAGGCCTGGAGGGACATACGAGTGGGTCTGCCGCCAGAGTTCAGGATGATTTCGCGTTCAAACACCAGTGCGTTTCGATTGAGGGATTTACGAGAGGCATTCGGACGACAAGTAACTGGTGGGATTGGAACCGTTGGCTCTATGGGCTCAGGCGTGGTTCTGCGTCTTGCGGAAGCCATTTTCGTTTTGAATACGTGTGGACTGTAGAGCGAGCCTTCCGACTTCCAAGCAGCAGGTTCAGCGTTGTCGATACCACCCCACGGATTATGATCTTCGGAATCGACGGCGACACCATTCTGTGTAAATTTGCTGTTAGCGAGCCCACAAAATTCGAAACAAGCAAACACTTACGAGCCACGTCTCGACGAGTAGCTTTTCCTTGAGCATGGTGCGGAGTCGCGGAGGGGTGGGTGAGGTAAGAGTAGCTCTACCGCGGTTGACATGGCGCACAGAGGAGCGGCGAGACATGGTGGGACCGTCTTGATGTCCGATAATAGTAGCGAGCGGTACCATGCAGCCTGCGGGAAGGGGTGGGGTAGATGAATTGGACGAAGAGAGCGAAGAGAGTGTGAGGGATTCAGAGAGTAGTGGATCTTGGTTGAGATGAAGGCTGAGACGCAGGGAAGCGGCGGACGCGCCGGAAGGTAGGACTGAGCGAGATGGAGCGGAGGAGAAAGTCATGGCGAGGACAAAGGAGTGAAGATACTATGCAATAGTGGCCCAGACTGACGGTAGCTTGCAAAGCGCGTCTTCCAGAAAAGGCAATCGATCAAACGCTTTGACGCGTCTCAAAATACAATAGAATAGAAGGTGCAGCTTGTTCTCATTCGTCTACCACTCTATTCCCCCGACCAGCAAGACGCGCAAATTTCTGGTACTAAAAGAACAACAGACATGGGGTATATCGGCAAAGAAGAAACCAATTTAGACTACCAGATCCGCATAAGTAGCAAACGAGGAATGGGAACGAATCAAGAACGACGAAGCGCCGCGTTTTTCGATTTGTCCACCTCCCGGGAAAGCTCATTGCAACGTCTGTAGGTCGACGGAAAATGTTGGTAGTTTCAATGACCGAACTTTGGACGAGCTGCTCAACCACCGGAATAGCCCAAGCTTTGTTCAGTGTGCAAGCTGGTGTATTTTTGCTCGCCGGAATGCTTCAAGAAAGCTTGGAAGGTCCACAAACTTGTCTGCCCCGGGCTCCAGGTACATTGACACTCCAGTTTCCGATGATCGCGATAATCATTAGATTGGACCACAGCGGGACGCAGAAGTGATCCCATTATACAATGAAGTTCTCAACCAATTCCCATGGACAGACATAGGATACAACGATGTGGGCTTTTTCTCGGAGCTCTTTGTTTTGGCCCGGTTCGGTCTGCTTGGAACAAGTCGTCAGAAAGTAGGGTACTGGGCAGCATACCCAAGAGCTCAGACTTCAACAGAACTGCTGGACGCGCCATGAAACAGGTTGAGTGAGGAACAAGGATGGCAGTTGGCCAAAAAGTTCATCCCCACACTGGCATTGCAGAACTCGGACAAATGCCCGAGTTTCCCTCCGAAGTTTGAGAGCAATTGGACCTCGTATTACGAGTGGCGCGGGCTACCAATCGAGTCTCCAGCGGCTATGCTTCTGCATTGGCCGTTGTCCGTGTACGCATGCCTGAAAGAGCTCGATCTGGGGCCCCAAATCGCCACCGGTCCACGACAGAAGTTGACCGTGTTCTACGTGGGTGCTCGGGTATGGTGCATATGCAGTCTTGTGTTCCTATTTCACTCATGAGTATTCCCCCTAGGAGGAAGTACATTACATACCGGTGTAAGTGGATATCATTTTGCCCTCTGAACACAGATTGATCTAGAAGTGATTAGCTTTGGAGAGCTTGCATTGCTCTACCCAAACGCCGACTTGGATCTTGTCATGTTCGGAGAGACAACGAAGCAGAGCGTAGAGCGAGCGAAAGCTCGTGGACTCGCAAAAGCGGATCGGCCGTGTGTATTCGAATACACGGCACCCGAAGCCTGCGGGGCCGGTACAGTCCGCGTCTTCATTGATTCAAATCCGTCGTATACGTACTACCGTCCGTCTCGCGAGCGTTCTGAGCACCCAGATGCGATTGTTGGCTTGAACGCAGGACTTGGGTCATACGTATCTTGGCAGCACGTCCTCTTGGGCTCGATGGAATTCGACATCCCATTCGCCATAACTGACTATGCCTTGGCCTGCCTCATCAACTCGGAGACCACGATGAATGTGTTGTACTAGGCGCTGACATCGACATTGCCCACTCCAAAGGGCGAGATGATTGCTGTACAAGTACGTTTATCGGTTCCGTCCACGTGAAGTTAAGACTGATATTGTCGAAAGGCAACCATGAAGAAAGTCTTGAAAGAATCACAAATCGCAGACGTCGAGAAAGTGGCCACAGCGCTCAAACGAGAACGTCCTGGAAAGCTGAACATGTTCATGCAGCCGATAAGCAAACGGATGGACTTGTCGAGAATCTGCCCTGGGTCCCGGAATGCATGTATCCAGGTATTGACTCCCGGAAAGCGACGAGATAGTCTGGTATGATAGTGTACATGGTAGTTGAGATCAAAAGCCGAATAAAAGTTTACGTGATCCGACAGAACTTTGCTTTCGCTCTCAGCCAACTCAGCGCTCAATTTTCTGGTGCTCCGTCCTCCTCTCCCTCCTTCCTTCTTGCTTCCTACCACAACTTGGAATTGGATCTGAAAGAGACATCGTAGGGATTCGTGAGTGGGCGTCCAATCGTTTTATGAAGGATGAGAATATTCGAGACATTTGCACGTCAGTCGGACGAGTCGGCGCTTGCGCTGTTCATGGAGGACGTTAACCACGCATTTACTGACCTTTTTCGCGTTATCGGACCCCTTTCTCTTGTGCTAACCGCGTTTTCAGTACCTTCCTGGTGAACCGCAGCAGCTCGGCCCAGCCAAGATGTCTGTCCTTCAAATTTTTTTCTAATCAAACTTCACTGAATACCAGATTCCAGTACATGTCTTCCGGGATAACTGGGGAAGCACGCACTCCATTAACGTCTTCCCCAGTAGTCAATGGAGGATCCAACGTCCCTCTCGTTCCAACCAACACCGTTACAACCGCCACCGGTCTAACTGTCCGGACGCGAATTGATCCCGTCCTCACCGTCGATGATGTCGTGCGACAACTCTGCATAAACCTTAAGGTTAAAGACTCGCCGTCGAATTATGCTTTACGGGATGAGGCGGACGAGTTGGTCACTAATGATAATCTGAGGCGGAAGATCAAGACCAAGGTCAATCTCAAGTGCGTTCCTTGTCTCTGCTTTTTTAGCTGTTGGTGAGGTTTCACGCTGCTCAGACTTGTGAACGCACCTGCGCGCGAAGCAAGAGAGACTGCAGAAAAGTTGAAACTCCGGGACGATGCGACTACCCTCAAGATGACTCTGTTCACTTTACAGAAATACATAAGAGTACGTTGCGAAGCTGTTCACCTCCGACGGATTCTCAATGCACATCTAGGAGGAACAATTCGCGCAATCGTTCATCAACTGTTCAGGACTGACCGACTTGATTGATATTATTTTTGGCGCGCACGGCAACACGCTCGCTGTTCGTATTTCTTGAACATCTGCTCTTGGCTTCACGGACTCAACGCGTCTCTAGTATGCGTTAACAGCCATGCAGAATTTGATGGAATTGGACTATGGCTGGTCAACTCTAGACGACGCCTTCATTTTTCAAGTGGTCCAAATCCTATCTTCGCCCCAATCCCTCATCAACGTCTGCCGTCCCGCCACGGCAATCCTCAAGAAATTAGTAGAGGCCGATCCGACGAGTGCACCAGGAACTCAGCTGGCTGCAAGTTCCAGTCGGGGCCCACCGATACTTCCCCCAGATTCCGTCTACCGATACGGATTCTCTGTCGTGTTTGAACAGATGCGAAAGGGGGTTGGGTTTCTGGAGACTGTCATCAGTCGACTGGGAAGCGCTGACACGGCAATGGCTCAGCATAGGTGCGTACTCGAATTTAATTTATTGCTCGTAAAATTGAAATGCTACAACAGTATGATGCTGATCAATTCCCTGCTCTCTCATGCAAGTGATACTCGGTGGGAAGAGTTCATCGCAGAACTGGAAAAACTCAACGTACGAAAGGCTGTTGTGGTAAGGCGAATTTCTTCCAAGTTTTCGATGTCTCATGTCTTCGTAGAGATTGATGTCGTCCCACACAATCGAGGATCTAACATCATCCATTCTCGACTTCCAAGCCAATTTCATACGAGTGACCTATCGCAAGAAGACGACGCTCATCGAGGAAACGGAACCCTCTCACGCTGCTATTCTCCAGGCGATCTGGACTAACAGCAAGTTGACTGAGTCGGTCGATGAGACTGGACAGCTTCTCAGATGGAGGTTGCTAGGATTCGATACCGAGAACCTCGAGCAGGAGTTCAATGACGTTGGGGTGCTCGGTTTGGAATGTCTGGTACGTTCTTTAATTGCGTGCTAATCTGTTGTTTCAACGTTGACTACAGAGTAAATTCATCGATATGGATCCGGATTTCCCGAAGGTCAGTTCTACAATACATACACTGCATACTGAAAGCGTTGTCGGATAAAGATTATCCAAGAGCAGCTTAGCAGGCCCCCAGCACGAAGGTGCCCTGTTGCTAAAGCGTCTAATGAGGTTGTTGAAATGTTATCGGAACATTGGGCAATTTTTGCTCCAGGATGTCCGTCTGCCACTAGTTGCACTGGTTCCGTGCCGTGTGCTAATATCTGTCTCCCTAGATTCAACGTCAACCACCTTCCAACCCTTCTTCCTCGACTTTTACAAAGTTCATTCACTTGCAACCCACTTTTTCATCCGAATGTGGGGCGATAGCGGCGCCGCCTCTGGTGACTTCTCCCGCGTTTCTGCTCTCGTTCGTAGCCAGTATGCCTCTTCCCTTTTCCGTTCGTTTCATTCAGAAAGTAATTTCTTGTCCCAGAGCCAAAGTCGCGCTACGCAGCGAAAATGTCCGGCCTTGGCATGAGGTTGAGCACGACTTTACTGAGTGCGAATACCGGCGCGTTCGGGAGAGGCAAATGAAAGAGCTCGAGCAGGACGATGACCTACTGAGCAAAGTTCCGGTTAGGTTGGCGTTTTTTTTTTCCTTTTTCAATAGTTGCTCATCAAAATCTCAGGAATCTGCGAGCCAAGTTGTACAAAGAGTCCTTCGAATTTGTACGGCAGCAACGGATACAATGTTTGATGCAAGGCGCATGGTTCGTCAACGCTCTTCCTCCGAATTCAACTGGGTCTAGAGACTCGACGCGGCGACCAAGTCGACCTTGGCGGTTCATGCGATTGGTGAGGGATAATGGCGGTTACTTTCAGTGTGTCGTGTCGCTCACGATAACGCTGTAGGATCCCGGGCTCAAATACCTTCACTATGTAGACAGTGCTTTGAAATTCGCTGTCCGAAGTGGTCTAGAAGATTTGCCTGATCGGATTGAGGTGGCTGCCATCAGCGAGATAGCCACTGGCACATGTGCAGCCCCTCCTCATGTCTTACGCGACCAGAGCGACCTGCCGCCTACCTTCCCTCCAGTAGCATCACCGTTGTCGTTTTCCTTGCTCAGTGCGCATGAAGGTTCGCTAGCGGATCAAATTGCACCCGACCAGTCTCGTTGGGCGGACTGGACGGATGGGCTGAACATGCTTCGGCGAGACGGAGGACATGTCTCGTCCAAAGAAACGGCTGGTTTCGTGCAGGCTTTGACGGAGATTGGCCTGAAAATCAAGCTCCTTGGTCAGTCGGGTCAATGTTTATTATTTTTCGTCAAACGCTCATGCTTGCCCCAGATTTGTCTGGCGAGATGGTGGAACTTCCCAGTGGACTGATTGCTGGGCCGCCTCCGTCCAATACAGATTTCTTCTTCTCGGATTTAATGTGAGCTCGTATACTCATGTAACTGTTATCTGTACAATCATCTGTGGACCACTGTATTCGTATCAAATGGCTGCACTAATGGAAACCTGCCCTTTTTTTCATGTACAGAATCACATCTGACCTTTACGCATCAAGTTTCTACGCACGCGACGTCGTTCGCCCCCGAGACCCTCTCCCTTGCCCCACTGTAGGTAAGGTACCTTGCCCTTCTCGACACCCGCAACGTCGCGTTCCATGTCGGTCCGGAAATCCAGCATCTCCCATATGGGCAATTCCATCTCCCCTTTGACCACGACCCGACACTTGGCGAGTAAGTGTGCAGGCAACGGAGTGAGGATGTGAAGATGTGAAGACGAAGGAGACACGGCACGGATGAGGGCAACGCCATGACACATAGATGTCGATGGGGAGGGTGCCTCGGCGCCTTGGATGTACGGGACTGACGGGAGACCTGACTCTTCGTCTGAGGTGGAGGCCATGTTTGCATCGAGAGACCCTGGCTCGTAAGCCACAAGCCCCACCAGGCCGCCGTTGAGAACTCGCGTGATTTCCGAAGAAACGACATCCTCAGCACCTGCTCCGACCAGAACAATCCTGTCAAAAGCCAGATCCCAATCAACTTCATATGGCGGTTGAGCGCACATGGGAAGGGCGGTATTCCACGTTGTAGCTGTGACCTGCTCCAATATTCCCGGCGCCGTTCGGGGGAAAACGGCGTGAAAGTAGGAAACAAGAGCGATGGATCGATGGTCGGAGGCAGAGTAGTTGGTGGATAGTATGGAAGACGGGATAGGCTGTAGTCGATGTATTTTGAAGTCCCGGGCCTGTGTATCAGGAGAGACACCAAAGGACTGTTCAGACGAGGAGAACGTCTCGAAAAGAGGTGCTTCGACCTCGAATATATCTGTAGGCTGTACTAGGTCTTCGATTTTGCGTGTCAAGTCGGCACCAAGACCTTTTGTCCAACCCATGGTATTCACGACGAGAGGAATAACATTGGATATATGAGAATCTCCATTGTTGTCAGCAGCCGACTGCACCTCAAGCTGATAAGTTTCCAGAAGTGACTGGATAGAGGCAAGGTAGTGGGACGGTGACGATCGTGGGCTGGTTGCTCCCAGGTAATGTGCGAAATTTGGGAGAGTAGGATGCGTAAATGGGGGACCTGAAGAGGAATAAAACTTAGAACGGCTCGTGCAAGTAGGGGTGAGAGTTGGTACCAAATACAGGGCGTTCGATAACATTCAGTGCAACCATGCCGCCAGGCGTAAATTCGGACTGACCCAAATCACATTCTAAAAAGGCAACTCTGCGATAGCGACACAGGAGACGATTCAACAATGTACGAGCGAATGTACTCTTTCCCGAATTTTTATGGCCCTTGACGAGATAAACGCCTGTGTCGGAGGGAGACAGCGAGTTGAACGCAGTCTCCCAACTAGAGGGTAAGATGAAAGGTTGAACATCTCGACTTGGTTCAGTAAGCTGCACACAATTATCGTCAGTTTCTTTGACAGCATCGAAGCAGAGTGAATTACGAGGTGAACCCCGGGAAGCCGAATCACGGGATTAGTGTCTGCATCCTGGAATCGAGAACGCCTGAATACAGTGTCGAATGTGCGGCATATTCGGCCTAGACCCTCCACGCCGCCATCCAAGGGCTGCAATACCACGACAGTATCGTAGTGCTCGAACGCGGATTTCAACCGCGGCGCAACCGCAGAGCCAAGAGAAAGGGGCAACTTCTCGTTCAAAGCTTCGATTATAGGTATTGGCGACGACCGGGGGGCATAGACGCGATGCGGCCTCACGTTGGGAGCAACCCGTACACCGTAAATAGAGACCGCGCCTTGCAAGACAGTGAACATATACGCGCCAAAGAAACCGACAGTCTGCCCCGGAGACAAACCTATCAAGGATGCCGCATCCCCTGATAAACCGAAGGCGGATAATTCTTCGGGTTCAAGGGAGTATACATTTTGGTCCGCAACAGCACGAAAGGTCGTATTGACTTGTGGCCGCAAAGATACACCAGCGACAGGGGTAGTAGGCACAGGAATATCATCCTCTTCGTCGGAGGAGTCGTTCATCGGTGCGCTGGGTGACCATGCACGATTTCCAAACACTTTTGTCACGGCTCTTGTTATGTGGGCTGGAGGTGGATCCGATTCAGATTGCTCCTCATCGTCGGTGTCGACGATGATAACGTTTTCCGCATCTTGTAGTAGATCTGAATCTACTTCAAAATAACGCGCTTTTTTTAATTCTGCCTCGCGTTTTTTCTTGCGTTTCCTGGACGAATTTGGAGCTTGAGAGCTGGATTTCCTTTTGGACGAAGGGCGCGAAGGAGTTGGGAGCTGTTCTGGAGAAGAAGGTAGAGCAGGAGGTTCGGGAGGAGGTGTAGGAACTGCGCTAGCGGCTTGGGCTGCTTTGCGCACCTGGATCGCGCTCAACATGGAAATTTCCTGACTTTTTGATGCGATTGATGATCGGCCGCGAAAAGCCGGACATTCCGCGCCGGAAAATCACTCAGTGCTGGACTCAGGCATTGGCTTCCAGCAAGTTTCGGATGCAATGGAATATATGCAGAGTATTTATTGTTTTATTGAAAATTGCGTATTATGTATTACATTGTCCTGGGTCAATTTGTGCCTGAATCCATCCTACCTTGTGCCATTTCATGTTGCATAGAGACTAAGTAAGTATTCCAACCCTCCACGCTGTTTAGCGGAAATCAGCTTCTTGGCTTGAGGAGGAAAAGAATCAGGACGCACTCGTATCCCGCCGGTGCCGTAGACCACATGTCCATGTCGCCATGGTGTGGATGCATTTCCGTCTGGTGGGCGGAGACATGGCCATGAACAAGGTCGGAATTACTATGGATACTCATATTGCTGGGTATTCGATGCAGTGTGCGACCGCTGTCCGGATAGTCATCCGCTCGGACATAAAGCGCCGCCGCCCTATGAGGTGGGGAAGTGAAGCTAGCCGTCATCTGTTCGTAGAAAGTTTCAGACATGGGGAAGGGTGACGGTCCCGCTGAGCTAGGGACAGTGAAACGCTGCGGGGTATGATGCACGGGGACAGACGGCTCCGGGGGTTGCATGTGTATGGACCTTCGCCGTGAATCATGGATATCTGAGACGAGTGTCGGATCGTGGCGATACCAGTCCCTGTTCGCACTCGGGGGATGCGATAAGGCAATCCGACTATCGTCTGGTAGACTATGTTGAGGATGGTTCTGAATCAGAGGCTGTGGCGCGCTCAGAGGTGTGTGAGATGTTGCGTGGGGGAACTCGCTTGGGTTCATCGAAGGCACAAATATGGGAGGTTGAATCGGTGGGGTGGATAATGGTGCGTTCCGTGCAGAAGGGGGCGGGGAAGCTGATGATAACGGGGGTTGGGGCGGTATGTATATCTCCAACGGCCGGCCATGATGCAAAGTGCCTGATAACGGTGTTTCTGGCCCTGGTGCAGATGGACGAAAGCGGGGAGGATCATCTCCATGCATGGCCATCGCAAACTTGTCTGGACTGTGCAACGAAGTACCAGAAAGAGGAGTCTTTTGATAATATGATGGAGACGAATGTTGAGGCTGAGGAAGAAACTGGGTATTGATAGCGGGGACATCCGTAGGAAGAGGGCGGCGACCTGCAATTGGCCTGTTAGCAGGATGGGCCGTGCCGGAACCAACAGCCACATATTCAGAGCTATTGGCGCTGGATTGACGGAGTGCCTCTCGAATAGGAGCACTCCCACTAGGACCGGCAATACTCTCCGAGTGGCGACGAGCGGCAGCCACAGATTTCGGTTCCTCAGCTCCACGCTCTCTTTTGTTCTTCGCGTTCGCTGCCGTTGGTAACGGAAGCTCGCCAATACTGGCCAGGTCGTATAACAGATCCCACAATCGACCAGCCGACTTCCATCTACAAACGAATCAATAACATTGTTGCAAGGCTTTAGAACACTCGGAGGACATACCGAGCCTCACAAATCTGAAGGACCTGCATGCATCGGTGAACTTCGGCCATTTCCTGACGCGCGTCCGCGGACAAACTGGGGCCACCTCGCAAAGCACCCCAGATGTTGAGCAGTAGTACCAAGCCAGCGGTGAAAACCGCTACCTGTGATGGCACATCAGACGAGAACGAGAGGAACGAAGTGGGCTGCACCTGTGATAGCGGTACAGGCTTCTCCCCGAGCCTTTGACGATGGAAATCCGCAACATGAATCAGAGAACGTGCTGCATTCAAGCAGATCCCTAACGAACGAAATACTCGTAGGTTGTTGCTCGATGAGTCCTTGAGATTTGTTAAAGGCTGCGACCGGCTGGGACTTGGGAGGTAGGCTCGATGAATGAGAACCCTTTGTTCTATCAGCTGGTCGTTCCTGGCGAAAATTGAACTTGACTCACTGTAACTCGTAATAACTACAGTACAGAGATGCAGATTGCTCGAAGAATTCGAGATTCTCATGCTTAGGGTTCCAGCGCACTGGTAGCCAAATGCCCGCGTGAGCATGAGAAACAATGTCAGGAACGTTAACGACGTACGATGATCGGGCAGTTCGTTGACCCACTTGTCTAATGCCGAATCGAGTTCTGTGATAATGTGGCGTTCCCATTCGCTGTCATCCCCATTGCTCAGACCGAACAGATATTTGGATTTGTTGATGGCATACTTCAACGTACATTCAACAACGATCCGATAAAGAAACACAAGTAGACATACGACAGTTCGCAGAGCGAATGAGCAGACCTGACAAAGTCGGAGATGCGCTATGAAGGCCGAGATCCGTGAGGGTTTGCCCTTGGGTTGCTGGAACGCCTGGGCCGGATCCGGCGTCTCCCAATATTCATCGTCAACGTCGAGTGGAAAATCAAGATCGAAGCTGTGGGAAGATGAGAACGACACTAGTCTGGTCGGGAGCACTCACTCTTCGTCTTGAATGGCGCAAGGGCGGCCGAGATCCTTTGATAATACTCTGTCCAGATAGACGAGAACCCTGATATGCGTGTATTCAATAGTATTCAACAGAAATAGAGAAAAACTACGAACCAAAATGCCCGCTTCCACAGTTCATCCTCCGCGGTCCAGGGGAGAGTGGGATCTTTCCGCCGATGAGCACCCACATCTTGTGCCATCCGAATACCAACCGACACAGCGGTCCAGCCGGCCTGTGGCCAAGCTGTGCCATGTAAAAACAGTACAAGTAGCTATATAACTCATAGTCAAGTCGAGTAGCTTGAACAGGGGAATTATTATACGAACTGCACTAAACTGCAGGTCATAAAGACATGCTGTTGGACCGAGCGGGTCGCGCATCAATTGCAACTGCTGGAACCACCGCCACCCACATGAATGTGGGTTGTCGGTGCCGTCAAGAAGGACACGCGGGTCAGAGCTAAAACGTGAACCAATGGCACAAACGAGGAGATATGTGGCCGCAAAACCATCGTTGGTCAGATGAAGACCAGCAGCGACGTCCCTTGCGAACGTTGGATAATGAAGAAGGGGTAGAAGTAAATTTACATGGCTGAAAAAGAGATCGACAAGTTGAACTTGGAGGTCGGGGGGAGGGAAAGAATATTGCGGCGGTCGTGTGGGATCGGGGGACTGTTATAATCATCTCAGCTAGTCGATTCTTGCCATATCAGAATACGTACAGGACGGGAAGCCCAGAATTCCTCGTGACGTTGTGTATTTGGCGGTTCAGCTTCGTTCTTGATGTTGAGCGCCGTCTGGAGCAGCATTGCACCACTGGAGCGGCCAAAGAAACGAGGATCGGAATCGGTATTCAGTGACAACTGCTGTAGATTCTCGATAAGACTGAATTGGGCTCGCTCGTCGTCCTCAACCGGAGAGCTAAGACTCGGAATGGCGGAACCTGACAGCGCTTTCTCCAAGTCGGCGGCAGGAAGGAGCTGGCAAATTTATGTGAAGACTTGTAGACGGAGGAGCAAGGTTGAAGGAAGTACAGTTTGCAAGAGTTGCTCTAATTTTTGAACACGAGCTGCCATGCTGTCGATATACCTACCTCAATCATCAAAAAAGACAATCCAGAGCGGCGAGAGTCGATCCTACCCCTTGGAAGGCCCTCGTTTCTGTCCAATTTAGGAACAACATCACCGCCGATGCAAAGTGAACACATACTTTCGAGGTTTCCACATATGTGCATTCCAAGTTATACCCGTTGCAATTCGAACATTTCGGACCCGATATATCAGGTCCATCGCCTGTGAGCCACGGACAGAAGCCTTGTTAGTCTCGTCTCGGCGGCCGCAAAGGAGCATCAAATTTACACCGAACTGTCGCGAGATTAGTTCAAGAACGTCAACGGCGATCCCGACCCACTCTTTTTTTTGCGGCAGACATCACACGCTCTATTCCGCTGGATACGACGCTTCTTGGAGTGTCCTCCAGCGTCCTGCTCATCGTTGGAGGACATGGAGCGTCTTGCCGGGCCGGCATATGTTTTCGCGCGCGCGTCAAAATGCGGATGCGGATCCCGGGTGCAGTTGCGGCTCCGCCCTATGTTGCTGGTGCGAGATTGCCATACGAGACGACGGAGCAGAGAGGAAGGAATCTGGCAGGAAGAGAGAGAGGTTGGTGGATTGAAGTCAACATGATACGACGCGCCAAAACTCTAAAAGATCCGAATCTGTCATCGCCTTTCGCTTCAGTTCAAATCGTTCGATAGATTTTTCTTTGTCCTCACTCGGCGGCAACTGTCCTATATCATCTATTCTGAGATCGTCGACCTGAACGTCGATCAGCGAGCCTGAGCACGGAATACCTCTCAATTCCTTTGCCGAGGTCAGTCTGAAGCAACGTGATTTCGAATTCAAGAATTGCCGACCAATTCGAAGAATCTGAGGTTCTCGACAACACTCATCTCGGTCTCTGGCTCCGTTCATAATGAAGTCTCAGCTGTTCATCTCAGAGCCTACTTCCCTATGTCCATTCCGTGTAGAGGGAGTGCAATACCTCCCTGCTTCACCTTGCGAAGATGGCTTCACGCTGGTGTTCTTCCATGCCATGAATTTGCACAAGGTACAGAGATCGAACGTATGTATTTCCGAGAGTCGGCGACGAACAACCTATCAAATAGGAAACCTATGAGCCCATGGTGGACCTCCTTCTTGAGCGGAGCAACAACATACGAGACGTTTGGTGTATAGGTTGGCCAGTAGTTTCATACTGAGGCGTGCACTAATCATGCTGAGCAAGATAACCCAAACCACGGACGGAGTGCATCATTAAACCAAACGCTCCTCGAGACTCCCCAGTATCACAAATATTGCAAGTGGATTCTGTAATTCAATAGATTGACCGTTCACTTCGCTCAGGGTCCGCCACTGAATATACTCGAGCGGTATATTCCTTTCTCTCTTCCCCCGTTCATGGTGTAGACTTTTGTTCCCGATGGCTCGTGGGGCTCGCGCATTCATCCTCTGTCGCTGTTCTGTGTGTCCATTAACACCTACCAGTCCTTCAACATACTGAAATTCGTCAGGATGAAACTCATCGGAGACAGCGAATATTCGTCTCCTTCAGGAACCAGATTGAAGTTCACCTCCCTCATCCTCCTCGACCCCGCACTTCTACCTCCCGAATTCCCATCTACCACTGTTCTCACGAAACTATTCGGCCACTTGGCAAAGACAAAACGCGACAAATGGTCTGATCGAGAAGCAGCACATAAATACCTCGCTGCACATCCAGCATTCAAAACATGGGACCCTCGGGCCATACGCTTATTTGTGGTCTGTCCACTTCCTTTTCCCGTTTTACACCATTGTTATTGAAGCCGTCAAAGGAGTGTGCCCTGCGCGAGAGTGGATCTGGCTCTGGGGTGGTGCTATCATGCACTAAAGCCCAGGAAGTTGCGTTCTACTTGAACCCCGATGAGGATTACAAGGAGCGCCCTGTGCAAATATTCCGCGAGCTTATCCAGCGGAACGAGCTTCCTATCCATATAATAGTCTGTCTAAATGACGAGTTCAAGTATGCGTCGTTTCGACCACTTCGTTGATTTTTGCCTAATCTCGTTGTGCAGGGGCCAGGCACGTCCCTCCAAGGATTTTCAGATAGAGCAGATCAAGTCTACGACCCGAGGAAGCGTCCAAATATTAGATCGCGGCGGACACATGGTCAGCTCGTTTTCCTTGCCAAATTTCAAATCACAAATGTTTCGGTCAGTTTCCGCAAGTCGAGCCTGCTCTTTGTGCAGACGCCATCCACCAAGCCCTTGCGTCAACAGAGACCAGGGCAAGACTATAAGAAATGATGTTTCGATCCACTCAGAATTTCATTTATATCGATTATCTAATCCGCATTGATTGGAGGCAAGACCTGTTTTCTACCCTTCACAGGCCACACTTCCTCCATCGAGGCAGCGTCCCAGAACCTCCCTCCGCGGGCAACAAAGAGGAGGTCCCGCGTTTGAGAGATGTCTCCGCCCAAGAGATCCACACCTGGCGGGTAGACGATTAGATCGGCAAGTTTTCCCTTCGACAGCGAGCCAATGGAGTCAAAGAGTCCCAGTGTGACAGCAGCATCAGAAGTGGCCGCTCGAAGGGTCTATAACCACAGTTTATCAGGTCTTAGATCTGTTTGCAACATCAAAACAAACCTCATAGTTCGTCAAGCCTCCTTGCTGACTGAACTTCATCTCGGCGTGATAGTTCAGGCCGTACGGGTTCTCTCCGTGAGCACCAATATGAGTCTTAAGACCCTTATGCACCATTTTGGCTACCGACTCTGAGGTGTTGAAGAACTGATAGGCTGAAAGCAATTTTATGAGTGCCAGGTCGTTTCGGACTGTTATTCCGATGCTCACAATGTTTCGGCCGAGCTGTGGTTTCTGAGAGCAGATTCAGGTTTGAATGCGGGACAAGCGAGCGTAGTCTGAGTGGTGCTGTATAAGTAAAGTATAGATTCGAGAAAGTTTGTAGCGCACTTGGCATTGTTGGGAATGTCTTCCGTGGCCCAGACCAGCTGCTCACCCCATCCGCCTCCATAATTTACGATGTGGGTGGGCGTGTAGCCTGTTCCGCTCTCAGCGAAGAGCGTCAGCACATCGTCGTAGAGCACTGGGACTGGCAATGCGTGTTCGACAGTTGTCATCCCTGTGATAAAGAATTCGAGCTGGCGAATGGTAGATTTTTTGTAGGACTTACCGTCGATGATATATGTCAAATCCCAATCATAGTTCATCCCACCTTCCGGCACACATAGCATCGTCAAGTTCTTAGCTGCCTTTAACAGTCGTTGACGAGAAGCCCTATAAACCACCCGTCAGCTCAATTCACATCAAACCACGCAGCCACTGACCTAATAGGCAAGTTATAATTCTTATACGATATGCTGCCAATTCCGCCTTCCACTCTGAGCCTTAGAAGCGCCGAGTATGCTTCATCGTTGTCAGCGATGTCTTGGTGGAGGCCGTGGTATCCAGCGCCGTAGATGACGTCTCCGGTAGAAAATATACGTGAGCCGACGAACTGCCCGCTTTCTAGTCTGCTTCGCTCCACGAATCCGTCGACGGTCGAAGAGCTTGGGCTATAACGGCTGATCAATATATGCCAAGGAAAAAGTGGGAATATACGAATACTTGTGTAAGGTCGTAACACCATAAGCCAAGAACGCCTGCAACTCCCACGAAGCAGAGGGATGGATCCCACCAAAGTTGTTCCCTGTAGGGTAGAGTAGCATTCCGTCAACACGGAACCGTTCAAACGAGGGTCAAGTTCTACACCCACAATGCGCATGAACGTCAATAAATCCCGGTATCACGTACCCGCCTTGCGCATTGATCGCTGTCACCCCAGCCGTCTGCACGAAACTTCCCTGCGAAGCTACGCTCTCAATCACCCCGCCCCGGATTTTGACCACGCCCTCGCGGATGAAATCCACCTCGGGGTTGCCAGTTTCCATAGTCAGAACCGTGGCGTTGAAGATGACGAATACGTCTGAGTTCAAGTTGGCGTCGTGCAGATTTTGGTTCATGGCGGCAGCGGCAGCATGTTCCTTGAGGCGCGCGATGTCCGTAGAATGCTCAACGACAACCTCTTGATATTCAACGTGGTCTTTGACGCACGCGATACCAAAAGTAGTTGAATCGCTCTTGATATCAGAGCTGCAGTTGCTCAATCTTGATACCTCGATTGAGTGCAAATACGGGCCTGAGGAAGTTCAGACTTCTCGTCAAAGAAAAAACCCTCAGGGAGAATAATGTTTACCCAAAAACCAAAACAACTTCTTCCCGTCCGCACTCCAGGTAACATCATGCCCACCATCCAAACTCACACGCGTAAGCCCGGCAGTGGCGTTCGCGGGCTTCGCCCAAACCCCTTCATCTTGCTTAATATCCTTGCCAGAGACGTAGTACACTTGATACCCCTCAACGAACGCGATGCCCGCGCTCGAGTACCTCTTATCCTTATCGGAACCAGAGGCAACGGACTTGGCAGCGTGCGGCGAGCTGACAGCGAGCTCCGTCGCCATTCGTCCGGACGAAACAGGCAGATGCGCGTACGTTCCCTCTACGCCGGACGGCCCGGATTCCAAGTCGATGACATACGCACGCTGGGATTGTTGAACCAAAAGCTTGTTGTTCTTCTCGATGAAGCGCATAGTGAGTTTCTCTGACGGCGAGATTTCGGACGGGATGAAGCGGGTATTCTTCATCTCAACCTTTCCGTCGCCCCTGGGGAGCGTGAGGTCGCCGATATACAAACCCGCTCCGGCAGTAGCAATTATCTCTCCAGTGGCACTGTCCCCGCCGCTCTTGAGGAACGCGACGCGGCGGTGACGACCCGAGGATTCAGATACGACGGCGGAGTAGTACCGGCCAAGAGGTAAGCCCCCGACTTCGTGCGCCTTTCCGGCTGCGAGGTCGGCAATTTCGAATGTGGTGAACTTGGTGTTGGACCATCGCGCGTGGATGATCATGTCGTCGCCGGGAACCCATTCCGGGGAGTAGTACGGCGCGGTTTCGTGCAGTACCGGAACGCGGATTGCTGACTTTTTCTTGCCGCCGATGGGTTGCACGTAGGTCACGCCGGCAGCCTGGAACACCACGCGTTCACCTTCTTTATCGGCACGCAACTCCTTCAACGCAGTCACCCGTTGGGTCTCAGCGGTCTCAGCGCCGACCAAATCAAACGACCCGGTCACGGTCTCCGCCAGATGCTTCTCGATGTGAGCCTTGAAACGGATGGGTGAAGGCTGACGAGAGGGGTCGGCGATACGTTCGCCGTGGACGTTGGTGATAGTAGGGACGACGTAGATTTGGCCGGCGGCCCAGATGATGACGGCGTGACCCGAAGGGGTGAAGGAGAAAGAGGGGTAGGTGCCCATGGGGGCCGAGATGGTGGAGAGGTCGAAGGTGAGGCCATCCCAGATGTGGTGGATTGAGCCGGTGTGGAGGTCCCTGTAAGTGATAGGTATGTTAGCTGGACGATTGCAAGGTATGCATTGATATGAATGATGCATACTTGAATACAAGGAGTTCATGATCGCGGTCCCGACGCACAAAAGCTAAGGTGCGGCCGTCGGGCGATAGCTCAGGACGGCTTGCTCCACCTGGAGACGCGGAGACCAGAGTTTCGGTCTTCTGCGTCGTGATATTGTACGAAAATATCGAGTATATGCCGGAGTGAACGTCTGCGAACTCCATTCAGAGCCAGCTTTCAAAACCCATATACTAGAAACGGGTACCTTTGCTGTAAGAAAATTCGCTCTCGTCGCGCACATTCTTGCTGAATATGACGCTGTCCTCCCCGTACCAGATAAACTGTTCTGGGCCTATTTGTTGTTCCCCGTATTGCTCGTTTGTCCATCCGCGAGGAAGGGTACGCCCGAGAACCCGCTTGCCACTTCCAACCTCGATGGTTTTGGTGTCGCCTGGCTTTGGTACAGTATATTCCCAGCCTTCACCGGCGCCGAGGGACCTAGTGCTGGTGTACCATTTGGTAGCAATAATTCGGTCAGGGTTGGAGGGATGGAAGCGTGGCTCCGAAACGAAGCGAAAGGTTTCGTTGGTGACGCGCTGAGCTGCGCGAAGGTGTCAGGAAGGCATCGGAGCAATAAGAGTTGGCGCGAACCGTCATGGCGGCCCTCACGAATCAACCGATTGACGCGTCTTTCTTCGGTTTCTTTCACACCGAGAGATAGCAAGTGTGCGTCGTGAACCTTGGAAGCCAAGGCTTGCTTGAGCAAGACAGAACCCGCACCATTAGTCGGC
The DNA here is from genome assembly GCA_037176885.1 of Favolaschia claudopus. Taxonomy (NCBI): domain Eukaryota; kingdom Fungi; phylum Basidiomycota; class Agaricomycetes; order Agaricales; family Mycenaceae; genus Favolaschia; species Favolaschia claudopus. The sequence goes on from JAWWNJ010000112.1 coordinate 768,936, forward strand.
CTGAGATCGGCAGCCGCGCAACCAGACCAAGGTTTAACCCAGATATTTTCGACCCCAAGGCCCGCGTCGCTTTTGAATGCAATGCGGTCACCATTGGGAGAGAAAGCGGGGTTAGCGTCATGTGGGACACCAAGTAGAATTGGACGCGCGGTCGCTGCTGCGCCGCCCGCCGCAGCTCTTGATACTTCGGCGCCGGGAATGCAATAGAGATCACCGAGCATGTCGAAGACGACGTCGCCCTCTGGGCTCACGTCGAGACGGAGCCATGTCCCCTCTGTTACGTCGTACCCAAGGGTGCGAGGGTACGCGTAATCAGTAGAGATATCCCAGGGGGTTTGTTCTCGGTAGGGCCAGACTGAATGGGAATGAGCGGAAGAATTTCAAGGAAGTGGTAGCGACCAACCATCGTCTTTCCATTCAGGGTCAGCAGTTAGAGGTTTGGGGACGTTGGTAAAGCCAGATTGACGAATGAAGGGTAGGGAAGTAGATAATATGGCGGCAGCAGAGAGCAGGAGGAGGAATTTGAGTGCTTTGACTGAACGGCCTCTGGCTTGAGGGGCCGCTCCAGTGTATGGTGGAGGGAATTGAGAATGGGCAGGGACGGCGCGCTTGGTGTCCATGGTGGGAGGACGTAAGAACGCGTCGCGTCAGGACATGGATGATTCGCCGCGGCGAAGGGTGCATAAGTAATCGATTTTTGCTTAACCTTTAGGTTAGGCTACTTTAGACGGGCTTGGATTTGTGGCATCAAAACAAATAAGAACCAAATAACTGATCGGGTCATTCTTGTCATGTCAGCTTTCGGCGCTGTCTCCGTTCCAACAATCAATCCGAGACGGCTGTGATCAACTCTGACTAACTCGGAACATTTCCGTCAACTTGACAGCTCCCTATATCAACGTCAACCTCCTTGGGGTGCTGGCCTTCCAAGTACTTGCGCTCACTCTCAATGCAAGCCACACCAACACATCTCGTTAATGGCCATACGGCCACCGCACTACAGTCCTCCGAAATACATTCGCGAATCTCCGCACACTATGCTCGTTCTCTGGGGCTCCTTGTCTCCTCTCATGTCCCCAGCCTCTTTGTCTCTCTATCTGCAATGGCGTCCGTCACCGGCTCAAATTCTCCCTTCTTCACCCATCACCCATTCGCTATCCGTGTCGCGGAGAACTTACCCGCCGACATTATGTTGGCAAGTGACTGGAGTACAATCTGTCGAGCTGCGGCCTGGAACGGCGGTGTTGTTTTTGCAACGGGAACTTATGAGGCTGCATTCAATCTTCTTCCCGGTATGTGTCTATTTCATCTATTCCTACCTCATCCACTCCTTGCCGCTCCCTATCCGTCTCGCTCCGCCTCTCTCGCATTGCGAGACCACCCCGTCTCGTTTTCCTGTTTTCTTGTAACACAAGCTAACTCGAGACCTAGCCCAACGAAGCATCGCAGAACACATGCGTGCTGTACCTGGTACAATGGATATGCCAGCTCCGCCTCCCGCTGTCCTCCCCATCCAGCCAGCTGCATCTTCTGCGATGCAGGCCCAGTTACATGTATCACAGTCCGAAATTAGCACGTATCGTAGTCTTCGTGGATCCGTGATACGGCCACAGTTCAACGTTCAACGTTCAATGTTCATGCAAAGCAAAAAGATGTTCAACCCACTGTCGAGCGATGTGTTCATGATGTCGTTCAAAACAGCACAGAACAGAGGTTGCAAAGTTCAGAACCATTCGTTCAAGGCGCTGAATACCTTCGAGATGATGGTCACCAATCACTTCCTGCGCCTTCACTAGAAACTGACCCATTTGTTCAGCTCAGTCTGGATGAGAAACATTCAGTTGTTCATTTTCTTGTCCGTCACCAGCAGATCAACTGTGCTTGCATTGAGAAATATGGCTGCACGCCACGAAAATATGTCCAGATTAAGCACGGAACGTAAGGAGAAGAAGGGTGCAACTTTGCAGACCGAATTTGAACATCATCGATGTACCAAGGCATGTCTAATACTCAAATCCGAAGCGACGCGCGCAGGCATGACCTCTACAGTTGTCGTGACCGCCACTGAACTCCAGGAATCGTCACTCATTCTCAAACTCCGCTCCGGCTTGCCAGGCAAGAGAAAAGCAGCGGCAACCCGAGGAGGCCCCAGAAAACGCCAGAAGATGGCTGGCGGAAATATTGATGTTCGTAGTTTTCCGGTAATACTTTCTCAAGCCGAAAAGGATCAGATTATACGGGAATTTCGAGAGAGCACCAGTAATATGGCTCTGAAGCGATATGAAATGTTCGTTTTTGCGGCAAGCTTGAGCTTGGTTCCGAGGTCAAGATGAAACCTGCAGCGGATCTCAATATTTCTCTGCTCGAAAAGGCAGTACAACAACTGCGTGGAAATCATTCCCAACCATGCATCGAATCTTTCAAACGCTCCTCTCTGATCAACAATTCAACTTAGGTGCTTTGCCATCTTTGCAATCTCTCTGTGACCAACAATGTGTTTCGAAGTCTTCCGCTCCGCAGTTATGCCAATGGTCTCTGGATAGGTGAAGTGCCTCCCGAATTGCAAGATCTGACATTTCTTGAAGAACAATGTATTGCGCGTGCACGAGCCACAAGATGCATGTACAAGATCAACCTCGGACCCACTGGCCAACTTGCTGCGCGCGGCAACGTCTGTATCTTACCACAGGACACCAGTTCTTTCCTCCACGCAATGCCAGCTCCCTTGTTCAAGCTTCGAGATGAAATTTGTGTTGTACTTGTTGGATCACCAGACACGGAAGTTACTCAGGATACCTTGAGAAAATCACCCCTTCTAGTGCGCCGCGCACACATACGGAGAGCATTATTTTGGTTGATAGAGAACAATCCATTATACTCGGATCTGGATAAGAAATCAGTTGTTGAGAACCTTGAGGAATATCCCGAGTATGACTGCCCGCTCGCAGTGAAAGAATTTGTTCGCACCAACTCTGCCAGTAACCAAGGATCATCGTACACAACTTATTCTGACCAAGCTAACTCACACCTATTTGAAGCGGCAGAAACATTCGAACTTACCTCAACATCAGGAAAAATCCGACCCCATATATAGACCAACATAGTCAATGTAGTCGGCATAGTCCTGTCGTTTACCCCCTGTTATATAGCGCACCATAGCTGCCCCTCGACAGTATGTATGTCGCTGTAGTTGATATAGTTACAGTCGGCGCAATGTAGTCCTGTAGTCTTGTAGCAGAATAGGCAATATAGCTTGTTGTCGCACAATATATTGTCATCGGAAGGGCTCATGCTCATGAACATATGATACAACGAAAGCAACATGATATTATTAACCAGATACAATGCGTACTGGGCGAGCTAATGATGTCCATCTGACGACTCACGCACCTTCGACCCGCAAATCCTTCTGTTGTGTTATATTCGTTCCGGCCGCCACAGGAAGGTAGTGGAGATTGCCGACACCGGTCCTGAGGTTTGAGCAGGTAACACTGACGACTAGCGAGTTATTGTTAGCAAAATAGATATAACTGAGAGGGACATGGGCACGCACCCAAACAGAGATCGAGAAAGAAAATCGGCAAGCGGCAACGAAGTCTGGATACAACAGAATGGGAGAGGATAAATCTTGAATGAGAACCTTGAAAACAGTCTACATCTTGAATGATAGGCTTCGAAGAACATCGCTTGAATCAACAGTCTTGAATTCGGAATCGGTGAAGTTGGACAACGCGAGAGCTTGAGTTCCAGAAGCTTCCGGCTTGATAAGGCTTGATAGTTGTTAAGCAGCTTGGATGGTATGGGTCGGAGACTAGACTTGTATTTGAGGAGCGGGGTCGTGCTTGAGATCTGGTTAGAGGTGAATTGAGGGCGAACGCAAAGCCATTTGTTTCGAGTTAAAGAGAGGTGAGAATCTTGCTGATCAATGTGGCATTGAAGCGTTGAGACTTTGAGAAGAATGTGGTGGAAGCGGGCAGCGAGGGTGAGGCAAGGAGAGGCGGGGAGAGGGATGGATGGTGGTGGAGTGGTGGTGGGAAGAGAAAGAGAGTGGCCATCAAAATCAACCATCGACTGCGGAACACGTGTCGCGCACGGACCCTGATGCCAAGACTTTCGGACTTGGTCGTTTCCGTCGTTTTTTCCCTGTCCCCATCCTTCTGCTCTTCCCTGTTCGTTGCCGTCGTATCTCCCCTACTGAACCAACCGAACCTTGAATTTGACTCAAGCCTTCAATGCTTTAAACATACCAGATTGACAAGCCGCCTATCTCTCAGCTCTGTACGCATCGCCGCCGACGATTTCCGAATTGGAGAAGTTTCGATGTAGTCGGAGTCGGGTGGGAGGTAGTTGATTTTGAATGAAAGATGCATGTCTACCACATATTCTCCGTACAATGTTTGTGAGTCCTATCATCGTACTTCCTGCGGAAGTTCTATACCTGTTACTGTAGATTGTGTTGCTGTTGTAGACTTTGGTGTTGTCAATAGTGGGCTGTATTGCCGTGCAGACATGGTACATAGCGACCCATAGCGGCTCCCTGGAGCAACATCGGCCATGTAGCACAATATATTTCCCTCCGAAGCTATATCGACTACGAGCACTACAGCGAGCAATATACCCACGCTGGCAGCTACGGCCCGAGGAGTTTTTCCTGATGAACCACACTGATCGATGTAGATAATCTTCAATCGACTTACAAGCAACGGAAACTTCAAGCGCTTCATCGGCTTAAGAAACAGGAAACAGAATTCGTCAAGTTTCCTTCTGGGAGTACTCCATTACACACCTCGAGGAATCCCCGTGTGTTCGGATGGCTATGGCCGACTCTGTTCCCATATGGTGTTGGCATGCCTGAGAACAACGAACTTAAGTCGTCGCCGGATTTCAAATTCCGCAATGTCGACACTTTACCGCATGTTCAACATTTGCTATGTATTGCCGATAAACGGTTCCAGATTCACAAGTCCTTCATATTTGTCATGAGCAACATCATTCAGCGTCGTCAATCCTCTTTCAACTCGAGACTGGCCGTCAATCGCTCCTGGTTCCCTGTGATTCAACAGTTACTGCCCAAAGTTGACACAAAATCGATGGAAACATATCAAACAAAAATCGAAACGAACCCATTCGCAAAGCCCGAATCTGAAGGCGAAAAGGCAGCGGTTCAATTGATGAAATACCTGAACTATGTTTCGGATCATGTCCCTGGATCTGTAGGCGACGTTAACAAGATGAAACAGCAAGCGAAAAGTAAAGTGATATGTGAAGGCTTACCGCATGTTTTTGCAACAATCAATCTAGCAGATTCTCATAATCCTGTAGCTCAAGTCTTGGCCGGAAGAGAGATCAATTTAGACACGATTTTTCATGCGCTTGATTCGAGAAACGAAGGCAGTACTCGTGCTAAAGTTTTGGCTAGTAATCCAGTCGCCGGAGCAGAATTATTTCACTTGATGATAACAAAATTCTTCGAAATAATTTTGGGGACAAAACGAGAGTCGGGTATAGGAATATTTGGCGAAGTTGAAGGTTGGTATGCAGTGATTGAAGCCCAAGTGCGCGGAACACTGCACACTCATCTTTTGGCATGGCTGCGTGGTGCTCCAAAATCTCCGTTGGATATGAAAGAGAAACTTAATGCTGATCCGGAATTTAAACAGAAACTCACCGCTTGGTATGATGATATAATATGTCAAAGCTTTCCCAAAAACACAGTACCATATGTTCCAGCAGAGGGTATGCCAAAGCAGCTACCAGTCTTGAGCCGTCCTTTGGACCCAGATTCACCGCTTTATTCTCGAGAGAGAGATCAACATCATCGAAATCTATGCGAAAATACGGGACTCGTCCACGAGCACAATGCAACCTGTTTCAAACACTTACCACGGTGAAACGGTGCGTGTAGGTGTAGGCGTGAAATATACCGAAATATAAAATCACAAAATCTAATCCAATACGACGTGTGTGTGTGTGTGTGTGTTCGGGGTGGCGGGAGCACGTATCGTCCCTCAGAATACTTGTGCAAGCTTCAATCAATCAAGGTCGCTACGTTTGAGCGGGACGAACTACTAGATTGTCTAGCGAGAACGTAGCGGGCAAAACGATTCGCAGCGGGAGAAGCGAAGAGTCACTCTTTCTGAGACTTCGAAATGAGAAATTCTGAGTCTAGCGGGGAGGGTCTCCGTGCCAATAGAAAAGCGTCGCCCGGTAGTGGATCGTCAACCGGCAAGAAGCTTTCTGGATGACAACCGGCGGGCAGAAGGCGCGGCTCAGCGGGACGGGGTTCTTATACGACCGGCGCGGCTCTGGCGAGAAGCGGGGCTCTTATGTCGATGGCGCGGACACTAACAGTGACCCGGGCAGTTACACCACTACGCGGCGGCGAGCTCGAACGGGGGTCTTGGTTATACCGCGGAACGGCTGGCACACGGGGCGTCGACGGCGCGGAATCAAGCTCGAACGGGGGTCTTGGTTATACCGCGGAACGGCGAGAAACGGGGCTTCGTATTTCAGGAGGGCTCGGGCTCAAAGGCTGGCGGGGCTCTCAAAGTTCTGGCGGCTCGGTATGCCACAAGTCTTTCCGTATCACTCGAATCTCTCTCAGATATCAAGTCTAGTCTCTTTCAAAGTTCAATTCAAATTCTAGAGTCCGCTACAAACTGCCCTTGTCTACGGGTAGGTAATTGACTGAGTAACCAAAAGTACACCGGGAGATTAAATACATGCAGCGGGAGCAGAAACAACCAAATAAAATCATGATGAGAGAGTGTCAAAGAGTGATGCCGCGCCCGCTGGGAACCAATGGTATATTCAGGATTGCGAGTCGTGAGTGAAAAGACTGCCTCCCGGAGAAAGTCCATGCGGGCGGGTGGGTATCGCGCCTTATTGCAGTGCAATGGCGTGCTGGTTGCCATGTCTCCAAGGAGAGACACGAAATATCTTCTTCATAATGTCTGCTTGCCGCTGGTCGAGCAAAGGTCAAGTTCGCCCCCCGCCGTCCGTACTGGTGGCGGCTCGAGTGCGGTCAAGTTCTTTTAAGTTCTTCTGTCATCAGGAAAGAGGCTCCCGCTTGAAGCAGGGCAAGCCAATATAATCCAAAGGTTCGCCACTCGCCGAGAGACTCCCCGATATCAACGGTATTTGACACCGGCATCGTCGGTTGGTCTCCCCGCTAGTGAACCCGAGGCAGCCGATGCTCCCCGGTTGATCCAGTCCACTCGTCGGCTAGCCGGGTACTCGGCGATAAGCCCGCTGCTCGTGTAGGATCAAGTCTTCCTTGATCTGGCCCTCCTGTGAGGTCTTGTTCGACCCGCCGAAGGTGATGTTCCCGGCGGCATGTCCCCGCCAGTACTAATGAGTTCGTCTGTCCGTCCGTCTGATTCGTTCTATGGTGGGTCGGCGGTTTAGCGCCTAACTTCAGGGTTTTGGTAATTCCTCTTGGTGGCCTCCGGCACCTTAAGGCAACGGTTTCCCGCTACGCTCTCGGCCCAACAGTAGTAGTAGTTGAAGTCAGAGTCCCGTTCCCATGTTTAGGGAAAACGTCGCTAAGCTCCCGCTACCAGATGATGATGTCCCGCTGGCTTATCGGCCATCCTAAGCAATAAGATACTACCCTCGAGGTAGAGTATATCTTCTGTAATCCTAGCCTCACTTCCTCCCGCTGATAGGTACAGAAATCGATAAATTTCTGTGGTTTCACGCGTAGCCGCTGAGCGGCCCTATCATCTCCCCCTTTCTAGATTTCAACTCTCCCGAGTTGACGGTGGGTGTTCCGCCCGCTGAGCGACTTGTCATCTTTCAGAGGAAGGGGACTTCAAGACCATCTCGTCTTGAAACGATTTCTGATAAACGCTGGCGACCCGCCAGCGAGGCCCGACGATCCCGCCAGTTCCCTTCTGTATTCCATTCCAGAATCAGCCCTCTGGCTTCCCGAAACTCTCTTTCGACCTATTTTTAGGCCGACCCTGCAAGGCCATTCAATTCGAACCTTATCCTTCGCCGCGGCGCTCGGACTTCGTCAATCGTCATCGGGAATGCATTGACTTCCCGATTGGGAAGTACATCAGCTTCTTTTCATTATATCCAAACTTTATCGTTGTAGGTCCCTGCTTCCACCTTTCTAGGCCCGCAGCCGCAGTCTGACTCAGATTTTTCGCTCTCACGGCGGCGCTTCTCTATTCAAATGTTTTTCTCTGAGGTTTTTCAGAGAATCCCATCAAGAATTTCGAGCTCCGCCGCTCGACGTATAAAAGAGCCAGAGGTTTTGTCGAGGTTCCCATCAAATTTTCCTCTGTTCATCCTGTTTTCTTCTATTTTCAACTTCTTTTATCCCAAGCCCGCCAACGTATTGACGTGAGCCTTCCCCGCCAATCGTCTTTGAGACTTTTTACTGAGTTTAGGACTCATGTTGGATGTTTCACACCCAGCATGACCTCCGCTGCCGCTCCTGCTCCCGCCAAGGACTGGTACCGTGCCCTCCGCCGCCTTTCGAGTGACGAGTTCCGCGACCTCAAGCAAATCGCTATCCCCGCTGTGGCCAAGCAGCAAGACTCCGCCAACCTTTTCAGGTTCCTCAACAACATCCGGGCTATTATGGTAGGTCCCCGCTGCTGCTAGTCGGCGGCGGCTCCCTCTGATCGTCCGTTTTCTTTAGACAGACTCGCGGGCCAGGCTGGGCGATCTTCGCGGCTGCCCGCCGTGGCTGATCGCCCTCCACTATTCCCTTCGGACCGCTGTGAACCTCGCCGACCCGGGCCAAGACTACCCCCAGCTCAGGGAGATGCTGTTGACAAGATCGGAGATCCTCCACTTCGGCTGCCCGGTGAGCAACTTGTTCTCTTTCTTTCTAGTTCTTGGCTGACCCGTCCGCTCGTTGTTGCAGGACACATATTTGCGTGACTTTACGGACGTCAACGCGTCAAAGCAGCTGCCCGGCGTACCCTCGCTCGCCCCGCCCGCAGCGCCTCCTCAGACGCCTAAGGTCACTCCAGTATCTGACCACCCAGCGGGGTCCAAGTCGCGGAAGCCAGTCCCCGCCAAGGCGTCTTCGTCGTCCTCCTTGCAGGGTCCAGCGCAACCCGGCCCTTCTGCGTCCACCAAGTCCAACAAGGTAAGTCGAGTATGCCAGATCCACCGCCGGGCCCGAACTAAACTGGTTCTGATTTTTCAGGGCGGCGGCGGGCCTCGTTACGGTGCCATCCCCAAGGAAGTCCCTCAAGTCGTTATCATCACGCCGGCGCCCGCAAGCGGTCCGAAGCGCAAAGCCCCCGATACCCCCGCTGAGGACGAAGAGCCTAAAGGCAAGAAGGGCAAGGTAAGCCCCGCTGCCAGTAAAGCCCCTTTGTTTCTCGACTCAGGCCTTTTCACTAGCCCGCCAAGGCACCGGCTTCGGAAGGTATCTTCAATATTTATCAGTTCCTTTGCGAACATAACGAACGCGCCCGCTCAGGCCACGACTCCGACATCGAGGTGATCGAGACCAAGGACGCCCCCAAGGCCCCGGTGGCTAGTTCGAGCCGTAAAGGTACCGTCCCCGAGCTAACCGTTCTTTCCTTAACTTTCTTATTCCTACCAACAGCCGCCCCCGCTACCAAGACCGTCAAGACCGGCACGAAGACGCCGCTCCCCATTTCTGCTTCGGTGGCGGTTAGGGACGTGTCAGAGGCCATGCTCATCCAGAGCATCCTTCGCTCGGAGGACATCGTCCCCGTCAAGACCAAGATAAGTTTTCTTTCTTTGTTTCCCCCTTGTAGCCGCTAGGCTGACTTCTTTGCTTACAGCGGGGTTGCCCACAGTCAGACTTTGAACCTGCGCTCTCACCCCCGCCGTAACCGTCTGCCAGAAGAAGCCGGCTTCGTCCAGCCCAACAAGGGCGTTCTCCACCAATTTCTCAGCATGCTGCCGGCCGCCATTCGCGAAGACCTTCCCTTCGACGAGGAAACCAACCGCTATGTCATCACAGACGATTGGATTCGCCAAATGCTGAACTTGTCGCGCCCGCAGGTGAGTTCTCTTAGCCACTCTCCCGCTAACTCAACTTGACGCCTTTCATTCCAGGTCGGCCCCCGATGCACCAACTGCCTCAGTTTCGGCAGTACTTGTGTCATCGAGGGCACTCCCGCCATGTGTCGCGGCTGCCGCCAGAAGAAAACGACCAACAGCTGCTCGCTGCTCATGAGCGGTGAAGTCTTGGGCGCGCTAGGACCCGAGGTCCTTCGTTACGCTGACATGTCCAACGCGGGTGAGTTTTCCAAATTTCTTGGTTCCCGCCTGGACCTCTTTCTAATAATCTTTCAATTCCAAGGTTGGAAGGAGAAGATGGAGAACGCGATGGCCCTTGGCCGTGTTGCCGCCGACGCCAATACCGCCGCTATTCGTGCCAACTCGGAGTACCAGTACGGTCTCCTTCAACTCCTTCTGGTGATCCTCAAGACCCGCCGCTCGCTGACTTACGAGGAGTTCTTGGATCGGTTTGCCGGGGACGACGAGGCTGAGTGCGACTTCCTCATGGAAGTCACGCTCAAGTTGGCGATGGCTCAATCGCTGACCGCCGAGTCCGACCTTCACCGTGGTTGGGTTTGGCACGCGGTCTCTTACGACGATCTCCGCTCCCCGCTGCCGACTCCCTTCAAGTCTGCCTGGGATTTCTACAAAGCCGTCGACAATCGCGAGCTCAATGACCACTACGGCTTCTTCCTCATCCCCGCCCTTGCCGACAAAGAGGGCAAGGCGCAGTGGGTCGAAGTCAAAGTGAGTTTCACCATTTCTAATCCTTTCTAGTTCTAATTCGTCAACACCCGCCAGGCCGACGACTGCCTCGACGTCCTTTTGGACGACAAGAAGTTGCCAGCGGGCGTGTCGGACGTGAAACTGCGCAATCGCCTCGCCCGTGAACTTCAGCAGTTCGAAGGCCTCACAGTTCCCGAGAAGACCGCCGACGGGCGGCCCCACCCCTTCAAAGTTCTTCGCGATACGCCCGGATTTTTGGGCAAGCTCAAGAAGCTCGGCCAGGTGACCGACATTCCCGATGTCGCAGAGCCAAAGCCCGCTCCCGCCAAGAAGAAATCTCGCAAGAACAAGAAGGTGCCGGTCAGCAAGCCCACCGTCGAGTCCGACGGGGAATACGAGCCGCCGGTCGAGGCTCCCGCCCCCAAGACTCCAACCGCAGCTTCCGAGGTCGAGGAGGAGGACGAAGACTCTGAAGAGTCAACCGACCGTGAGTGACTTTAGCACTCCTCTTTCTTTCAATTACTTATTTCTCTTTCTAGCTGAAGACCGCTTCCCGCCAGCCCCTGAAATGTCTGCCAAGAGGGCCGGGAAGCAAAAAGCCGTAGAGCCCGTCGACAGTGCCGGCGAGGAGGAAGCTGACCAGGATGCCGCCGGCGAAGACGACGTCCCCGAATCGGGCATCATCGACTTGGGAGAGGAGGATGACATGGCCCCTAGTTCTTGGGGAATGCCGCCGCCTCCGTTCGATGGCGCAGCGTCTTGAAGGTAAGGCCCCCCACCTACTCTCTTTTCGTCCGTCTCACTGACTACTTCATAGCTTGTCGGCGGCCACCTTCTTCAGTCGGGCGGGGAGGTAAATCTCCCCCTTTCTTAATCCTTTCTCTTCAATTCCTGACAAGTGCTTTTCCCGCCAGAAGATTGTTTCATCGTGGGGGCCGAGCGGCCCCCAAAAATATATTATTCGCTAAACGTATCGCAGGGTCCGGGTCCCTTCAACCCGATTGCAAATGGTTTCGTGTGCGCGGTGCAGCCTGGCAGAACATTCGGTTCTGCCCGCTGCACCCTTCAAAAATAAAAATATTCTTTCCATAGTATATAGCAGCATGTGCCGGCCAAAGAGCCGATGAAATAAAAGCTTTTGAATTGCGCTGCTCTTTCTTGTGTGAAAATCTTTAAGTTCCTTCTGAGTTTCTGAGTCAAGTCCCCGCCGCGAGCTTTCTTAAGTATTGAGTTAAGAGTCCGAGCTAGGGAATTTCGACAAAGTACCGCGCCCGTCGGCTGGATACGACTTAGAGAGCGGGTTGAACACAGAACGTCAAGTTTTTCAACATGCCGAGCGGCATCAACGCTTATCACCGTTCTTCATCTTCTAGCGGGGATTGCCCGCGGCTTCTCTTCTGACTATCAGCGGCTGTCCTCGGGCTCCACCGGGTGGCTAGTTCCTCATTCCTCCCGCTGGTCTCGTAAGAGTGATAACGTAGAGTAGGACTGGCCCGGCGGCCCGAGCTGCCCGCTACCGTACTTGTATAGTTGATAGGGGTAGATAGCCAATCAAACCATCTTTTTCCTTCAATCGTCATGCCTCAGCCCATAGGTGAAGTCTTAATCGACTACCATTGCTTCCCGGTGGTCAGTCAAGACTTTGTGCGCAAGATCTATACTGTGGTAGGCTGTCCTCGCCACATTTCTGCGCCAAGTCCGACCAGCCGCTAGCCAAATCTCGTCTGCACGCCTTGCAGTGACGCCGGCGAAGACTGTGAATTTCTTCACTGGGGCTCAAAGTGCACTCGGTGCCGGGAGGCGAAGGTCCCTAAATGCCTGTTCGCCGGGGTGGATTGGTTCAAATATACCTATCCGTCTTCGACCTTTCCGACACTTTTCATCTATCGCAGCGGTAAGTCCTGCCGCTCTTCGAATTCTCATCTTCCTTATTCTATTCAGGCGGCACTTTGTACGACCTTGCATTCCTCGAACTCTGGTACCACTTGCGCCTCGGCGGCTTAAGCCCCGATATGTTTATAGGCTCGGTGGACGGTGAGCCCGCTGACTTCTTGCGTCGGCGGGAGGAATTTGCTGGCGACCTTCGTGACTGGGACATTGCTCACGACCTAAACCACGCCGCTCACTCCAGCCGGCGGCTGTATTTCTACAACATCCTATCTCGAGTTTTACGCGAGTGGCGTACCCAGGATCGCTCGATCCATGCCCAGTGCGACGTCGACGCAGCTATCCTGCTCCATGATATCAGGCGACGGGACTCTGATGTTCCGACCGTCGTGCCCTTGGCCCAAGGCACGCGCCGCCAGACCTTCGAGCGGTAACCCAGGCTAGTAGCTTTTCCCCGTTAGGGTCAAATAAATCTCTTTGCCCGGTCGCAAGCCGTTATCGTGATGTCTGATTCCTTCTGAGCTTTTTGGTCCGGCAGCCGGTGGTACTCACCCGTCGGCTATAGGTTTTACTTATAGCGGCCGGTGCCCAGTGAGTCCTTCGAGCGATGCCCGCCTTTTCTTTGGCAGCGACTTTTTACTCAGAACGCTTTAGGAGCTTCACCGGTCCCTCAGAGTACCAGCTCGTACTTCAAGCTCAGTTTGTGGGTCTTTCGTTCTTTCTCAGTGTTCTCCCGCTGACGGGTGCCTCTTCTTAGCCGGAGTATGAATGCCAGTGCTGCCTCAAGAACTACCGCCATTGCATCTGGATTCAGTGGGGTGAAGCCTGCCTCAGCTGCATGTTCATAGGCCGCGCCGCCTTGTGCTGCTACACTAAGAAGTCCGTCTGGCAGGCCGAGAACAGCCGTCGTCGCGACACTCTCCTAGCCTCTCGGCCAGGTAAGTCTGCTTTCTATCTTTATACCTCCCAGCGGGGGCCTTAGTGAATTTTAGCTCCCTCCGCCGGACGGATCGCTCAGTTTGACTGGTACGCCCGGGCTGCCGGTGCCCGACTCGACGAGAAGAGGTACATTGACGTGCGTACTTGCACCATCCTCGCCGCCAGGTCCATGCTCGGCACCCTTGGGTTCGGCCAGCTACGCTTCTTGTACGGACTGTGGTTTGACGCGAAGGGGGCGGGCGTACGAAAGGAAATTGTAGATCTCCTCCGGGATAGGTTAGACGCTGTAGCCCTCCAGTCCGGCGCAAGGCTCCCGCCCGTCATGTTCATCGGGCCGTAAGCGTAGTAGGAAATATATTCCCACTGTCAAACGAACTTGCATCTTTAAAACTCTGTTTCAAGCTGCCCGATTAGGAAGGCTTCTTAGAAACCAAAGCTTCCTCGTGTTTTTGCCCAGCGGGAGCTCAGCACCTCGTTGGATATTCCACATGTATTGCGGATCTTCCGGGAGCATCGGGTGCAATGAGTCCCGCTGTCGATCTTTCTGTTTCTGGGTCTCCCGCCAGGTCTCAGAGAGATATTTAAGCTGGCGGGAAGGTCCCATTTGCTTCAGTCGTCTACTCATGTCTTTGCTGGAACATCCACTCTTCCCGAATGACCCCGTCGGCCCGCTCAGGGAGTACTATGTACGTTCCTGAACATTTTGCCTCGGGTAATTCCTCATCATTCGGCAGCCTGGCCGAGTATGCTCTGCGTGCCTCAACGCCCGTTCTCATTGCGAGTTTACTGAGTGGGGAGCGTCGTGCACCCGCTGTTACTTGCTGAAGCACAACTGCTCGTACACCCAGACCGCTGAGCTGGCCGATGAAATTGCTGCCCGCCGGCACCGTTTCAAAGAGGGTCCCGATCGTAAGTGACGACTTCTTTCTCATCTGTTGCGCCACAACTGATTCCCCGCTCGCTTCTAGCGGCTACGAAGGAACAGCTTGCTGCTTGGGATGTCCTTCACGAGGGGACCCTGGCGCAGTTCCCATTCTGGCAACAATACCATTCTGTAATCGTCGGGCGGAACGTCGCAGAGGCAGCCCAACGGCTGTCTTTTTACTTCGAGGCCCGCTTGGTTTTCCATCTTCTTCAGGAGGCCAAAACGGCTAATCTCCCGGCTGCGTATGTTGCTGTTATCCGCGAGCGGTTAGACGTTCTCGCCAATAATCTTTTCCTGGATCTTCCGGCTAGGATGCGGGCAGTGTAGATACAGGCACATGTACTTTCGGATAGTTCGTTCCGATAGCACACGCTCCCGCCCCATGTGAGGCCTTGGAAACATTTATTTCTTGGTAAAGATGTGCCCGCTGCCCTCAAATGACGTGCTAGGTGACCCACCTCTCCCCCTTTCAGAAATCTCAACTGTCCCCAGTTGATCGATCAGAGGAAATTCAGGTTCCCCGGCAGCAAATTTTCGTGCCACGGAACGATCGGGTGCGTTTGAAATAATTTTCTGCGCCACCGGCGGGTGCATCTACCATAAATGGTAATCCAAGTTCGGCCGTTGACCAAATTTCGTCCAAATTATCCTTACGGCGTTAATTACGGCCGCTCGAGTATAAGAAGCAGCGGGCGGACGGGTATACCCCCCAGCCTCGTCTACTGTCTTTACTCTGCTTCCTCCAAAATGTCTCAAAACGATTACAACACCGTCAAAGCCGATTTCCTCAAGGCTATGGACGTTGCCGCCAACCTCGTCAAGTACTCGCCGCCCGAGTCTCGTAAAAACCAGCTCAAGGACGTCGCCGAGATTCTCGTAAGAGCCGCCGGCTACATTGACCAGTCTCGTTTTGTTAACATTATTCTTTCGTTCGTAGGCGCGCCTTCCCCCGCTCATGCCTTTCATTTTGGAAGACAAGAGCGCGGTCCTTCGTGAGGCAATCTTCACCTCGCGTGAATATTACCACTCCTTGTACGACCCGGATGGTAAACGGGACGTGACCTTCCCCGCTGGGTACGATGCCCTGCGGCGGATCACCAAGGCCATTCACGAAGACCGCTCCAAGAAGGCGATCCCGCCCGTCTCCACCGTTTCTTCTTCCAAGGGGACCCGGGTCGGTTTCACTAACTTTTATTGTTGTGCCCACCATTGACTCACAATCATCCCCCGCTAGAAGAGTACTCGCGGGCGGTCTCAGGGTGAACCTGAGTCTGAGGACGAGGACGAAGGCACCGTTCGTGCTCCATCGCCCGCTCTCACCACCCTTGGTGCTGACGAGGTTCGTTCTTTCGTTTAACAACTGGCCTGTGTAGAGCTGACGATTGACACTTCTATCATCGCCGTTGGGTGTTTGTTCACCCAGATGCTCGTTGACGATGAGCATGTCCCCGCTCCCAAGGCTCCCCCTACCGGTCCCAAGGCTAAATCAGCCATGGCGGGCAAGAAGGGTGCGCGCGCTGTGAGTCGCACGTTATTTCTGCTTTAGCTTCTGTCATTTATTTCAATCTTTCAGCATAGCCCGGCCCCCGCTAAGAAGGGCAAGGGCAACAAGCGCGCCCGCATCGACAGCGTCCCGTTCCACGAGGACTCCTTCCTCACCCACGGTGAGTTTCCCGTCCATTGTCAGTGGTTTCCCGCTGAATGTTATTACAGCAACGGCTGAATTTTACGCTTCGGCACCCGCTTCAGGTGCTGTTGTCGACGAGGCCGCTAGCGTCGTTGAGATGGGTACCGAGTTCATGAGCAACCACCTTGCCTTGCGCAAGCGGATGTATTTCATCATGGTCGAGCTGGCGGTCATCCACGAGAACCTTCGTAGTTCTCTGGCCCGGCGCGAGCAGCTCCTCGACGAAGGAGAGAAGATCTCGGCTCGCCTTCGCGACTTCCCCGAGTCTTCCTCTGCCGGCGTCGATGCTCATGTTCCCTGACTCGTTCCTAAGGAGCTCCCCCAGCGGGTCCCCCCTTCTTCAGAATACTCGGTACTGGCTCAATCGTTTCGGACACCTCACGGCTCATCCTTCTGCTGGCCGCCACACACTCCCCGGGTGCGCAACTTGTTCGCAGCGCACTGGCGGGAGATGCAGACAATACAATTACTCAAGGACTTCGAATCCCGTTTCAAAATGTAACGTAGATATCGTAGCAGTAATTCATTTCCGCGCAGCGGCTTTCGTGGCAGAACGAGTCTTCCGTTTGAAAGGCAGCGGCTCATCCGTGTCAGGTTCCTCTTCCTCTTCTTCTTCCTCGGGCAAGGCCTCCTGCAGAGCCGGCTCTTCGTCAGCCGTCCCGCTGGGGGTTAACCTCACATTCCCGAATTGGAAGTCATCTCCAGAATAACTGTCTTCCTCCTGGACCATCTTTTCTAGCGTCTCTGCCGAGAGGTCGATTAAGTCGTGAATGTCAGCGGGCAGCTTGATAGAGCGCCGCTGCTCGAAGGGGACCACTCTGAACTGAGCAATCTTCGATTGAAAGACAGAGCCGTCCATCTCCGCTACGATATAACTTCCACCTTTCGTACGCCGGATGATAATTACTGGTCCCAGGTATCTGGCGGCCATCTTCGTATTCAGCGATTTCTCAACGGTCGTATTCCTGATGAGCACCAAGTCTCCCGGCTCGAAATGGTAATCTTCGATAGTATGTTTATGTGCTATCTCGTACCGGCGCAGATTCGCTCGTTTCTCGTCGGTGACCCGTTCCCTCATCTGTTCGACGTGAGTGGCGTGCTTAGCCAGAGCCTGGGCTCGATAGCCGATTAACTCAGCGGTCGTTAGAGTCCTGCCGGGCAGATGCACTAGCCAAGTCGCTTCTTCTATATCCAGCGGGAGGATTGGATGTGCGCCCGTTACCATAAAGTAGGGTGAACAACCCGTTCCTCGTCGAATAGTGACCCGGTCAGCCCACAACATCTGCGGGAAGAACCAGTACCACTTGCTGGGATTCCCGCCAGTAGCTTTCCATAAGGATTGCCTCATCGAGAAGTGCCCATTTTCGACTTTCCCGTTGGCTTGAGAATTATACGGCGAAACTCTAATATTTCTTATGCCGTATTTAGACTCAAGGTAGGCTACGGCCGCTAGGAAGGCCGGCGCATTATCTGTCACCAGTTCCTCCGGGCAACCCCACCTACAAATCACATCTTCAAGTAAGAACAAGGCCAGCGTTCTGGCATTCTCGTTCTTTATCGGCCGCGCTTCTATGTAGCTGCTGAGAGAGCAGCGGGCGTCGACAATTTTATTGAAGCCGTTGGAAGGAGTACCAACGACCATCACATCGACGTGTACCACCTGGAAGAGCGAAGGGGTATGGGTGACAACGGGCGGGATCTTTAATAAAGTCCTTTGCCTCAATTGACACAATTCGCAAGTCTTAATGTACCAGGTGACATCCCGCTCCATCTCAGGCCACCAGAAACGCATTTCTATCAAGGATTTGGTAGCAAAGACGCCGCGATGAGCTAGGCTATCATGAGCCGCTCGCATCATATACATTCGGTGTTCTTTGTCTACCACCAACTGATGTGCGCTCCCCGTTGTGGATTTATGATAGAGTTTTCCATCTGCATCCTCGAAGAAGCCGGTGGCGAATCGTAGGAAAGCTTTGTATTCCTTGTCGTTCATGCCATCCGGGCGAGCCAGGGTGTTTCGTCGCCATTCCTTCATGAGGAGCAGCCGCTCGTCCGCTAGCTTCGCCGCTACAGATCGTTGGTCTTCAGGATACGGTTCCCGCTTCGTCGGGTCGTATTTCAATTCGAGGTCAGGGATCAGCGGCTCGCCTGCTGGCTTGTCGTCACCCTTTGACTGAGAGAAGACTTCGAAAACATATTCTCTACTAAGGCGGGTGTAAGCCCAGGCCTGTTCGGCGTCGTTTTCGAAGTCAGCGGCTGACTGAGCCTCGTCCCCTGCCAATTCAGCTACCATATATCCACCTCGGGTGTCAATATCGTGCTTGAAATCCTCGAAATTCTTGAGAGGCGGCCAAGCACTACTTTCAGGATGAAGACCCGGCGGCTCGTTATTATCGAACTCGTCTTCTGGATGATCATACTCTGGATCCCCCGGCTGAACACGCCGGCGGGAGAGCCCATCTGGCCCGAAAGTCTTGCCCGGTACATGCTTCAGAGTAAAATGAAACATTAAGATCTCCTCGATCCAGCGGTTGATCGTAGCGTTGGGTCCCATTCCCGGGTGATCCAACATGCCTTTGAGGTACTGAGCGTCGGTTTCGACGACCAGTTTGCGGCAGCCCAACAGCCAATATTGCATGTGGTCCAGCGCCCTCTTCAAGCCAAACAATTCCCGCTTGGGCTGAGAATACCTCGACTCTCGTTCATTCAAAGGTATGGAGCTGAAGCGGGCATAGTACCGCTTATTTAGGTCCAAAGGATCCCGCTGGTACACATGCACTCCAACTCCAAGGTACGACGTATCAACCGCCAGCACCACTTCGGTGTCCCATTCATATCTTATAGGTCTAAGCGCGGGACATTCTCGCAAAGCCTTCTTCAAAACTTTCATGCAGGCGTCTTGGGGCGGGCCCCACTCGAATATGACTTCTTTCCGGGTAAGCTTCTGAATCGGTTCAGCCTTGACCGTGTAGTCTTGGATGAACATCCTCATAACGCCCACAGTTCCCAGAAAGGCTTTCACATCGTGGAAATCCTTCAGCGGGCCCCATCGCTCAATGACGCCGATTCTATCTTCATCCGGGCGCATGCCCTCGTATGAGCAGACATGGCCGACCACCTTAAAGGTTCCCCGGCAAACCTGCAACTTCTTCCCGCTTACAGTCGCCCCAGAATAGGCTAGCCGGGTAAGTACCCGGTTGCAGTCTACCAAGTGTAACCACACAAAGACCCTTATCAGCGGGTTCTCTGGGATGGTCTCGTACGTCCCGTCAGGCTTCTCATATCGAGTGAAGCCGCCGGCGACAGGCACGTCATCTATATACGGCCGGGTAACCGCAGGAATTTCATCTCGCAGGATGTAGGTTACGTCTTCGTGGAAGATCGGCACCGAGTTGGTCCAACCCTGCGGCAATCTTACCAATCGAAGCGCCCCAAACGGAGTTTGGAAGGTCGTGTAATCTCGAGATTCCGGGTCAATCAGCCGGTGGTTGTACCCAGAATAAAGATCAAACGTGGACCCACAAGCCCTTCCTGCGAAATGTTCGGCTAGATCCGCGGCGCCGGGAGGCACCCCAGAGTGCGCAATGGTTACCGCGTTCAGCGGCTCCAACGAATGCACTAACCGAATCGACTTCTTATCACTCTTCAGAACTCCAAAGTACTTTGTGCGGTACGAGCCGTTGGACGGTTCGTAGATATTGGCGTCGATACTCGCCCTAAGCACCTTGCAGACTTCTTCCAGCTGCCCCGGCGGGATGGGAATATTTCTTTCCACCCAGACCTTATGGTCTGCCTTCACCGGGAACTTGACTGGCGGGAAGAAATCCGTCCTGAAAGTTCCTCGTTCACTGTCATCCCATGCTACCGTATTTTCGTGTATAGATAACATGTGATGAACCAGCTTCATCTCTTCATCATTCAGGAACCCATCATTATGCAGTTCGTCCACTACCGCTTTCCTTTCCGCTGTGTACCTCCCTACGGGAACGAACTCTGGCGGGTGAGGGTCTAGCGGGACGAGATTCTGCAGCGGATCCCCAACGATATTTCTTTCTATCCTGAACTCGGGAGGGAGCGGCTCGAGGACCGGCTTTACTTTCAGCGCTACCGGCTTATATTTCTTCGAGAACACCTCCTTCACCTCGACTTCAGGCGGGTGATCCTCGGGAACGATTTCCTCCATCAACACCACTTTCGTCTCGTTGTGTTCGAACCCGGGCACCACCCAGTCGGCGTAGTCACAGCACTGACAGCGTTCCCCTGCTGAATGTCGAGATCGCTCCTGTTTGAGCGATTCAATATCGGCACCGGCTGTCATGAACACAGCGGCTGGGTCCTTCAGTTTCTCTCTGACTTTATCCGTTATATTAGCTACGATGGCTACATAGGATTCGCCGACGTTCTTTCCTTCTGTCAGCTGCTCATTATATTCCTGAAATAGCTGAGCAGCGGGTTTGTCATCAACTTCTGGCATGGCAGCCGCTAGGTAGGCCATTTTCGTCTCGGCCATCGAAAACCCCTCTCCTCCAGATTTCATCAAAGCGCAAATTCTAGGAACATTATTCTCGTCCAGTTCTATCTGAACCGCTAACTCTCCTTGATGGTTAATCAACTCCTCGAATTCTGAAAATTTTGTTCCTCTTCGCCGCTCGCCTGCGCAGCCGGTGGCGCATCGTTTTGTACGCGCCGCACCTGCCGCCGCTGACCTCTGGGGAAGGTAGGGACGACCACCCGCTTCGAAGTGGAGGGGTCGGTCAGAGTCAGGAACTGGTTCCCGTCAGAAGTATTTTTGATACCGCTGGCGGTCAGAATTTCGAAGGGCCGCCCCAGCAGCACTTTGTATGCCGGGTTCCGTATAACATGCACTTGTAGGTACACTGTCATATCGCCGAACCTGAAGGGGACGTTCCTCGCTAACCCGACTGACTTTTCGGTTTGCCCGTTGGCGCTCATCATGTGGATACAGTTATCGGGGTCCCAGCTGACTCCTAGCTCGGTGGCTACCGACAGGGCCATGGACACGATCTGTGATCCACCATCCAGAATGCATTCGACTTCGGCGGCTCCATGAATGAGCGGGAAGACCACTCTCAGGGCCGCTGATTCTCCAGCAGAAGCTTCGGAGATCGCGACGAAGATTTCTCTCACCGGCTCACCATCGGCTACCGACTGCCAATATTGCACCGCCGGGTCGACAGTAATGAGAGCCCCCGCTGGCATGAGCCCATCGGCCACAGTTGAGACCTGAACTAATGCTTCGTAAGGGAGGTCCTCCAAGGCTACGCTGGAGGACTCATCATCTTCGTCGGCTTCTTTCTCTGCGTGGCTAATCAATTGCTCGAGGGTGACTCGAACAGCGGGCGAGACCCTCTTCTTCGAGAGCAACGCCTTAGCCTGACGCAGCAACTTCGGGCTGAGGGCGAACAACCTCCCCAGCGGGAGTGCTATTTCCAGGTTTCCAAAGATCTCCTTTATCAAGGACTCGACCTCCTCATCTTCCTGGTCCTCTACGGGCGCCTTCAACTCGTAGTTCTTTTCGTTGGCCGCTGGCGGCACATTTCCCGCCGGCCGAACTCTAGGTTCGTTGGGCCTTTTAGCTGGCTTGACCGGGGGAACGTTCCTGTACGGAAGTTCCGGCGGCTGAGTGCCATTTTGTTCTTCTGTCTCCTCCCGCTCCTTTTCCTTGGTCTCCACGATCGCCGGCTGTGCTTCGACAGCGGGCTTTCGTATCGTCCTCGGTTTATAGGGCAACTTCGGCATCACAACTTCCATTTTCTTTCCTGCGGGCGGGCGTGCTTGTCGGCTCTCCGGGGGCTTATCCGCAGGGGGTTTCCCCTTGGCCCCCTTCCTCGAACTCTCTAAAAATGCTCACCTTCGACGCTGTTCCCCGTTCGGGAAGGACCAGCCCCGTTGGAAGAGCGAGAGTTCGCTGAGACAGCCGCCAGCAGAATCGCAACAGCGTTGGCGTCGAATTGCGGCGGGGGAGATTGGCTTTGATGAGCCACAAGGGGTGGTTGAACACCCCCTGATCCATGCGACTGGAGTTGCGTCACTTGCCGCTGGAGGTTTACTTGCTCAGCTCGCAAGGAAACCAATTCTTCTTCTCTCGGGTCATAGTAGAATTCCTCGTTCTGGCTGAACGCGGCTTGCGCGGCTTCCAGCTCCTGCTCGTCCATGTCAAGAACGGAGAGCTGAGCGAAGACAGACTGGTAGTTTTGCGCAGCGGCCGTGGGTTGGGCGGCCGGGCGGTACTCCTCTACCTGCTGCTTCTTGGACTTGTGCCCGTCTTTCGGGATTGGTATCCCATCGGGGAAACAGTCTCTGAACCCTACGACCTTCATCTTTCCACTCCCTATGTGGGCTTGCCGAATGAGACACTTATCTCTAAAGTGCCCGAACTTGTCGCAATAAAGACACCCCTGATCCGCCAGGTTCCCTTTGAATTGCACGGTTGGCATTCGCGGGAAAGACTGGGAGTCAGCGGCGCCTGGGACTCTGCCCGGTAGGGACTTATAGAAGGATTCCAACTCGGCCATCCTCTTCTTGGTCGCGGCGTCGATCTCTTTTAATTGGGAGGTCTGGTTATCCAGCCGCTCCATCATAGTGACGACCGACACCTTAATCGTCTCAAGAAGGGACTTGTTAGGGTCCTCCTCTTCTTTCTTTACCGTCACGTTTGGGTGAGGTAGTATGGATCGCCCGCTCGACGCCTTTCCAGACCCGCTGGAGGTCTTGGACTTGCTCGAGTAACCCCGGTCAGAGGCGCCAAAGAACTCAGAGTTAGCGGTCGAGCGTTTTGCGATCCTTTTGGCTTCAGTCATGACCTCGGCCAGCGTCCATGTGCGGACCTCTGGCTCGTCAGCATCATCCCCGGCAGCGGGAGGTTTCCGCTCGAGGTTCTCCAGAATCCGTTCCTTGAACTCAGGACTCAACTTGGAGAAGAACATCGGGAGAGCCTCCCGGTGCGAAATTAATTTCGAATCGAGAAGCTTGTTCGCCTCGACGTTCATGACGCGCATTAGGCGCATGAGTTCGTCTTCATCATCCCGGTCGATCCCCTCTTCCGTGAACTTACGAAGCTGCCGGTGCAATTTCTGCACAGAGCCCTTCTTTTGGTCGACTACGGACGGGTAATTTTCCAGGATTTCTTTCTTAAAGTCGTCGAACTTCTTAGAATACGAGGCGAATTGCCGCCACTCCTCGGCGGTTGCCTGAGCAGTATAGCGGCAGACAAACTCGTTCTTCTTATCATCCGGCGTCTCATCTAATTCCATCATACGCTCCACATGGTCCAGGAAACGAACAAGCTCCTCCGGCTCTTCCTCTTTGAAGAGCGGGGCGTTCCTGTCCCATGGTTCCGGCGCGCGCTTCTTTCCTCGAACGACAGGGTTGTTGTTGCCGTCGTCAGCCATCGGATTGTTTGAAGGGGTTGGTGAAGTGTTGAGTAGTGGTGAAGAGACAGACGAAAGAGTCGTTGACGACTGGGTAGCTGCACCGTCGGGCGTAACAGGTCTTGTGCCGGCGGTTGAGTTGAGGTTTGTTGTTCCAGCGGAGCAGAGGGGCTCAACGACTGGGTTTGGCGGGTACGATAAGCGTGAGCTTGGGTTCGTCCGCGCAGAGAATAGAGTTCCCGGGCAAGAGCAACAGGCGGGCGGGAAGGATCGTCAGTCTCGAGATCGAGAGCAGCGGCAGCGGCACGTAGGCTAGTGTTGGTTGACCGAGGTTTTGGTGGTGGTGCTCTAGCGGATCGTCCTTCTGAAGCCACGTCTCCTCCGAAACTAAATGGCAAAATCTTCTATAGCGGGCCTGGAGCTATTGGCTCAACGGGCGGGTGTATATTCTATTCTCGAGTCAACCGGCGGATGGTTCGTGCTAGGTTATAGCAGCGTCCACAAGCGATTTCTTTCGACTTGACACAAATAATCTGTCACCCCTCGCGGTGGGCTCCAGATGAAACGGTGCGTGTAGGTGTAGGCGTGAAATATACCGAAATATAAAATCACAAAATCTAATCCAATACGACGTGTGTGTGTGTGTGTGTGTTCGGGGTGGCGGGAGCACGTATCGTCCCTCAGAATACTTGTGCAAGCTTCAATCAATCAAGGTCGCTACGTTTGAGCGGGACGAACTACTAGATTGTCTAGCGAGAACGTAGCGGGCAAAACGATTCGCAGCGGGAGAAGCGAAGAGTCACTCTTTCTGAGACTTCGAAATGAGAAATTCTGAGTCTAGCGGGGAGGGTCTCCGTGCCAATAGAAAAGCGTCGCCCGGTAGTGGATCGTCAACCGGCAAGAAGCTTTCTGGATGACAACCGGCGGGCAGAAGGCGCGGCTCAGCGGGACGGGGTTCTTATACGACCGGCGCGGCTCTGGCGAGAAGCGGGGCTCTTATGTCGATGGCGCGGACACTAACAGTGACCCGGGCAGTTACACCACTACGCGGCGGCGAGCTCGAACGGGGGTCTTGGTTATACCGCGGAACGGCTGGCACACGGGGCGTCGACGGCGCGGAATCAAGCTCGAACGGGGGTCTTGGTTATACCGCGGAACGGCGAGAAACGGGGCTTCGTATTTCAGGAGGGCTCGGGCTCAAAGGCTGGCGGGGCTCTCAAAGTTCTGGCGGCTCGGTATGCCACAAGTCTTTCCGTATCACTCGAATCTCTCTCAGATATCAAGTCTAGTCTCTTTCAAAGTTCAATTCAAATTCTAGAGTCCGCTACAAACTGCCCTTGTCTACGGGTAGGTAATTGACTGAGTAACCAAAAGTACACCGGGAGATTAAATACATGCAGCGGGAGCAGAAACAACCAAATAAAATCATGATGAGAGAGTGTCAAAGAGTGATGCCGCGCCCGCTGGGAACCAATGGTATATTCAGGATTGCGAGTCGTGAGTGAAAAGACTGCCTCCCGGAGAAAGTCCATGCGGGCGGGTGGGTATCGCGCTGTAACGCTGACACTTGAATATATCAACTGAAGTGCTAAATATAGCGCAGCAGAGAATCTACCACCCAAAATATATATATAACACAATCAACCAACACACACAACACTACAACACAAATATCTCCACAAGATACACTCAAATGTCTCTCGAAGAGTTCGTGGGGTTCGATCCGAAATCCAGATGTCACAGTGACGAGGATATAAGTCGACTTGCAAGTAAAAAACCTTGCACAAAACACGCTCTCACACACCGTAGATGGAAGTGATTCCGTCCGCGGACCTTTCCTAAAAATAGGAACTATAAACGGTAGGATACAAGATACCCAACGCAGTTGAATATCAGGGCGAGATTGAAACAGTGGCCACAGACAGTTTCCGCGGCAGAATGCACAATTCTTATAGCGCCAGTTACGCTATAGACCTGAACCTCCAAATTCCAGGAACCTTTGACACTCCTTTATATAGCACAAGCCTTTCAGACGAGGACTAATCAGATCTCTTCCGGTTATGCGCCAGCAGTCCCAACGCAATGCTTCAGCAGATGGACAGTTCCACTCTTCCTCAGACTCAGGGAGATACTAGTTCACTCTCGAGCACACGTATCCTTACAATGAGATAGGCAGTCCGCGGGCAGTAGAGGCAGGCAGTTCCTAGCACACTAAAGCCACGACAAAGCTACTCGAAAGCAAAGCCTCCGCGGGTGAACACTCTCGAAACGATGCTTAGATTCACACTTGAACTGAACTTCAACACAATTTCTATTAAGACAAACGAGTAGACAATATCTTTATATATGCCTCTACGTTGCTGCCTGAGTTCACCAACGCTGTCCAATAGACTGAGCGCGATGTCCTCCAGCTCAACGAGAAATACAGGTCCTTTTATACTAATGCCAAGAAATACATCACATAAATAGTACAGAGTAAGCAATGTCGATCCAATTGAGTAGAGAGATGGTATATTGGTATTTGGGTGTCCCGGCGGACCTCCGGCAGCCTCTTGGCTTGTCGATCCAACGGTAGAAAGTCAGCAATTATGACTCCCACGGTTGAATCACTGAATTGCGGAAGCCCGCGGAACGCCATCATTGGTGATCCCGTCAATCCGTCACTGGCGGCAACCCTTCCGGTGGTGCCATCAACACCTCTAATAACTCCTAAGACTATTCTTGGGACATTCCAATTCACTCGCAATATCACAGGCTCGTCTGTTGTCCAATTTATCAAGCCACCAAGTCATCCGCGCTGACTCCAATATAGAAATAGATTTCTAATGAAGTTGCCGCACTTGTTCGGCTTCAGCATCACATCATCAACTCTCCTGTCAAAGACCTCATGTCTTGCCATAACTCTGCCTTCTGATCCTAGCACCGGCATCTCCTGTATGAAATCCCTTTCCGCTGTTCCAGCTGTCTATTTATAGTCGGCAGCCCGCGGCATCTGTCTTTTGACTGATGTTGACTCTGATAGCCCCCGCGGCGCCTCCTACATCCTTGTAGACCCTTGTCTAAGTCCGTAGTACACAAGTACTTGACTCTTCGTCACTCTTCTGAGGGTTCTGTTATGGAACAGATCCATAGTACTGCAGTAGGCTATTATTATAATGCCTTTCTCCTGTAATGGGTTTTACGGTCAACAGCTCGGAGCTCACTTTGACCCTCCTTAGTGTCACCAACAGAGGTACTGACTTCCTATTGATAGTCGAGTAAGACTATAGTCGTGGCGGGTAGTTGGGTTGTTTAGGGCCGCACTTGACTTAAAATAGCCAGATATAACGCGCAAAAATGGCCAGTCGTTACATCTCCCCTTCACTAAATCTAGACCGTCCCCGGTCTATAGCCTGCACCAAAATCCGTGCTTATTTTTGGCTTTAAATCTAGTGGACCGCAAGGATGACAACTCCCGCGGACGTCTATTTTTAGACCAACTGCAAACTACTTTTCTGTCCCTTTTTCCTCGAGCGACTTGTTTTTAGTCAAGTCCTCCTGCACTACTCGCTAAGACGTTCCGTCTGTTAATTTAGACAGTTGCTTCCGCGGACGCCAATCATTACGGCATATGACGTCATTGACACTTTCTGTCTGAAATTTTTCGGACAGGGGTTTTTCACCTCTTTTCCTTAAATTTTTCGACTCGGTCAAATTTTCGCCGTCCTGGACTTCGCCAACCCTAATCCTAAGTGCGTTTGCACTTCCGCTTTATCTAATCTGCACCTCCGACTTATCATTCGCCGCGGCCGCCTCTGCCCTGGCAATCAGCTTCAGGTTTTCATCAAACCTTAATACTGGCTTCTAATTACTGCGGCTGCGCCCTAGATTAACTTTCATCTTCTGTGCTTCCTTCTAGGTGAGTCACTGAGTTTTCAATTCAGTTCTCTGAAGGCGTGGCGACTTAGAGAAAATTTCTCTAAGTCCGCGCTGACTTATAGTTTGAGTGGGTGCGTCTCTTAGCGCCCACTTCTTCCTTCCTTCCACCACCACCACACACAGTGTTTTACACCCTGTGGCTGTCTCCTTGGTTATCTACCTGGCCTTTCGACGCGCTCCTCGACGCCTACGTCGCCGAGTAGCTCTCTACTTGGATTCTCTCTGCACCTCGTCTTTCACCTACACCCACTGGTGCTCGTCGCCGGTTGATGCCCGTTAAGAAGGCCACTACTGCACCCACTCGTCGCTCTACCCGCAAGATCACCATGGCTTCTACTAAGCGTCCGCGCAAGACTAAAGCCGGTGCTAAAGTGGGCCCTGGCCGTTCCTCCGTCGTCGTCCCCAAGGACGTCGAGCCAGACCTTCCCGAATCAGAAGAGTCAGCGGCGTCGACCCCAGAGCCCCCCGCGCCTTCTTCCTCTCGCAAAATCAAGTCTCCACCCGCGGAGGAGCCTGTCGTCGTCGTTGCTGGGCCTTCGATTCGTTCAGCACTGTTTGAACCGCCGCCGCAGATCCCCTCTGACGATCCTTCTGCTGTTTTCTGGGCTCCATTCGACAATTCTTTCGCGCGCGACCTGATTCCGCTTTTTATCCACAAGCCGCCGCCGCCGTCGGTCGAGCAGGTCCGTAGTTTAGCGTTATTGACTCCAGTCCTCGTGCGTGAAGATCTCTTTCTTTGTCAACTAAATGCTCATTATCCTTTTTTAGTCCCCGTATCGTCGTGAACACCCCACCGTGCCTTTGAATGTCGAGGCATTCTTGTGGGCCCTCGCTCGCGCTGCTCGCCATATCGCCAAAACTATCCCCGACGTCGACGCCGCGGAGGAGTTGATCGCACTCTACCGCGATCTTCGTCCCTCCTCTGAAATCCAGGATACCATTCTCGCCGCGGACCCGCTAGGCAAGCATTACGGTGCGGGGTTCTGCGTCCCCAGCATTGTCACCGTGCCTACACGAAAGCCCCGGGCTCCCGTTTTCTCTGATAGCGAAGATTCAGACGCTGAGGAGCCGCCTGCGAAACGTCCGCGCATGGCCATCTCTCCTTCACCTGGGCGCTCGCCGACTCCAGCTCCCGCGTCTGAGCGTTCTGCGACCCCAGTGGGGCCCGTCTTCGACATTACCACTCGCGCTCAGCTCATCAATATGTTCTTTGACATTCCCGAGACCGGTAAGTCTGGAGGTTCTGTTCTCTTCGTACAATGGCTCATCTTTGGTTTCTTTTATTCCAGGTATGCCTTCTCCAGCGCATATGAAGATCCCTACGTCCTACGTCCAGACGTCCCTGGTGCCGCCCATGCTGTCCAAGATCGCCTTTCCCTGTCTGAATTGCGTTCTCAACTACGCCGAATGCAGGCCCGTCGGGGGTCGTTCGTCCGTCTGCACTCGCTGCGCGGACCGCAAGCATCAGTGTTCTCACAACTGGACGCCTCTTGAATTCAAGCGGTTTGCTGAGTGCATGCGACCCTTCATCGCGGTAGCTCCCCACACCATCGCCGCCGCACTTCAGCGTCTTGTGCAGGCGTACGAGGATGCTCAGTTCGCGAGTTTCGCCCACGTCCGTGCTCTCAACAATCTCCGCTTGCAAGCGCAAGATTCCGCCCTTACGATCTCCGGTGCGGAGCGTTCTCTCGCCGTCGAGCAGTTCAACGACTTCTTTGTGGATAAAGAAGGCGCGGACCTGGCTCGCGACTTTGTGGCGCACGTCTTGTCGCAGAAGCCGTTCTATGAGTTGGAACGAGACTTCGTTGCTCACGAGGCTACCTCCGGCGCAATCCCAGTAACGAACGCAGCGGGCGACATCGAGAGCTACACCTATCAACCCAAGTTCTCCGCTCGTCTCATCCCCGATTTGGATCTCCAGGGCGTCTTGAAGACGGTGGATCCTAAACTCGGTCCCGTCGCTTCTTTCGACGATCTTTCATCCGCGGGCCCTTCTTCGTCTAAGCTTGCCCCTGCAACTTCTACTCCTGCAGCCAAGCCATCCACCCCCCCGCCCACGTTTGGACCAGCGCCTTTGTTGGAGACTCCAGCTCCCAGTTCGTCAAAGGCTCGCCATGGGAAGGGAATCGCGACGCCCTCTTCGGTTGATAAGGGCAAGGGTGTTGACCGCAGCTGACTCTCGCGCTGCCTCGTCTGTTTCGGACTTTTTTGCAAATTTTTATCTACTTACGAATGTACTCGGACTGTCCTCTTCCAGTCCTTAAACAATCGAAGATATTTCTCTGTAGTGCTGTTGTCTCCAGCCGTATCGTAGACCAACTCCAAAAAAACAACCTTGTATATATCTAGACTCAGTAGCCATAGCTTAGTTTACTGTGTTTGTAAACCCGCTACCTTGAGTCCAATACACTAGCGCCCACTGGCGCCTATTGATGCTCTAATTCAACCGTGTGAATTCTTTGTAAGAATTTAGTCTTAAAGAAATCCACTAAGTCAACATCAACCGGCCATCATGCCGTGATCAATTCTTCGGAGATTGCCGAAGGCTGAATTTTGACCAAGTCCATCGTCAAATTCCTTCTTCAACTTTATTGGAATCAGTCCAATTTCTCCTGTACTTCAATCAGAAGTCACACTTGACACTTAATTGACACTTTTCTTCAAGTCGTCAAAAAGTTTCCTCTAGCCAACTCTTCTCTTTCAGTTTTCCGCGGGTCTATTTTTAGCACAGTCCAACTCTCTTTCATGTAAGTACCGCGGTGGGTACTCAAGGTAGAGTTCTGTACTCCCGCCTGTATATTCTACAAGTCTCTTGCTTAATAGAATACCCTCTATCATCCCTAACTGCCTCTTAAAATCGATCGTATAGGAACCGATCGACATTATTCAGCCTTAAAACTCTTCCGCAACTTGGCTTTTGCAACGCTCCAGCTCAAAATCGTCTAATTTTAGCAAAACGAAATTTCCCTGTCTCTTTATGGGTAAATTTGCAAGGCCCGCGGTGGCGCAATACCCTCCCGCGGTTGTCTGTTGCTCTATATTCTCCCCCTCACTAAAGAAAAAAGATGCGTCCTCGCATATTCAATTCAGTTAGAGGTGCAACCAACAGCCTTGGCTCGTTTTTCACGATCGTAGCCGGTCATTAACAATTTAACCAAGCTCTCCTAGTCAAAACTATAAATTGACTTCAGATCTCTGCTCATTTCTTCGTCGCCTACAGGCCTTCATCGCATGCCATGGCACCACGCTCTGCGCTCATCGAAGCGTCCAACCTTATCCTTGAAGCTGAACGCGACTTTCAACGGGTCGTTGCCCTCAGAGACTCTCTCCCTGCGGCTGTCATTCACTCTACGCTCAGCACGTTCGCAGCCGCGGCGGTTCGTCCATATTTTTGCATGCCCAAACGCTTTCCGCGCTAACTCTGTCTATTTTTAGTCGGACTTCAAGTTGTTCGCTCAGTCCCTTCAGCACCCCTCCAACGAGAAGGTCGTCAATGCTCTTACTGCCGCCTCCAACGCTATGAGGGACGAGTACAAGATCTCCAAGTTCAAGATCCCTACTTCCCAGCTTGGCGCTATCGACCGCATGCTCAACAACTACCACAACGCCAAGAATAGCAAGCGCGACAAGGCCGCGGCAGCCATCAAGGGCCACCGTGCTAAGGCTCAAGTTCAACAGGTGCTTTCTCGTGTTCGTCGCATGCCTCCTGGTCCTGAACTGTCCTCTATAATGCAGGGTAAGTCTGTTGAAGTCATCGACGATTCCGGGGACGACGACTCCGCGGAGGAAGCTTCCGTCGCTGATCAGGTATTCCTCAGACGTTACGAAGATTATCTATGGTATTAACCAACTCCAGATGGATCTCGACAAGGACGAAGGTAGAATCAACCCTCTCTATATCGCTGCCATGGGAGCCAACTATCGCGCAGGAGGCTCCTCTTTGCCCCCTGGTCTCTCCTTCCAGAAGAATAGTGCGCCCAAGGTCAAGAACGACACTGTGCGTCTATTTTTATCCCTCTGCACTTTCCTCTTCATTCACCCAGATTTCCGTTTGTTCGTCTTGCTCTTCTCACCAGCACGGCCAGGACAACTGCCCTGTCAAACCCAAGGACGGTATCCCTGCCGGTAAGGCTCCTCAAGACGACGGCAAATCCGTGCGCATCATTGACGATCCCGTTCCAGAGGACATGTTCAAAAATGTTCGTAAAGTTCCTGTGCGTTCGCCTTTTCACTTTGTTCTATTTTTATAACATCGTTTTATTAGGGCAAAGGCCCCAAGGCGAAGAACTCCGACACATCTTCCACTTGTCCTGACGAGGACGAGAAGGTACGTAACCCATATCCCACGGTTGAATTCTCGCTTAACGTTCATCAATTGTTGTAGATGGCGCCCGCGGAACCACTTATGGTGCGTGAAATATTCGTCAACTCTGTTTCTCTGCTTAATTCTCGCTCATAGCCTGCTTTGTCGTTGAACCCTGTGTCCAACCGCAGCAACAAGCGTGCCCGTACCGAACCGGATGATGTCGACCTCGACTACGAGCCCAAAGTCCCTGGTACGAGTTCATCTTCTCCTTGATCTAATTTCGTCTAAATTTTATTATAGACTCCATGGACAAGGACCTCATCGCCATCATGCATCCGGACGATGTCAACAAGACCTGGAAGGTTTCTCAGAACCAACTCAAGCACTTGGACGCGCAAGGTTTCAAGGCTCGGGAGCGCTACCTCCGCCGCAACATGGCCCTCGCTTCCTTCAAGTATCGCTACTGGCTTCGCGCCTACGAGGAGATGGATGACCAGCTCGAGCAGCTCATGAAGATCCATCATGCCGACAACGAGGATCCCATTATGCGCCCTGCTAGTTCCGCGGTATGTCTCTGCGTTTATTTTTATAGCTCTCCAGTTAAACCTTTCCGCCTTCTAGACTTGATCGTCCTTCCGCGGCCTATATACCTATGTGCCTTCGCTCTTTAGACACATAAACCGTCGACTCTCAGTGTTCCCTATCGTATCGTCGTGCGTTCAACCGCACATATTTGCTGTTCAACCAGCAACTGTCCAAATCCCCGGGTGTCTCGTATATACTTAGCAGTGCTTGCAATACAATTGTTTTGTCAAGCCAACTTCGTCCGATTTCCCACAGTGTCTTGGACATCCCAGGAGTGGTAAGACTCTTTTTCCGCGCTCAGAATTCTAAAAATAGAACTCCAATCGTCCAGTTCTACCTCAACTTCTCAAGTACTTCAAGCCGCCGCGGAAGCCTTTTTGTGAACGACTCCATTGCCGTGACCGCCTACATGCTCCTTGAAGCCCTTATTCCACTGGATATTTTGCGTCTCTAAGTCTGGGCAAGCCTAGACTTCAAGTCTCACTCCTTTACTTTCCTCCGTCCCGCTTATGATCAATACAAAATCTGATTCAAATAATCACAGGCAAGACATCTCCTCAGCAGTGTTTACTATTTAAACAGTGCCTCATAGGAACGTCTTCTCCCATAATACTCTTTCCTCTTTGCATGAGCATCCACGGCTTAGACGACGAAGAGAACGACGACTACTACGATTATCTCTACGACAGCCCCGACGAAATGGATCCTGCCGCAGTCCTCGCAGCCTTCGCACGCGATATTATAGTCCCGGTCAGCGAGATCCTTCCCAAGTTTCAAGCTGCCATCTATCTTATGGAAGATAATAAGGTGCGTCCTTAGTACTTGTTACTTTCAACTTCGACTGATCTATTTTCATCACCAGCCGACTGAACAGTGCTCTTGCTGCGCCAAGAAACACAACGTCGAGCCTTGCGCTCCTACTAGTTGGGGTCCTCCTTGCCACAACTGTCTTATTCAATTCCATCCTTGCGACTTCACCAGCAAGGACAAGATGATTGAGAGTTGGAAGAAGCGCGGAGGTCCTGGTGCGTCCATTTATAGATGTCCAGACTTATCCCTCGCTAATCCTCCCCTTCAGCTATCATCTTCGGTCGCAGCACCGTCGACCTGGAGACCATGCTTAACCAGCTTGACGAAGCTTTCGCTTACCACCATGAGTTTTCCATCAAGGCTCGCAAGGCCCAGTTCATCAAAGCGGTCAACAAGATCGATGATCTTCATGAACTCGCCTACATGCGCAAGGAACTCATCCTTCACGGCTACGACAACTCCGCTCTCGGCTTCGTCGAGCTTCGTATGTCCAAGCTCCTTCCTCCTGGCATCTCCATTCACTCCGTCGAATCGCCTGACAAGTACGATCTCCCATTTTAATCCTTCCGCGGAGAAGTTCTAATTTAAGATTACAGAGGCGCATACCACCACAATCTTTAATGCTTCCTGCGTTTGGACCGTCTAGGACCAACCGACTCTTTTGGCTCATCATCCGACTCTGCTTCATCATCATCGTTCCCAGTCTCCGATTCTGAGGACTCAGCCTTTTCGAAGTCTTCAGGTGTTACCCTTATGTTTACTTTATCGAAGGCTAGATCCTTTATCTTCTTTGAGCTGCGCTCCTTTGTCTTTTCCCCTTCCGCGGGAATATCGTCCACTAGCTTTTCGAGTGTCTCCGTAGATACATCAATAAACTTTTGGATGTTGAGCGGAATTTGCATTCGGCGACGTGCTAAGTATGGAACCACACGCCCCGCGGCTATCCTGTCATGGAATAACGCGCCGTTCATTTCAGCTAGGATATACGCTCCTCCCTTGGTACGTCTTATAACAACCATTGGGCCAAGGTACCTCCCCTTCTGATCCATCTTAGAGTTCAGAGACTTCTCTACTTCAGTGTGGCGCACGAGAACCAGATCTCCCGGTTTGAAATCATAGTTCTTAATCGTATGTTCATTGTACCGTTCGAGTTTACGGACTTGAACCATTTTAGCATGATCTACCCGCTTCCTCATGTGTTCAACATGGGCTACGTGCTTTGCTAAAGCTCTGGCTCTTAGCCCTATCAGTTCCGCGGTCGTCAACACTCGACCTGGTATTTCAACCAACCAAGTAGCTTCCTCAATATCCAACGGTAGAATTGGATGCGCTCCAGTGACCGCAAAATAAGGTGAACAACCTAATCCTTTTCTAACCGTAACTCTGTCTGACCAAAGCATAACATGGAAGAACCAGAACCATTTAGATGGGTTCTTGCCAGTCGCTTTGAACAATGCCTGACGCATTTGGAAGTGTCCACTTTCAATCTTCCCGTTCGCTTGAGAGTTGTATGGTGAAATCTGAATATTTGGTATTCCGTATTTCTGTTTCAACCATCCCACAGCTTTCTTGAACTGCCCCGCATTATCCGTTACAATCTGCTTTGGGCAACCCCAACGGCAAATGATTTCTTCAAATAGGAACATTCCAATTGCGTGAGCTGTGTCTCTCACAAGCGGTCTCGCTTCTAACCAAGAACTCAAAGAGTCTCTCGCATCAACAACTAGTCCACATTTATTGGACACTTGCCCCATTACCATTACATCGGTATGGATGACCTGAAATAGACTTGGAGTATGGGTCAAAACTGGTGGGACTTTCAACAGTGTATGTTGTCGGTTTTGGCAAGCGTCGCAAGACGCAATGTACCAAAATACATCTGCTTCTATTCCTGGCCACCAGAATCGCAGCGTAATCAATTCTCTAGTTGCATAACTTCCGCGGTGACCCAGACTGTCGTGAGCAGCCTTCATCATGTACATGCGGTGTTCCTTGTCAACAACTAATTGATTCGCAGTGCCAAAAGATTTCTTATACATCCTCCCCCCTTTCAAAAAGAAATGTGAGGCGAAGCGCATAAAACTTCTATACTCTGCATCATCATTCATTCCCGCGGGCCTTTTCATAGGGTCCGCTAGCCATTCCTTTACCAATGGTAATTTAGCATCACGCTTTTTCATCCAATCCGACCGATGCTCTTCATCGTAAGGCTCTCGCTTCGACTCATCCCATTTCAATTCTAAATTTGGAATCAGAGGCTCCGTCATTAAAATATACTCAGGGATCTGCTTATTCTCCTTTGAGTACGCTTCTCTGCGTGCTCTCGCCAGATTAGCCTCAGTCATTCTGGCACTCTCGCAATCACGTTGGAAATCTTCCATACAAACTGCATCAACGTCCACAATCTCTGGCTGTTCCTCCTCCGACTGGAAATATCCACCTCTGGTATCAATCAGGTGTTTAAAGTCCTCGAATTCCAACGGCTGTGGGCCTTCCGCGGAAACGTCCTCATGGTCCTCGGGAGGTTCATTTTGGTCATAACCCTCTTCCGAATTTTTGAATTGTTCATCCCCAGGGAAAGGATCTCTCCTTGATAACCCGTCGGGTGCAAACTTTTCACCAGGGACATGCTTCAGCTTAAAATGGAACATCAAGATCTTTTCAATCCAGCGGTTAATCGTGGCGTTGGGGCCCATTCCAGGGTTTTTCAACATGCCCTTGATGTATAACGCGTCGGTTTCAACCACAAGCTTCCTTGCTCCGAAAATCCAATAATACATGGCCTCTAGAGCTCTCATCAACCCGTACAATTCTCGTTTAGGTTGCGAATAGTTCGCCTCGGTCTTCCCTAACGTTATACTCGCAAATCGTGCAAAGTATTTCTTCTTAGGATCATCTGGGTCTAGCTGGTAGATAATAATTCCCACAGCTCTCCATGAAGTATCCACTTGAATTACTATGTCCGAATCCCAGTCGTACCGCAGGGGTTTTAGAGCTGGGCAGTTTTTCAACCTTTCTCTAATTTTGGCCTGCGCCTCATCACAGTCCGCGGTCCATACAAAGGGAACGTCTTTCTTCGTTAACTCATTGATAGGTGCAACAATGTCGCCGTACCCTTCAATAAAGCTCCTCAGAACACCAACCGTGCCCAAGTACGCCTTCACTTGCGTGAAAGAGTCACAGGAACCCCAGTTATTAATAACGTCCACCCTTTTAGGATCAGGAATTCTTCCGCGGTAAGAGCAAATATGCCCTACAACTTCAAACTCATCCGCACAGAGGACCAACTTCTTCCCAGAAAAAGTTCCTCCTGCATAAGCCATTCTAGTCACAACTCGATTTAAATTCTCGAGGTGTTCCCAGATAAATCTTCTAATTCCAGGATTCGCAGCAATCCTTTCCCAGTCGCCATCTTTTGTCTCGTACCTCGTAGGTCCCCCGCGGACAGGTACATCGTCTATGTAAGGGATTGTTACATGCGGCATTTCATCTCTCAAGATGGTACAAACGTCCTCGTGAAACACGGGAACAGAATTGGTCCATCCCATCGGTAATTTTACTAACCTCAGTGCCCCAAACGGCGTCTGGAAGGTCGTATAATCCCTTGAAGATTCCGCTAAGTCCCTGTTATCATATCCGACAAACATATCCAACGAAGCTCCGCACGCTCGACCAGCAAAATGTTCTGCTAGCTTCTCCGTGGCTGGAGGTACCCCAGAGTGTTGAATTGTAACCTCATTCAACCTCTCCAATGCGTGTACAATTCTCAATGACTTTCCATCTTTCTTTATCACCGCAAAAATAGGTGACCTGTAGGACGAGTTGGATGGTTCATACACCCCAGCATCTAATTTCGACTTGATGATGCGGCAGAACTCTTCAAAATGTCCAGGTGGAATTGGAATTTGCGAGCATACCCATGGTGTATGTGGTACCACAGGCATATCAACGGGCGGAAAATATTCATGTTTGAATTGCCCTCGCTCATCCTCTTCCCAGGCGAAATGCTCGTTATGCAACATCATAAAATGATGAAGCAACTTCATCTCTTCAGGCAATAAGAACCCAGTGTTATGAGTCTTTTCAAATGCCTCCATTCGCTCCGCGGTATATCTTCCTACTGGGTGAATCTCAGGAATATCCGTTTCTATTTTTGGCATATCCTTCAAAGGATCCCCCGTGATATTCCGCACAATCCTGAACTTCTCATCCACTTTTCCAAGGATAGGCTTAATCTTTTCCGCGACCGGTTTGTACTTCTTAGTAGCAAATACTCGCTGTTTTCCCATAGAGATGCCCAAATTTCCAAAAATAAATTGCTCTCTTGGTACTTCCGGTACCGGTACTTCAAAATTCAGCTTCCCCTTCGCAGCAGGGCCTGTCTTAGCTCCCTCTGCCTTCGAAGTCTTCTTAGACTTCTTCTTCTTCTTTTTCTTCTTGTATTTTCGCTTTCTACGGTTCACTTTCGGCGCACGGTCCGCCGCCTCCGCGGAACTATTTTTATCATCATTCACGCGGGAATCTCGCTCCATGTAGGCAAACGCAGACTTAGCCGAGCTATCACCCGGATTAGGTGCATGCTTTCCACGGTTCGATTTTCTCGGGCTTCCCCGGCTTCCAGATTCCGTGAACAAGAAGACATCTGTGCCTTTATCTTTCTCTACCTGCCCCGCGTATTGATTCAACAATACACTAGCATTCTTATCTCCTGCAAATGCGTCCCTAGACGCCAATAAATATGCCATCGTCCTGTCATCCTGCGTAACAACATCCCCGTCTTTCGGTAAACCATATCCTGTGCACACCAACTCCCCATGGTCGTTGTACTCAAACGCGGCCATTACTTCTCCCCCATCTTTGAGTTCCTCGAAGACTTGCAAAAATCCGGTTTGGTCTCCGCGGGAGCTGTCTGGACTGGCTTTCCTGTGTCTCGATCTATCTTGACCCCCCTCTGAGAGGTTGCAAAGGTATTTTTGTTCCCTGTGCGCGGATCCGTAATTGTGATCTCGACCTCGCCGGTTCTCTTGCTCGCAAACACAGCTTCTGACAAAATTTCGAAGGGGCGTCCCAAAAGAACTTCATAAGGCACCTCATCAATAATATGAACCTGAAGGTGCATCACTATCCCTTCAAAATTAAACGGCACATTTATAGCCAAGCCCAATGTGGACTGAATCTGGCTATTCGCAGCAACCATCTCACAGACTATATTTGTATTCCAAGTCAAACCAATTTCCTTGGCCAACTGAGCATTCATTGATACAATCTGCGAGCCGCTATCCGTAATGGCTTCCACATACTTGCCATTCACTGACGGATGAATGCATCTGAGCTTTGCAGAGGAGCCCGCGGCCGGGACTTTAACAGCTTTCGCTTTTTCTCCCTCTGGTAGAGACTCATAGTATTGAAGGACAGGGTCCCCACAAATAACGCTTCCCTCCGGTAAATCATGATCATTGGAGGTAACCAATTCAGGGAACGTGTCAAACATCAACACCGACACAGTCTTTCCATCATCATCTACAACTTCACAAGTGGTTGTCTCAACTCGAACGTTATCCTCTGCTTCACTCTCGTCATCCGCGGGGCTCTCAGAGTCTGAGTCTTCATCCTCAGGCACCCGTTGAACGACAAAATTGTGCACCTTGCTCGGAACAATATCACCAGAAGTAGTCTTCATGAGTTTGGCTTTGTTCTTCCGCGGACCCCCAATCTCAAGAGTTTTCCGGAGCATCTCGTTACTATCCAGCAATGTGCCTATTTTGACTGGTATCACAGTTTCCCGAATAGCGTCTGCGATCTCCGCGGTAGCTTTGTCTCGCCGCTGAGTATCTTTAGGCACTCTTGTTCTTCGTGAACCTGATGACCCTTGGCCATGTTGCTCCTCTGCTGGTTTTCGCGGGAACGCGGGTCGTACGGGAGGGTCAGATAGAGGTTTCACATCCTTAAACGGAAGTTCTTCCTTCTGATTTCTATTTCTGACACCAACCGACTCGTCCTCAGAATCACTGACTTCTTCAACGGTGACTTTCCTCGTAGGTTGAGTAGAACGCTTCGGTAGCAACACTTCAACTCTATTTTCTCTGGCTGGCTTAACGGGCGCCTTCCCATTATCTCTCTCGGCTACTGTTTCTTTTTGTTGGTTTTTCTGTTTTTCTGGAACGCGGTCTTTGGCTTTCGGATCCTCAGGAGCTTTCCGCGAGCGAGTCTCCCTCATCGGAATCACTGAAAATCCTTCTGAGCCGCCATAAACTGCGCTATCTTTGCAACAGACTCCTCGATTCTGTCCAGTCTATCCGCGGTGGCAGGAGAGTCTGACTCTTCCCTGGATTCACTCGCAAACGACTCCGCGGACGGTGCAGTAGGGTCACTAGCGTAATAATACTCAAACGCCTCTTGGTTATAATACACCTGAGTACGATTGTTATAGTAATCCCGCACTTTTGTCATGTAGCTCTTATTCTTGGGTTCCCGCGGCAAAGCCTTTCCATCATAGAAGAACATTCGCCCATCTTTCAGGATTAGCAGGCCCCCAGTAATATCATCCCTTCTGTGCTTGCAGTCCGCAACATAATGCGAAGGATCCCAACAATAATAACAGCCCGTAGGCTTGCCTTCTCTAAGAGGCGGCCTATCCGGTGCATACGATGGTCTGTCACCACCGTATTCTCTTCTTTCTGCAGGACGACTAGGATAATTGGAAGTCCCTTTCGTCAAGGCTTCATGCATCTTGGACATGACCTGTTTTTGGTCCGTCGTAAACTTGTCCAGATGATTGGCTAAGGTCTTTTCCATTTTGTCCTCAATCTCCTTATTCGACTGGAGAATTTTCTCCTCTCTGGCTTTGGAATCAGCCTCAAGCTT
The DNA here is from genome assembly GCA_037176885.1 of Favolaschia claudopus. Classification (NCBI taxonomy): domain Eukaryota; kingdom Fungi; phylum Basidiomycota; class Agaricomycetes; order Agaricales; family Mycenaceae; genus Favolaschia; species Favolaschia claudopus. The sequence continues at coordinate 808,976 of JAWWNJ010000112.1, forward strand.
CTCCAATCTAGCCTTCAACTTGGCAGCTTCATCTCCCCCCTCTGAACTACCCGAAAATAGAACAGCCTTCCTCTTTGTATCCGAGGGAGTTGTGAAGAAAATAGAGTCATTACTTTTGATCAACGACTTCAGTATTTCCTCAAAGTCTGCCCATTCGTACAGGTCATCAGGATGAGTGTAGGCCGGTTTATAGGCCTTTCCTTTGTTCGCAGGCAGCGCTTCATATTCAGATTTTGCTCGCTGATACGAAGTAAGCTCCGTCGGACTTCTGGCCAGCACGATATTGCGAAGAGTCTCCCTGAAGGTAGGGTGAATACCTTTCAAAAAGTCTTGCGCTAACTCGCGCCTTGAGAGCATCTCTCGGTCCTTGTTCATCACTGCAACTCGTCCGCGGAACTTTCGACAATAGTTGGCAAATTCAACTTCCTCATCTATTCTCACCGGACGGTCTGTATACTGTTTCAAGAAAGACGCCCAGCCCGCGCGGGAACCTTTCTCTACTGCACGAACTTCAGGATAAGCATCCATCAATTCCGCCTTCCATTCCTCATACGTTCCATTCGTATAGGTGGGCAAAGCTTGCCATTCTTTCTGCACTTTACTGTTCGCATAGTGGTGTGCTATCCACTTCTTGCTCTGCTCACTAAGCTTTCCTTGCTTCGCGATGATATCTTTGATCCCTTCCAAATACTTGGGCAAATCCCCTGTTTCGTCATCGAATTTCAGGTTATGTCTCCCAAAAATATCCGGGATCTTGCTCTTATCAATCTCGTCGTAGGTAGCCATAGTGTTTGTTTGTGGGGGGTTTATCTTGGCTACGGAGTTCGAAATAGCCTCGATGGTCTGATTCAAATGATCAGATAGCTCGCCGTCCGAGTGGGTTGCGTGTCCCTCAAAGGGTAATGCTGCAGAGGTATTTATAACTTCCGCGGAACGCGCTCTCCTTCTCTTCTTAACTGGTGACGAACTAGACGACCGTCCTGTACTGGAATTTTTGGTCGTACGCGGTTTTCTGCCAGACGTCGAGGGTCCCCAATTTACAGACTCGGGTATAAGACTGTTCCTTGAAGTCGACGTTTGAGCGGGTTCTTGTAGTGCAACCCTGGCTTGCTCTAGCAAACTCCTGGAACCTGCTCCTGTATTTAATGGAGACGGGCTACGCTGGTGTCTGCCTCTCCTCGACGTCTTTCTAGTACGAGGATTTGTTTGGGCTGGAATTCTCGACAACCCAGGAAAGTCCCTTCTCTAGACTCTCCCAACTACAGCAACGCGTTTTGTTTATCAACAAATTACCACCGAACCCCTCGCGGTGGGCTCCAGATGTAACGCTGACACTTGAATATATCAACTGAAGTGCTAAATATAGCGCAGCAGAGAATCTACCACCCAAAATATATATATAACACAATCAACCAACACACACAACACTACAACACAAATATCTCCACAAGATACACTCAAATGTCTCTCGAAGAGTTCGTGGGGTTCGATCCGAAATCCAGATGTCACAGTGACGAGGATATAAGTCGACTTGCAAGTAAAAAACCTTGCACAAAACACGCTCTCACACACCGTAGATGGAAGTGATTCCGTCCGCGGACCTTTCCTAAAAATAGGAACTATAAACGGTAGGATACAAGATACCCAACGCAGTTGAATATCAGGGCGAGATTGAAACAGTGGCCACAGACAGTTTCCGCGGCAGAATGCACAATTCTTATAGCGCCAGTTACGCTATAGACCTGAACCTCCAAATTCCAGGAACCTTTGACACTCCTTTATATAGCACAAGCCTTTCAGACGAGGACTAATCAGATCTCTTCCGGTTATGCGCCAGCAGTCCCAACGCAATGCTTCAGCAGATGGACAGTTCCACTCTTCCTCAGACTCAGGGAGATACTAGTTCACTCTCGAGCACACGTATCCTTACAATGAGATAGGCAGTCCGCGGGCAGTAGAGGCAGGCAGTTCCTAGCACACTAAAGCCACGACAAAGCTACTCGAAAGCAAAGCCTCCGCGGGTGAACACTCTCGAAACGATGCTTAGATTCACACTTGAACTGAACTTCAACACAATTTCTATTAAGACAAACGAGTAGACAATATCTTTATATATGCCTCTACGTTGCTGCCTGAGTTCACCAACGCTGTCCAATAGACTGAGCGCGATGTCCTCCAGCTCAACGAGAAATACAGGTCCTTTTATACTAATGCCAAGAAATACATCACATAAATAGTACAGAGTAAGCAATGTCGATCCAATTGAGTAGAGAGATGGTATATTGGTATTTGGGTGTCCCGGCGGACCTCCGGCAGCCTCTTGGCTTGTCGATCCAACGGTAGAAAGTCAGCAATTATGACTCCCACGGTTGAATCACTGAATTGCGGAAGCCCGCGGAACGCCATCATTGGTGATCCCGTCAATCCGTCACTGGCGGCAACCCTTCCGGTGGTGCCATCAACACCTCTAATAACTCCTAAGACTATTCTTGGGACATTCCAATTCACTCGCAATATCACAGGCTCGTCTGTTGTCCAATTTATCAAGCCACCAAGTCATCCGCGCTGACTCCAATATAGAAATAGATTTCTAATGAAGTTGCCGCACTTGTTCGGCTTCAGCATCACATCATCAACTCTCCTGTCAAAGACCTCATGTCTTGCCATAACTCTGCCTTCTGATCCTAGCACCGGCATCTCCTGTATGAAATCCCTTTCCGCTGTTCCAGCTGTCTATTTATAGTCGGCAGCCCGCGGCATCTGTCTTTTGACTGATGTTGACTCTGATAGCCCCCGCGGCGCCTCCTACATCCTTGTAGACCCTTGTCTAAGTCCGTAGTACACAAGTACTTGACTCTTCGTCACTCTTCTGAGGGTTCTGTTATGGAACAGATCCATAGTACTGCAGTAGGCTATTATTATAATGCCTTTCTCCTGTAATGGGTTTTACGGTCAACAGCTCGGAGCTCACTTTGACCCTCCTTAGTGTCACCAACAGAGGTACTGACTTCCTATTGATAGTCGAGTAAGACTATAGTCGTGGCGGGTAGTTGGGTTGTTTAGGGCCGCACTTGACTTAAAATAGCCAGATATAACGCGCAAAAATGGCCAGTCGTTACAGCGCCTTATTGCAGTGCAATGGCGTGCTGGTTGCCATGTCTCCAAGGAGAGACACGAAATATCTTCTTCATAATGTCTGCTTGCCGCTGGTCGAGCAAAGGTCAAGTTCGCCCCCCGCCGTCCGTACTGGTGGCGGCTCGAGTGCGGTCAAGTTCTTTTAAGTTCTTCTGTCATCAGGAAAGAGGCTCCCGCTTGAAGCAGGGCAAGCCAATATAATCCAAAGGTTCGCCACTCGCCGAGAGACTCCCCGATATCAACGGTATTTGACACCGGCATCGTCGGTTGGTCTCCCCGCTAGTGAACCCGAGGCAGCCGATGCTCCCCGGTTGATCCAGTCCACTCGTCGGCTAGCCGGGTACTCGGCGATAAGCCCGCTGCTCGTGTAGGATCAAGTCTTCCTTGATCTGGCCCTCCTGTGAGGTCTTGTTCGACCCGCCGAAGGTGATGTTCCCGGCGGCATGTCCCCGCCAGTACTAATGAGTTCGTCTGTCCGTCCGTCTGATTCGTTCTATGGTGGGTCGGCGGTTTAGCGCCTAACTTCAGGGTTTTGGTAATTCCTCTTGGTGGCCTCCGGCACCTTAAGGCAACGGTTTCCCGCTACGCTCTCGGCCCAACAGTAGTAGTAGTTGAAGTCAGAGTCCCGTTCCCATGTTTAGGGAAAACGTCGCTAAGCTCCCGCTACCAGATGATGATGTCCCGCTGGCTTATCGGCCATCCTAAGCAATAAGATACTACCCTCGAGGTAGAGTATATCTTCTGTAATCCTAGCCTCACTTCCTCCCGCTGATAGGTACAGAAATCGATAAATTTCTGTGGTTTCACGCGTAGCCGCTGAGCGGCCCTATCAACGGCGAATTCAATGCCTTGCAGATCCAGATAAGGATTGTCGATTCCAACTTCCTCGTCCCCTGGTCACGGAAACTCACTTTGATGATGATGGCGACCTGGTTATACGGTGTGAGAATGGGAAATTAAACGGACACAATCCAACAACTACCTTGTGCCTCGGGTGCAACAATGACATCAAACAGATTTCGTCAGGCAATGTGACAATGGCGATGATTGAGTACATGATGAATTATACAATCAAATTGCAACTCGATACTTCCATTGTATTTTCAGCTCTTTGCGCCTCCATTAAAGCCCTTGATGAGAATCCGCCAATGGACATTGACGGGAACGAGGATGGGGCTGAGAAGAGTCGCCTACTATTGGTGAAAACGACAAATTCACTAGTAGGGAAACGAGAACTCAGCGGTCAACAAACAGCTAGCTTCTTGCTCGGCCGCAAAAATCACTATGTCTCCGATGACTATCACGAATATTGGTGGTCCTCGATGTTGCGAGATATTGCTCGGGATATCTTTACTGTGCATCTTTCCACTTTGGAGGAAGATGATGACGACGACAATGAATGTGACACTGAGAAAGCTCAAAAATTGATTATCCCAGCCGATGAGGACGATACGATGATTATCCTCAAGCGCTCCAACAGGACTTCGTTGCCGAGAAAACAATTGAGACTGCGTCTGAAAAAAACTTTTCAAAACTTTTCAATGACATTTTTTACCGACCTACAGAACTCGAGTCAATGTGTGCCTGGGAAATCTTCAGGAATTATGCCAAAGAGAAGAAACCCACTTCAAAGACACAGAGAAACACGTACCTCAGCTTTAGTCCCGGCCATCCAGAATATCTGACACATTGCCTCAAACGGCTGGACAAACCAGTTGTTCCAGTCTTGATGGGATATCGGGTGCCCCGGAACGATTTGGATAGTGACCGTCTGAAATATGCCGTTGTCATCTTGGTACTGTTTCAGCCCTGGTCAAAAAACAAGTCATCCCCTGTCAAGCAGCCGAATGTTTCCTGGAGTGACGCACTCGAAGGATTGAAATCAAACATGATTCCCGAACATGCACGGATAACGCTCAACATGCAGCTGTTATATCAGACGCGCGACGCCAAGTTTGATTTCGCTGCGAAACGTGGCAAAAGGGTAGCTAGCCTATTAAAAGCCGCAAAAGATTCCGGAGTTGAAGTTGACGGCGGGGATGAAGAGAATGAATTTGATCCCGTGTGGGAGAATGCAATGCAAGCAACGGTTGACAGGGAATTAAACTCTGCAAATTTTGTTAAAAACACGCGCGCGACTCGGGACGCACTAGAAATTGTCTCACATGCTCGCACAAATGGGTTCTATTCTACGATTGATGCATCAAGATGTGAGATTTCGAGAGAATTCAATGACATGAGTCGAGTTGGAGATGAGGATGATAAACTGAATGCACTGTTGGCTCATAATTCCCTGGTAAAAGAAAAGGAGTCAGCCATTCAAAGCAGGCTCAAAGCGGCAGAAAAGAGCACAGAAACGGAGCTTGTAAGTCATATCCGCCAGAAGACCGATAGAATCCCGCATGCCCTACGTACAACTCTGGCCAAAGAAGCGGAGCTTGCTAAGGCAATATCTGAACGGTTCCAGAGCAAAGATCAATCAGCCGCTGGATCAGAATGGAGTGAATTATTGCCATACCAGCAATTGTGCATTACCTTGATAATCAAGCACACGTTGAATGACGAGCAAAGCAGGGCTTTCCTACTGTTAGCAGACAAAGTCGGCGAAGAGTTATATACGGGCCGGAGAAATCCGCCGTTAACTTTGTTCTGCACAGGACCTGGCGGGACTGGGAAATCAGTGATCTTCAAAGCATGGAAGGACTTCTATGAGATTACGGGTCACCCTGAACGTTTGAGACTGACCGCTCCAACAGGTGTCGTGGCTAGTGATATTGGAGGCTGCACCATACACGCCGAGGCAGCCGTACGGGTCCCGCCTGCCAAGATGAAAGCGTCTCCGGCCACTCGTAAAAATCTCGAGGACCGGATCAAACCAGTGGACACCATGATACTTGATGAAATTTGCTTTTTGAACGCTGCAGATCTGGCAAGAATTTCGGAATATATAAGCATGGCAAAAGGAGTTACTGATCGCATTCTTGGCGGCTTGAATTTAGCAGCTTGTGGCGACCCTTGTCAGCTCCCGCCACCTCGAGGAAAATCACTATTTGCGCATGAGCTTGTTAAATCCTACATGAAGGATGATCTCAATGACTTACATGAAGGAACTCGTGAAGATGTAAAAGGAGTGCAGGTTTGGCGCCAGATTGAACATGTTGTAGTGTTGGAGGAGATAATGAGACAGAAGGACGACCCGGTACTAATCGATATCCTCGGACGGCTACGCAAGGGTCAATGCACTCCCGAGGACAAGGACATCTTGGACAGGCACATTTTATCGAACCCAGATTGCAGCGAACAGACCAAAGCTCTTACCGATGTAAGAAAATGGGTTGATGACCCCGAGAATGCGTGCCCCTTAATAGTTTACACAAACGCGGCAAGAGACACCCATAATTTGAATATGGCTACGGCTTTTGCATCGTTGACAGGACAGGAATGCCATATATATCATTCCTTAGACACACGCAAAAGTGGAGCTAAAAGGTATCAACTCACTGGTTTGGTAGCAGAGGCTGCATGGTCGATTCCGGTGAAAGAAGCGAATGATTTGGGTGGAAAGGTACCTTACCTTCCCGGAATGTCCGTCTTCTGCACGGATAACATAGCAACAGAGCTTGGTATATCCAATGGAAGTCCTGGAACCTTGATTTCAATTATACACGAGGAGGTCGAGGGTCGGCGCTATGCGATTTCTGCGGAAGTAGACTTTAAAGCTTATCGAAATTCTGATAAAGACGCACCTTTCCCGCACAGAGTCACCTTGAAACCAAGATCTGATAAAATTGTATTTCGACTCCCCAATTCTGAACGGATATACCGAGGAACACGTCACCAACTTCCACTCATTCCTGCGTTCGCATTCACATCCCATAACTCGCAAGGACGATCACTGAATGTATGTTGTATTGATCTTTCCAGCTGTGCAAGTATCCAAAGCGCGTATGTCATGCTTTCACGGGTGCGTAAGCTCGAAGGGTTATGTATTCTTCGTCCGTTTGCATTGGATCGCATCCGAAATCATATCTCAGAGGAACTGAGAGCAGAATTGCAGCGGTATGAGGTGAAAGCAGAAAAAACCAAGTCGTACTCCCGCGATAAGCTGGCTTGGTTCTACCGCTTGATTCCGGAAGGAAAGGTGAAAGAGACACAGAGGCTGCTTGCGGCACATCTTGATCCACCGATAAATGTAGACGGATGAGCATTAAGAGAATTATCATTGGGTTCTGAGAGTACAATTGAAGGTATGATATAGGACTGCTCAACGAATGGGTGAGCGCCAAGATCTGAAGCCTCGACGCTATCAGAAAACGCACCAGATCCTGGCTGAGTCGGCTCACATCTACCACATTCACTGGCTCGGAAGCACACAGTGGTGCACAAGTGTACGACAAATCCGGCCACAAGGCAGTACATATACAGTGCTCATCATCCGACACCAAATTGTTTCGACAGTGTCATTGTTGTGTGCGATGCATTAGCTCAGTCATACAGAAGCAAATCTTCAAGACAGCAGGGACCAGCCCCAGAAAGACGACAGCAAGAGCGAGGAAGCAGGAGATGAGGTAGATATGGTGCAGAATAGGTAGCGCGAGGGATGAGGCCTCGATGAGGAGGCGACCGCACAAAAGGGCGGGTGACGAAGCGGAAAGAGTGTGAAGCACAGCCACATCAAATTGATCGTGATCTCTGCTCTTGGAGGCACGACAAAAAAGTTATGGGGTTATGAAATCAGAGTCGTATCTCCTCAAGATTCTGATACATTGTAGTTACTTACTAGATCTATCTTTGAAAATTCTAGCCAAGGTATACGACTTCAGGGAATCTGTAAGGGGAGAAGGGCCCAGGAGCCAAGTCGATAACAAACCTGGGGATCAGAGATCCCCAGCAGACTACTTATATACAAGAGGTGACGTAAGATATGACATAAGTGAGCACAGCATGATGTCTTGGAGACAGAGAACTTCTGCCCAAGTCAGAAGACGTCATAGCTGTGGAGTCCCCTGACATCACCCCCTCTTTAAGATTCGTCGCCTCGACGAAGACCAAAGCCCAGTAGAATGAACGATCCTTCAAAATCCTGGATCGCCACGGAAGAGTAGGTTGCCCTGGGAGTCAATCCGCGTATCAGACGCAGACACTGCACCGCCTCGCCGTGCCGTCTGTGGTCGACGTCCCCTCTCAGGTCGAATAGAATCAATGGCCATAGGCGAAGGAGCTACTGAACGTGGAGAGGGGGACGGGACGGCAGTGGGCATGGCCACCGAGGGGGCATAAGGAGTAGAGCTGGGGCGGGGAGTAGGAATAGGGGACGCCATTACCTGCGTAGGAATAGAGATGGTGGCAGGGTTATGGGGTAGGGAGTGAGAGGCGGGGTAGGAAGACTCCTGTGGTGCAAATCGCACCCCAGACTTCCTTGGCTGTGTAGCGGCACCTGGGTGCGGCTGAGCACTGGCCGCTGGAGGGGGCGGAACCGGAGCTGGTGGCTGAGACGGATGGACGGGGTGTGCGCGCTTCTTCAGCGGGCGAGCGCCCTCGCCAGAAGCGTTCGGCAAAACCGGCACCGGGCCAGGAGGGGGAGGGGCAGGGTCCCCGGAAAGGCGTGACGGACCTTTCTTCTTAGAGCGGATACGCTTACGCATGAAACGCTTCCCAAGCGCAATTAGCGCTTCACCGATTTGCTGGTCGGTACCACGGATAGATACACGGCGCTCCAAGGGGGAAGCCTTATCAGTATAGGCTCGAAGTTGGGCGCCGGAGATGTCGTGCGACTGATGGAGACCCTTACCACCACGGCCAACGATATGCCCGACAACCGAGTCAGGCACCACAAGCGTACACGAGTAGCGGGACGGTGAGTCCTCTGCAGTAGGGAGGGTTTCGGCGAGTGGTATGGCGGTGTGGCCGACAGCGATGATGGCAGGGGTAGGGGCTGTGGTTGAAGGTGCAGAGCCCCAGCGAGCACCATCCCAGGAAAAGCGCCAGGCATGCCCTCGGGGAGTAGAGGCTGCAGTGTCCCCAAACTCAAGGCGATCAAGACGGTCGTGGACGCGCTGTAGTTCGCTTCGAAGGAGAGTGCAGTAGGAATAAAGGTCCTGAGGAACTGCGGGGGTTGCCATAGCAAGGGAGGTGTGAGGTCGATGGTAGGATGAGGGCAGAGTAGGAAGTAGGGTGGTCGGCTGGGGCTAGGAGAGTGCCAGAGTCGAATAGAAGGTTTGTTATGCTGTAAGGGGAGAAGGGCCCAGGAGCCAAGTCGATAACAAACCTGGGGATCAGAGATCCCCAGCAGACTACTTATATACAAGAGGTGACGTAAGATATGACATAAGTGAGCACAGCATGATGTCTTGGAGACAGAGAACTTCTGCCCAAGTCAGAAGACGTCATAGCTGTGGAGTCCCCTGACAGAATCGCGTTAGAACAGTCTGTATCGGAGTAGCCGGTAATTGCCGGTGATACTACATAAGTGCCTCGGAAATACTACTTGCTTGTACTCCAGACCAGCGGCACCAGCCGTATCCCGAGATCTTGTGGTCAACCATCAGGCACCCCCGCCACAGACAAGACCAACCTAAAGGTTAAGCTTCCGCCTCAGAGAGGCAATCTCCCAGGTCATAAGAGTTATATGCCCGCATAGGGCACGGTCAGCGGCGGCCGCCGGCGGTTTTCGCTGGCTGGCGGCAGCCAAGGGTAATCATCAATCGCCGAGCTTAGCTAACGTGTTCCGGCGAACAACCCGGCAGATCCATCGGCATTCGTTGGCTCTCCCCGGTTCTTGCTGGTATTCCTTGGATATTCCCCGTTGTACCTCATTTCAGTGTTTTCCTGCTTTGGCATGGCAACTAAACGTGTTCTCTCATTCAGAAACATGTTCCCTACTGTTATTCACCTTTACGGCGTAAATGTAAGCGGCCATCCCGGCCCATGAATTCGCTGAAATGCAATATTAATTGTGTTCCATCAACAAATGACAAAAAATTGCTCTGGGTTCTACAACATCAATTTTTTGCTACGAATACGTCTGCGCAGGCATTGAATGCAACGACCAAAATACCTACTACTGTAGTGCTGCCTCAGCAAAGCATAAAGAATATTAATGAGGGCAGAGACCGGCGGACACCGCTGGCTTTGGAGTTAGTTGAAGTCCGCCGGCCTCCACTGGTTTCATGACCTAAACAGAAGCCACTGGCTGCCGTCGGTTTTTTTGGGCCACTGATGTAACTTACTTGAGTATCTGAAGTAACTTCAAGTTGCATTTTAGTTCTTGATGTTTTGCTTATTTCCAGGATAAATTTCATAGTCAGGTATATACTGAGAGTCTAGTAGCAGAGTCGTGGCGTAGGAGCAGACTCCAATCTTAGGTGAAGTCGAGCGAAGTCCGGCGGCAGTCGCTGGATTTGTTTGCATGAAAAACCAGTGGAGACCGGCGGTTTTGCACCACATATCTGATAAGCTTTTATATTATTATCTGGTTGAGACCGGCGGCCACCGTTGGCCCTCACTGTCGCAACAACCAACGAGGTCCAGCGGTAGTCGGCGGTGTGCGCTGAACTTCATGCCCGCAAAAGGCAATTGTTGGCAATTGATGGATGTGATGCTGGTGACCGGCGTCAATCAGTGGCGGGTGGCGGCCCGGCGGACCTCGGGTTTTCCGGGCGTATTACTGGATTTTAAGCAAATTCTAATAGTCACTTTCTTCCTTGCTCTCGTTATCTCGGGGGCGGGATGGCAATCCTGCTCCCTCACTTTTATATCGAACTGAAAGCACATTGAGGTTGGCTGGAATTACCAACTTCATTCGGTGTTGAGTTCTTATGGAGGCGCAGCAGCAAAGGTCAAGGTTTTGGCAGAATGGAGTATCATACATCGTCAATCTATAAACGTTTGGGGTCCGATACAGTGAATGTTTCTATGGATGGAACTTGAGCATGATCCTTCAAGTATAACAAGTAACCAGAAGAGAAAATTCAAGTCGAAGTCGAACAAAAAGCGAAGAAAGTAGCATCGGAATCAGCACCTCCCAACCACGCCACATCAGTCGCCACTACCCAGAACATTCCCGCTCTCAGCGACGAGCCTGTCCTTGACGTCCGCAAGAAGTCCGTCGCGATCTTTAAGCACTTCGCCGTGTTCTTTGAGTTTCTCGTCGCAGTTTGCGAATAGTTTGACTTTGACGCTGTTGGAACGGTGTGAGAATGAAAAGAGCGAGAGAGGAAGAGTAAGAGGGACGAACGTCATGTGGGATTTAACCTTGGAGTTGGCGTTAGAATGAGAGCAAAGAGAAAGAGAAGAAGGCAAAGGAGACATACATAGTCGAATATCTTGGAATAAAGCTCGGACAGTTCTAGGAAGCAATTGATATCCACATAAGAATTACGCCTGAGTGAATGATAGATACCGTCAGCACCAGCAATCCACTCCTCTCTCGAGCATGTCTTCCACTTCTCTGCCCAACGTGCATACTTTTCGATCCGCGCTTCTGACGCGAGGTCGAATCCTTCCGCCTTGAGGGTCTGCATGATGCGGTCGAGATCGGAAGAGGGCGGCGAGTTCGCTGCTGCGGGGTTGTTGGTAATTTGAGGGGAAAAGCGATGGTCGAGATCGTTAATGTTGGGCCGGTTGGGCAGTTGTTGGCGACGAGACTGCTGTTGTGGCTGGTGCTGTTGCTGCTGGACAGGAGGAGGATAGTCTTGGCTGTGGTGCGGACTGGACGAACGATAGTACATGTCGTTGGCGGCGTTGGACGCGCGGGGATCTGCCTGAGCTTTTCGTTAGTATCTCGAACTCTGGGATGTATATGAAGAAATGTTATACCTTGAAACGCTTAGCCTGTTGGCCGTCATAACCCGACATATGCCCGTGCAGGGGTTCGTTTTCGTTATCATCGTCCAACTCTGACCTGCCGCGCTTGTTCCTACCACCACCGCTTGCACTGCGAACTTGCGGATCAACAATCTCATAGATCTCGTCGTCGTCCGTGGGATCCGCTGGGGCGCCAAAGACGATGCGATGCGGACCAGGCTGCGAAGGAAGGGATTTAAGGCGGAAGGCGTTGTTGTTGTCATTGTGTACGTCGCCAGTGGTTCGCGTGGGCGAAAGCGGCTCTTCGGTCATGGTGTCATCGTTCGAAGAAGCATGGAAAGCATGAGAATCACTCTGCTGAGGAGAAAGACGAGAAACGGGAAGAGCAGGAGTTTTGAAAGTAGACTGAGCGAAGAGGAATTGGAGCCGGAAAACAGAGCAGGAGTGGATCGAGCGGCCTGGAGAGGCGTAGGGGCGGCAATGCTATGAGAATTTGCGTGCGCCTGGAGGCGATGATTTATGTTAGGATGCGACTTCGATGCAAGATGAGGGTCTGAAGTCCCTGGACGCATGATTTGAGGAGGTGCGGGCATGGACTTTGGAGCAGACGACTGGATAGACTGGCGGCGGTGAGTTTGGTTCGAGTTATTGGTACGATTGGATCTGGTCAGGGAGTTGATGTTTAGAGGTCGATTTTCTGCGTGGTCTTTGTCTACTGGTGGGTACTAAAGGACCGCCATTTAGAGGGTTCGAAGGATCAGCCACGAAATGAGGAGGGGGGTGCCAGCTAGACTGCGTTGCAACGTTGGCGGACTGTGCTGCCCGCGATTCTGGCCGCGACGACGAGGTGAAACCTCCAGGAACAAACGGAGTTCGAGCACTCATCGGGGTAAGAGGCAAAGAGTGTCGGCGCGTACAGTCACAGTCACTTGCTATGTATGTCACAACACGTGTTTTCATCGCTTTCCTCGAACCTCATTGTCATACTGAACTGAACCCACAGTATATCCGCTATTCTTGAAGCCATCCCGCCCTAAAAGAACCGCAACTATTGTCCAACCAGCAGGGCCAGACGGACAGGTTCCAGAAAAGCGCGCGCGCATTTTTCCAGTCAGCCAAGCTCCTGCGACACGCATCTGGAACGCTCCGCTTTGTCCGCCCTCATTCCATTAACCTGAAACTTCCAAAGAAAGCTCCTCGCCGCATTGTTTCTGTTCCGAGACTTATCTAGTGGCCCGTCCCGTTCTTTCTGCGCGGAGAGCAGATCAAACGGAGACAAATGCGCGCTCGAAATAACGCGATCTCAACAGCCAAGGCTGGATCGCATCATGGCGGCTCGTTCATCCTCACGACAACGGAGAAAATCACAAGGGTGGTTCCATTTCTTAGAAAATTCATCGCTTTCAAAAGGATTCTTCCGAAGCGTTCGAAAGCCATAGCGAAAGGCTTTTTAACAAGGCAAAGACGACCTCCATGAAGCCCCTTGTGCTTTCATCACCTTTGTGGACAGCCAAAAAGTAAGTTGGAAAATTCATCGACATCGTGTTGGCAACTGCCTCCTGATTGGGATTGAAACACCTTCTTGATTGGATCCTCCCACGGTTTCTGGCTATATAAACTCGTCGGTTGGAGTTTGGAATCTCATTTTCCCTTCGCCCTTTTCCTTCCCTTTTTCCCTCTACTCTCTTTTCCGACTGCGTCGGCTTGACCTCTGCCACTGCCCATCGCACTCTCATTTTTAAAGCTAGTCTTTTGATCCAGCATAAATGAAGTTTCACGTCCACTTTCGTTTCCGCCATCCTCCTTGCGGTCAGCGTCTCCGCCTTACCCGATCGCCAAGCGCGGTGTTGACCCCGCTCTCGTCCCCGACTTCGGTGTCAACCCCGGTACTAACCCCACGGGAACCGGTGACTGCGATGGTATTAATGGCATCAAGATCCCCTGCTCCTGCCCTCCCAGCCGACAGGACTTCCTGAACGTACGTCTGACTTGTTTCAATATTGCTCGAGTGCAAAGCTAATCTATTTGTTTGCAGTCGCTGTCTGCGAACGTTGCCGCAGGCCACGACGTCAACAACCCCGGCGTCCTGCTCCGTTCCCCACCGATAACTCTCAGGGGGCCGCCATCGCCCGCATGCAGACCATCATCTCCAGCCTGCAGAACCTCCGCGGCCCTGGTGTCGGTTTGCCCTGCGGCGGCGACTACCTACTCCGCCCAGCTCGCTTCCCTCATTGCTGGCAACCCCCCCGCCCGCCCCCTGCTCCCCCCGGCCGCAGCGCCCCCGCCACCTCCCCCTCCCCCCTCCCCCGGCTGCTCCCGCACCCGGTGGTGTTGACCCCAACCTCGTCCCCCAGTTCGGTATCCAACAGGGCACAAACCCCACCGGCACTGGTGACTGCGACGGAGTTAACGGTATCAAGATCCCCTGCTCCTGCCCCCCGAACCGTGATGACTTCATCCGGGTATGTTTTCTCTTCTATGTGGGTCTTACATCGCCTAATCATAGTCTTGCAGTCGCTCTCCGCGGACGTTGCCGCTGGCCACGACATCAACAACCCCGGTGTCCCTGCGCCTTTCCCCACCGACAACTCCAAGCAGTCCCAGATCGTCCGTCTCCAGACCTCCATCACCACCCTGCAGAACCTGCGCGGACCCGGTGTTGGCTGCCCCGCTGCTGCCACCACCTTCTTGGCTCAGATCAAGGCCCTCCAAGGGTAAATGGATGATTAACGAAAGATTGACTAGCATATTCTTATGAGTCTCTTGACTTATTGCTATTCTATTGGATACCTTGGGCGCCTCTGGTCTACTTTATAATTATAAAACGAACAAATAAATTTTCTTGGGAAGGAACTGCAGTGTGATTCTCATTCTCAATGGTCGCCATCTCAACTGTTTGAGTGGAAGATTTTCAAAATTGAGTCAACATATAAGGATTTCACATTCCTCGGGCCATAAGAAAGCTTGTGCTGCTTCCCAGTCCATGCGTTCACGCTCCTTTCCGAGCAACTCTCCGCGCCGTATCTCCTCCTGGTCGACACGCTTCCAATCCGCGTACGTTATAATTCGACGCGCTGCACATGCCTCGCCTACCAACGACGGAGGCTCGTCGTCCGTCGGCGTAAGATTCATGACAAATTCTTGCTCGGAAGGAGAGATTTGCACTTGCTCTGTATTCATGATGTCGCCCGAAACCACATCTGCCACGGCGTACGCGTCCATCATGGTTGTAGCGAGCACGCCTTTTGCGCCGTTCGCGGCCCAACCCGAAGCATAAACATTATGCAGGACGCGCCCTTGTTTATCGAGGATACGGCCCGCCTGGGTACGAAGATGGCCTAGGGTGGCGTCGAAGAAGGGGGTAGCAGGGCTCCGCGCGGAAGCCGAGACTAGGTATTACGAGCGAGGTAGGTAGCAGCTGAGGGGGCGCAGAAGGAGTATCGAGTTGGGGAACGGCTATTTGTCCGTTGGCGTCGAAGGCGGTGTGTGCGAGGTGCAGCAGAGGTTGGGTTTCCCCGGGCGGCGCGGAGATATACCTATTGGGCTTTTGAAGAATTCGAGAGCCCAGGTTTTGGGTGTGCTGCGAAGGGGTTGCGAGAGCCTCTGGCGAGGAGTTGAAGAATGCGCGATTGCTGACGGGTGGCGGGAGTCTGGGGGGACGAGGAGCGAAGGTTCGATAGGATGCATGGAAGCATCGGGGAGATTGATGAGCTCCCGAAGTTCTTTCGCAGTGAAAGCGGCGTTTATGGGCCCGCGGCGGGCAATTATATCAACATGGCGGACAGTTAGAGCGGCGGGTAGAACTTCGTGAACGGGTTGCGGGGACGTCGTACCTTGAGGAATGAATCATTATCTTCCGAGACTGATTGGTTCAAGGGCGTACTTTTCGAGCACAGAAGGCGGAGGTGAGAAGGGATGCGAGCGACGTCGAGCGCTACATTTCCGTTACCAATCAGAGATACGTGGGTGAGAGTGTCTAGAGCTGGTGGTGGAGGGGCGGATGGATGTTGTGTGTACCAGTGGACAAACCCAAGCGCCGGCATACACCATGGGGAGTTCAAGAGTGCTGCATGCAGCGCCGGAAGCGCACACCCCGTCGCAAAGACTAAATGTGAATAATTTTGTCGTATATCGTCTACACCAAGCTGAACTGTCTTGGACAGCCCAGGGAGTGGGGGGAGCCCCTACATTCACATTCCCATAGAACCGAAAGCGCTCGTCGGCCGCAACTTGGTCGAATTTGTTGGTGCAGTTCTGCACTTGGTCAGCGGCTTTGCGGACCAGTTCGTTTCACTCGCCTTGACTTCGGGATGATCTGGTGCGGACGCCGTAGCGTACAAGCCCGTGCGGTGCCCAGAGTCGGTCAAAGACATGAACGCGTAGTCTTGAGTCCCGTTACACGCGACAATAGACGCGAGGCGACGTAGAATGCGGAGGGTCCGCCACCGACGATCGCGACTTTCATGACAGTAGAGGAAGAGAAGCGTACATTGAACACGGGACCGCGATTCTTATCCTTCGCTCTTACCTTGAACCTTCAAGTCGAAACACCTATGTAGTGGTCTCCGATTGTGCACGCAAGCGACGGAGGTACTCAGCTTGCTATGTAGCAGTTCTCTCGCTGCTGGAACTGGCAAAAAACCTGTCTTGTGGTTCTCGAGGCATCTCTGTTGCCGCTTCAAGTCCACCAAATTCGAGCGCTATGTATGCTGCTATCTTATGCGGGTCTTTGTCGATTTGTGGTGATAGTCGTCCTGCGTTCAGTGTTCGCTGTTTCTCCAAGTACAAGGTCTACGACCAAATTTATACGATGTGATCGAGGCGAGGACAGAGGAGAAACTCCTGTGCACGCGTATGTATAAAACGGCGCGCCTTCCATCCTCGCTCTTGTCTTTCTCCATCACCCAGGCGATCCTTTGACACCGTGACTCATATGTGGCGTCTCAACAAGCCTTCTTCGCTGAGAGCGTTGCTTCCAGTGAGTTTCCTCTTGTCTCGTCATACTCGCTCGCTCGCTCAACCAAGGCAAGCTGCTAACTTCTGCTTCCATGTCTGGTCGGTGAATCCACGAGAGATGGACAACGCCCAATCTCGCCGGCTCTCAGACTTCTAGTGGAGCTCCTTCAAATTGCCGTCTCCCTTATGCTGTATATTGTAGCTCAGCGAAAACCTTCCAACTGGATCTTGCTTAGCGAGCCGGAGAAGGACGAACTTTCCGGGTTAGACGCCCGCCAGTCTAGAAATCCCACAATCCCGACAGGATCATCTCGTTTCTACGCCCTCGGTAGTATAATTGGGGCCCTGTTCGCCGTACAAGCTTTCACAGTTCGTTGTGGCAAGCATCGTATGAGCGTGAATCTTATGCCTCGCTACAGGACGAAGAGAGCGCAAAAATCAGGAACTTGACCGAGTTGCACCTCATGTTCCCTCAAGAATCGTTTCTCGAACAAGAAATAAACATTCACCATTCGGTAGTCGTTCAAGCTCGCCGCCTGATAGGTATTGTGTCTGGCTTGATGATTGTCATGCTTGCATCGCATACCTATCGACCTGCGAAATCCATCAAACCCGGTCCGAGGCATCCAGCAGCTGCTGAGGTTTGAGGCTGCGGATCCTAACTGTCATCCCGCGCAAAGAGCCAGCCACTTTGCGCCCTGTGTGGGAGTCGAGGACTACCACAAATCTGACAATGTGCTGCTCGTCGTGTTTTTCAGCCATGCGCGTGTACTTATTACGACGTGAACTTGGATTGTCATCTCGAGGTTTACAAAAAATATTTCCCTAATAATGTTGGTTGAGAGACTCTTCTCTTCACGGCTGACGACCATATAGATCGTGTACATCCTGGGAACCGAGAGGATGCTGGGGTTTGAACATTCTTTCGATGTTGTTGCCAACTCGTATCACTCCTCCGAGGATATCAATAAAGACTATTTCAAACTGAGTGGCAGAGTGAGTCGGTCATTTCCGCAAATTATCCAAATAATCAATGGCCATGCCAGATGGCTCACCACATGCTATATCAAGTCATGATGGAGAACGACTGTGGTTACGATGGTTATCTTTGGGCTCCATTCGACACCTTCCTGAACGTTCCTCGTCTGCAGCAGTTTGACAAAGCACGCTTTTGGTATAGCTCGCCGTGGGCACAGTATGTCCCGAATCCAGCTCTGCACATTGTCAACAAGTCTAGAGAACATGAGCACCATCCACGTCCTCTCGCGCCTGCGTCTGCTGAGATTGCTCCTCTGGTGTATCCAGACAACCCAGACGACATCCCGAAAGATAAAGATACGTGGTGGTGGCAGTGAGTGATCGCGGAGTTGCTTTTTACCTGTTCTTCTTTCTTACTGTCTGGTTTTCACGCAGCTCGCATAGGTTTGGGCTGGCCAGCTTGTCGCCCGGCATTCGCGAAGGTTCCTCTCCCCCTCCGGCAAAATCTGGCTGAATACTACAACGGCGAAATACGGCTGGTAGGCGGCTCGGCGGATACGATATACATTCCGTAACGATACGCAACAGCGTACAGAGATACGCTGGCTGTCTTTTTGGAAATCACTTGCTTCCTCGAAATCTGATGCCGACTACAGTGCACCTAGTCAACCCTCGCCACGAGCCTAGCTTGTTTGTTGACCACGTAAATTTCGTTCAAACTCCCGACACGTTTGTAGATGCTGAAAGACGTTATAGCACTGGCTAGCATGGGGTCCGATGAACGCTACCTGGGTGCGAGAACAATGGGAAAATGCGCTTGAGGTATGGCTTGTCTCCGTGTTGTTCCATGTGCAACTTTTTGAGCGAGGATTCCCGCAGGTCGACACGTTCCACACTTTTTATTGGGGCTCTGTTCACGCGGAGACGTTCAAGATGCGGGAGGGAATTGTAGAGGATACTCGGTTTGTGCTCGCGCAATCAGCTGCGAGGCAGGGGATCGAATGGGAATGAATTAAGGAAGGGCTTGGTTACGTCGAGATGTATCTCTCTCTCCAGTATTGAAGCTTTGTGGATATGTACATTGGTTTGTAACATATGAATTTGTATTCTTTTTGTCCTCAGAATATTGACGGGGAATCGAATCTGAGTCTCATTGCCGCTGTGGCGCACAGCTTGTGCTTTGCGCTGCTCAACAAAACTCGACGCACAGAAAGTGTAATTTGAGAGGCGCATTTAGGTTCATTATAACTGGATAGTGTACTTTCTACTCGTCGCGGAACTCGGTCTGGTTCGTGACCTCAGCCGACGCGAAGTATACAATCCACGAACAAGATCTGAGATGGGCTCGTTAGGGACCGCATCTGCAAGCTCTTCAGCTACCCGTATTATTGATTCGAGAGCTTCCGCTTGTGTTCGTAGCTCGCAAGCTGCCCATCCGAAAGTTCTGCGATCTGCGCGTCGCTAAGCTCCTCCGACTCTTCATGGTCCATTTGATAGAGGGGGCCACCGACTTCCTTTACCTTTTCCCGCATCAGCTCCAGCCATCGCGCCAGCGCCGCGGGGCAGTTTTCCTTCCCAATCTCCTTTTCAGTGTCGAGGGCGATCTGCATTGCTGTGTCGAAGGACTGTTTGAAGGACTGCTGCCACGAGAGCGTCGCACGGTGTCCATCCAGGGTTTGCAGGTACCGGTCCCCGACCGTGCTCGTATTCGGGGTCGACGGATTCCGGGAGTGTGCTCATGTCTTCGGTGACCATGTCGAGTACTCCTTCTGTACCCCGACCCACTCGTCCAGCCGCGCGGATGTCTCTTCGACGGTGGCTGGGGCGGGGAGGGTCGAGGCTTTATCTTCCCATGCTTGTCTCGTCGCATCGACGCGCGCGTAGAGCGCGGTCTGCCGTTGACGCCATGGGTCCCTTGGGTCGAGTTCTTTGCGCGCGACGACGAGTGCGAGAGGCCATTCTACCTCGACTTCTTGCGCTTCGCCTTCGGGGCCTCCTGGAATCTCAGCGGATGCCATGAGTGAACGCAAAAATCTCGTTGCAATGTCCCCATCTGAGCGCTGCAAGTCCTCCGGAAAGGACTCCTGGTATCGGTTAAGTGCACTAAATGTGCAGGAGATATCCATGCAGGCCGGCGCCGCCCCATGTCATTGTTTTACGCATGATGGGTTCGAGGTGCGGTTCGGGAAGTTCGGGGTAGTGATCTCCCGTAAAGAATACACGGGTAACATCGTCCCAACCTGAGGAAGGAGCGTTAATGTCGAGGAGGTGGTTGTTGAGGATGCGGCCGACCGGGTTCCCAGTACGGGGCCAATTGATGTTGTGGGGTCAGTTCCTTGCGCGTATTCAGTGATGAGTGGGGTAAGATGAGGATATTTCGTTAGACGGAATTCTGAGTAAACCTGTGAACATGGATTGAGTCTCGAGCACTTTCGTTGACGAAATAAACACGAACCCAGAATGCAACAGTGCCACCATAGTTCAAAAACGCGTGAAAGTTCTGGCCATAACCGTTTCCCAGTCAAACCAGTGTGCCGCTTGAGCTGCTTCATATCAGAATAGCGGCCAATAAGACGAATTCATTCAGACCGTACCGGCGACGACCATGTCCACGCTCTTGTCGTCTAGAAATTTCAAGTTCTCTGCAGGACCTTGCACAAAATTTAGTGCTTCTCCGCGTGCACCAAGCGATGCGGGCGTGTGCAGTTGCAGCTCCGACCATCTGCGGACTGGGATCTATGCCAGTAACGCGTAGAAACCCCAAGCGGCGGCTCCTCCTCGCCAGGTTGCAATATCTCTCCTTCTCGTTGTGGAAGAAGCAGCTCTGAGGTTGCTTGGCCTAAGCAAAAGATACATCAGGACCCGCTAAGCTCTCCGGTCATTGGGACTGACCTGTACCGCAACCAAGGTCTACTGCATGATTCCCAGCCCGCACTTGCTCCGGGTATTTCGAGGGATTGTTCGTGGTAGGAGAGAATGGACTCGAACAACGCGCGGGGTACGTTGGCCGAGAAACCGCATACTTAGCTGCGTCGAAAGATTTCTTTGCGAACGTCGCCATTGCAGACGTTTACGAGCTCACCGCTGTTCTTTGCCGACAGGGAAGAATTTTTGGTGGAAGAGTGATGATCGGTTTTGATGTCAACGTCCGCAAACTGCGGCCAGATAAGATAAGATTACTTTGACCACAACCACCACGAACATCGCAGGCAGCAGGCCTTGGCTTCGAGTTGTTCATTTTCTAACGGTCTTTGCATAGGTCTCGCTGGCTAGCGCTTGCAATGCTGTGATAAGTCTCGACCTGCTCGGAAGCTCATCGCTTTCTGACTACTCATGTCTCAAAATCAGTCAAAATCGCTCGAGTATTAAAACTTGCTCTTCAACTCCGCCTGGCTGTTTGGTCTAATTTCTTGTCCCTCCCTCTCCTCCTCTACCAAGACGTTCTTTTTCACCGACTTCTTCGGCACTATGATCTTCACTCCCCTTGTTGTTTTTGGTTTAATGCTTCTGAGCTCGGTCGATGCTAAGTTACCTCTGGGAGGTGTTCTCAGAGCGACGTCTATGGTCACCGTAACAGTTCCATGCAGCTCCACGCTGTCCTCTAGCCCATCAGCCAGCTCTGTAGCCGCTTTCTTCAGCCCACCTGCTATACCATCCCAGGACACATCTCTTATCACTGTGTCTGCTGTTGGCTCAGCGATTGCCGACCTAATATCTTTCCTCAATACGGGGAAACCCTTTCCAACGCACAACACCGATGTGCATGACATCGTAAATCAAGTCGGACCCCTTCTCGATGCTGCATCTTCAGCTTTTGGACAATCTAGTTCGTAATTTCTTCCAACCCCTTCAACCATGTGCTCAATTCTTTTGTACAGGACACTCCCACCTTCACTCTCACAAAGTCTGAAACTGACACCATCAACTCCTTCCTCTCCAGTCTCCAGGACGCTGTACGTTTACGGTCCTTCGTTCCCCTCCATTTTACGACACACTCAAACACCAACTCATAGATCAACGACATGCAAGCCACTGGTACACCCGTTCCTTACGCAGTTGCGAGCACTCTGAAGGCGTTGATCTCTGCCCTCATGGTACGAGTTTGTTCTCCTTGGTTGCTAGCGATGCCAAACCTTGCACAGAATTATGCCCAAATTACGGGCACCTCAGCCTGCGCAATGCCGCTGCCTTTTCCATCGCAACTATTTAGACGCAATTTCTGGTCCCCTTCGTTCATTCGCCTACAGTATCCACATTTATAATATGTAAATTATAGTTCAAGTTTACAATGTACAGTAAATTCCTGTCTCTATACAACGAGATGTCTGACGTACATGACCTCACGCCTCGGTTTCTCGAACCAACGCAACGATGACCGTGACACTGCAACCCCAGTCTCATGAGCAAATTCGAAAGAGAAACAACAAACTCAACTCGTCTGGTTTCTAGAGAAACTGAGTTAATACAACCTCGAAACCACGACGCTTTCAAAGGCACTTACACCTCCCGGGAAAAACATGCCTTGCCGGGCTGGCATGCCCTGCGCGAGAAGTTAATATACAATATGGTAAACACGAGAAGACCTGGGGGCGTACGTTCGAATGGGCTGACCCGCGACTTCGCGGCCATACACTCGCGAGCGTATATAACAAGACGATCTGCCATAGATTGCACGCTGAGCAGCGTCCGACTCGCCCAAAAGTGGATCTGGAGAGCATATTTCCCACCCATTTCATGCGGGAACACATTATCAGATAGCCCGTCGGTCCTACACTCCACAGCCGTCAGTCATAACATAGAGTAGATAAATTCAGCGGTGACCAGAGAAGAAAGCAAACGCACATAAGCAACGATTATATCCCCCATTGCAGAGCTGCGTCTTATATGTTTCGGCTTCTCGCGGAGAATCGACGCAGGCGCGAGTGAACCTCTTACCGGTAGGCGGCGGTAATTTGGTCAACTGCCTGCATTTTTCTTACATCAACAAAAGATGGAGAAATGGCCAGGGCGGGGTGCGGACTTGGGGCAATTGAAGAAGTGACTTTGGACAGGTTGGCTGTAGAGGATCGATCCGTCTCGTATTATTGAGAAACCAGAGTCGCCGAGGCTGACAGTGGGCTCGGTCAATGGCACGAAAGATAAGAAGTGCGGTGCTCACTTGGCGGACCGTAATAATCCATTGCTAGAATTTAGGGTGATGATACACGCCGTGCTCGAACCTGTATTCCAATTCAGCAGTCCAACATACGCGACGGGCGTATGACGCACCAGCGTCAACTAATTTTTCTCGAAGTACTCCACCATACGCTAACTATAGAATTATCAGAGGCCGATGAAGCTTAAGGAAGGGGATGCGCACATCTAAACACTCGTAAGGCGTCAGTTTCCCAACCCTCTACTTCCTCCCTCTCCGCGTAGTCGAGTGTGGGATCCACTTCCGGTTCTCCTGCCCACGCGCTCCGAGAATATCGATGCGCATGGAACATGAGCGCTTGCGAGAACAGTGCCGGGTCAACCCCGCCTCTCCAACCACGCCGTTATACCATCCGCGACACCAAAACTTACGCCGGACTTGTTCTTCATCTTCAAATTCGAACAAACATCCAACTAATTAGTTCTTTCGATCCAATAGTGAGCAAGCAGCACACACACGTCGACGTGGAAGAAAAAGTCCCTCTCCGCATTCTTTCGTTGCGACTGCTTTTGGCCGCGATAGCATCTTATTTCGCCAAGAGCCGATTATTCCATCGGAAGTGGAATGGGGACTTTGGGTTTTTTCGCCTTTGTAGTGGACGGGTGGGCTTGGGGGCGAAGCTGACGCCGATGTGGAATGAGTAGGGGGTGGGTGGGGGTGTAGGCGTTGAGAATAGGCGGCGTGCGACGCGACTTCGTGCGGCTGTCCGAGTCGGGAGGATGAGAACCATGACGGGTGTGGAAACACCGCCACCGACTTATCAGCGCACCTAAAAATACCGCGATATTTCGAGGTGGGACTCCCATTCTTTACGAATGAAAAGACGAATACGGTACAACAAGGACACGGAGCTTTAGATATTATACACTTTAATACACTGGTGCCGGGGCATTGAGGAATTCAAACACATTCAGTGAATACGACCTTAAATCGGGATAGCCGCCATCTTCCTTCGCCTCCCCACTCCGGCCTTGACCATCCCATTCGAACGAGCCAGCTAGATATTCCAGATGATCCAAATCCTGCTGGAATATGTTCTGACAGGCCTTGATCTTCACAAGACGAATAGCACGTCTGCCCGCCAGCCTGGCCCCAGAGGAGCGCACGCAGCGTATCATGGCGCTGGGGGAAGGGTGGCGGCTTTTTGAATGTGATGTTCTTGAGTATAAGCTCATCAAGACGAGGGAAAAATTGCTTGCAAGAACCATCCGCCTCTCTGTCGGACCCTACAACCGATGCGTGCACCGACGCCCAATACGACACATGGCTCGTTCCATGAGAAGAGCGAGAATGGATATAGGATTCACGGTAGATATGGCGAGATGGACGACGTTGCTGCATTTGCAGAGATTCAGCCATGAATCTCTTTCAAGTGGCACGTTGACGTGAAGGGTGGTGATGCATGTGAACCAAGCGGCCGTGCTATATCTCGCCATGGAAGCCAGGGCTGGTGCAAGAGGGGATTTGCATCCGTCGTGGTGAATATTGACGCACAGACTCTTGTCTGTGGAGTAGGAGGGTGGGGGAGAGGCGCAATATTTCGCTGGTGATTTCTTCGATCCGGAGAGAGTGATATGTCTGGCAAAAGTCGCGATGACAGAGGATGGTGTCGATCAGATATCCCGACGGCTCCCTGCCGTTTCGGAGAGTAAGGCAGGAGACGGTGGCTGTTACTATAGATGGGAATCTGAGACTGGTCAAGATCTGCGAGCAGATGGGGAGGGGTTCGGATAAGTGAAGTGTGCGCAAATTTCGCAAAGGGAACGACAAAGTGCGATCCAGGGTATCGCCATACGTCTTGGTGTTCATCAAGGTGAGGCTCTCGAGGAGAGGAGAGGTGACGAGGACCGAAAGCAACATGGGTCACGGAGGGGTACCATGTGCTTTGTGCAACGAGGCGAGGTACAGCTCCGTCAGGTTGGAAAACCACGGGGAATTCCAAGGGAGCCCACACTGCTCTAGCCTCAGTTTGGCGGGTGACATTGGGACGGCGCGGCTCTGTGCCATGGAACACTTTGGCGTCTAGCCACATGGAGATGCACCGTAATCGGCTGTATTCACAACGGAAAGGCTGCGGAGGCGCGGAGCAGGTGTTTTGCCGACATTGTCAACAAAAAAAGTGTCCAAGACGGAGTGAGAGCCCTCGATATCCAAACACCAGCTCTACCAATATGTTCCCGGATGGTATCGAGGGTTTGAAATGCGTATTCTTATCGAGGTTCACCCGGATGACCAGGGGAACCTCCATGGACCGAGCCAGCATAATCGGGACGAGCTTTCGGCCGGAAAATAATGTTGGCCCAGAGGTCGGGACAGGCGTGGGCAACCTCCCGCCAATGGTGAGTAACATGAGTGACGGTTAGCCAGCCAAGGCCCCGGTCGCCTTGCACTGGATCACAAGCGGCGCAGAAGAGGAAGATAATGCAGAGGAGTTCAGCTGGGAGGCAGGCGATTGGGGCGGCGCCGTTTGTTTCTGCGGCTTCCGGCGCTTCCGGCGGTGCTGGGGCGACTCGAACCGACTGACGGTCAAGGCACGGCGGACGGAGCGAAGGGCGGGCGGCAGCCTGCGCGTCTGAGTGGATGATACTGTGGATGAGGTGGACGCCGACCGCTTGTGCACTGACAACATCGTCGGTGGTCGAGTTGGACTGGGCAGGCGCTAAAGATAAGGTCCGGTTTTGGCAACGATAACCGACTCGGACCGCAAGCTACTGTCTGAGTTGTTCCAGCTCATGTGCTGTAGCGCAACCGCCGACTTCGAAATGCCTGCGAGACTCAACAAGACATGACAGCCATCTCGCGAGTCCTAAAATTGACTAATTGAATTTCGGTGGGTTCAAAAGGGGTTCGCCGCAGCAAGAAATCTTGGTGGCTAGCAGGAGCATGTTGACCTCAAGGATTCTGCTTCAATGGTTCAGGTCAATGCGGAGTCGATAGCGAATGGAGTCTGTTCTCGTGAAGCTACTCGTCGTCAACTCGTCGTCGGAGAACATGGGAAATCCGAGAACTTCCAGAAGATGGAGTCGGATTTTTTTGGATTCGCAGGCAGGGAGTCGGCCAAGGGGAAAGGCAGAAAGAAGCGAATTTTAGTCGCCAGTAAGATATGGTCCACGAAGAGGTCGGTGGGCTCAGCAACAGGGAACAAGTTCAACTTGAAAAAGTTGCCCTCCATCGGGATTTCGGGATTCTGCTTCTTCGGCTGAGATCGCCGATATGCCGACGGGATGCCACGGCCAAGGATGATAGCGTCCATCGCGAATCCATTTCATTTAAGCAACTCGCCTCGTGCATGCGCTCTTTCATCAGATTTATGTGACCGAAAGGGACCAACTCCTTCTCTCTTTCGTTTCCTTCCTCTATCTATCTCCCTCATGGCCGCTGCTAGGCCTCGCGATCTGCAGCCGTCGTCGAACGCAGAATCCCCAGCAGCGGTTTCAACTGTGTACGTTGTGCCTATATCACCCCTTTCGTCCCCAGCAACGCTAACGGTGTCCTTGGCAATGGCAGCAAGCTAGAGGCGGCGTTGAAGAAGGTCTCTGCGCAGGCTGCACAATATGAGCACCAGATGAAGGATGTTGAGGTATGCTCAGTCCAGCTCGATCTAGCGATGTGCTGTAACGTCCATGTCTGCAGTCGCAACTTGCAGAGAGCTTGAGCAATTTCAGGGCTATTGACAGTCTGCTGCAGGAAGCGTTTTCTGGTCTCCGGGTACGTGTGTGGCGGATGCGCAAAGCATCACTGGGCTGAGTCTTTGCGTTATCGCAACATAAGAGGAACGCTCAGCGAGCAGACCATGCCCTTGGGAAGCAAGTCTCGCATATCACCCTGGAGCTTGACTCGTCTATGGTTTCCTTGAAGCGGCTGGCAGATGAGCTACCGACCATTCAGGCTCAGGTCGACGACATCCGTACTGCTTATGATTCTGGGCGCAACAAGGTACATATTGCTTGGCCTACGGCTTCGCTCTACCCTCTAACTGCTATCAGGCTCAATCCCTGCTAACCGATTTGACTTGGCTTAACACCGAATTCTACGAACGATGGCGTTATGATCATCTTCACTTCGTCCAGCCCTGTTTCATGGCGCTGGAAAGTGCTCATGCGACTCGTGTTCGCCATCTCGTTCGTCATGTTCACTTGGTTGACATGGATCACTGCATGGGGAGGCTACCGGGCTCATCGTGGAGGACAAATGTGGGGCGAAAGACTGATGTCTTGAACCAATCAGTTCTTATTTTTTGCGGCTCGACAGTCGACGTTATTGGATTTTAGACTTAACTTGCAGCATCTTACCCATATCCACAATCTCACATCTTGTACAAAATCTTGCCAATGTAATTGTATGAATCCGCGTTTTCCACTTGCAATTCAGCGCAGTTCCATCACACGCGTGTTTAGCCGACCTCAACTTTTCTGACCTTTACCACGATCATCTATGGACGGCTTCGACGACTTGCTTGCCCAATCTCAGAGTAGTCTAGAGACCAATCCTTTTGCCGACCCTTTCTCGAAGCGAAGCTCTTCGCCCGACCCTTGGTCTTCCCCGTTTGCTCGCCAGGCTTCCTCCGACGTTTTTGATTATAACGCACCGCAAAGCGCAACTCCTTCACCCGAGGAAGACAACGAACCTCCGGAAACTCCTGTTGATGAGCCTCCAGCCTCTGAATCTGTTGTTCAACACCATGAGGAGAAGCGGAGGAGGAGGAGGAGGGGCTCAACCCGTTGGACGGCCCATTAGCACCACACTCGCCTGGATTCCGAGAAAGTCTCCCAGAATCCGAACCTGGGTTCTCTGAAATTGCTACAATCCGTCCCAGTGAGCCTGAGGAGCTGCAACCGTCTATTCCCGTGCCGGAGGATGACAATACGACACCCATCCCGGCAACACCTCCGCCACGCGCGCTTTCCGAAAGCACGCCGTCCTTTGCTCGGGTACCGCCGTCCCCGGATCGCAGTTGGGGACCGTTGGATGGGCCTTCTGCTATGACGCGGTCGTTTCCGAATCTCTCGCTTGGGGGCGAGTCTGCGCAGCCGAATTGGGGCGGAAGTCAGGGGGAGCAGGATAACTGGAGCAATGACCGGACACCGCCGACGCGTCTACCAACAGACGACGACAGCGACGATGATAAGCCTATCTTGCAGACGGTTCGGCAGCCGCCGCCGGAGCGTGCGGATACTATTGTGCGTCGTTAGCTTCAACATTCGGTTTCGTTGTCGAAAATTTTAATGTTTGTAGAAACCGGGCAGAGACGGTTTACCACCCGTGTTCGTAATTTCCGTGGACGACCCACAGAAAGTCGGCGACCCCATCCGCTCGTTTACCATGTACACCGTACATACCCGTGTACGTCGCACGTATCTCTTTCTTTTCTCAGCTCTGAGCCTTGCAAAACTAGACCACATC
Organism: Favolaschia claudopus; assembly: GCA_037176885.1. NCBI lineage: Eukaryota > Fungi > Basidiomycota > Agaricomycetes > Agaricales > Mycenaceae > Favolaschia > Favolaschia claudopus. The sequence goes on from JAWWNJ010000112.1 coordinate 837,447, forward strand.
TCCGCTCTTTCAAAAATCAGCCTTTTCAGTATTGCGTCGATACTCTGATTTTCTATGGCTATTCGAAACTCTGTCGAACAATAATCCTGGGGTAGTTGTTCCCCCTGTCCCCGAGAAGAATCCATTTGGACGATTCGACGACCAATTTGTACGGCAGCGCAGATATGCCCTCGAGAAATGCATCCACAAGATCGCGAACCACCCGGTATTGGGCAAGGATCCGGATTTGAAGCTCTTCTTGGAAAGCGATACGTTCTCACTTGATGTATATTCCTCTATCATGTTTTTTGCATTTTTATTCATTCGTTTGCTAGATTAAGCACCGCAAGGCGGAGATTGCGCAGCAAAGTGGGGGACTTATGGCTACCATTGGGCAGAGTATTGCTGGACCGCGGTTCTATGAGACGGACGAAGTACACATGGTAATATCTAGAATTTATTCAACGCTTGCTGACTGGGTTATAGTGGTTCGACAGACAAAAAACGTACCTCGATTCTCTAGAGGCGCAGTTACGTGGACTGGTCAAAGCCATCGAGCTAGTGTCAAAACAGCGTACAGGTAAATTGTTTGATATCGACTTTTCTGACAAGGCTTGCCGACACATTGCGTAGAACTTGCTTCGGCCATGGCTGAGTTTGCCACCAATGTCACGGATTTGTCTCAGTCGGACGTGGGGAAGCAATTGGCTCAAACCCTAGGCGGCCTCGCCGATGTTGAGCGTAAGGCGCAGGACCTCCAGGGTGTGCAGGCAGAACAAGACATCGTAACCTTGCTCAGCACTGGTAAGATAAGCTCGCAGTCATATCCAATCACTGACCTCGACCTCGCTAGTCGATGAATATGCGCGACTGATCAATTCCGTTCGCGTCGCTTTCAACTCCCGCATTCGGACGTATCATTCGTGGCGAGCAGCGGAAGCTGACCTCGTGCGGGTAAAACAGAATCATGAGCGCAATCGTGCGCAGGGACGGATCCAGAATGACCGGGTAGGATATGCGCTTGCGCAGATTTCTGATGTGAGTAGTGCCTGCATGCTATCACAATGCGGCGCGGGTTGACGGGGGGCAAAATCTGTTTTAGTCGGAGCGGCGAGCATTGGATGCCAAACATGATTTCGACCAAGCGACAAAATTGATTAAGACCGAGATGGCGCGGTTTGAGCAGGAGCGGGTGGATGATTTCAAGGATTCGCTACATGCGTTCTTGGAGGGTATGATCGGACGGCAGAAAGAGGTGCGTTTCTCGATTGTGTTGTTTCAGTGAAACTTGGATTCACTTTCTCTTTTGTTGCGTGTAGCTTATCGCGACTTGGGAGAATTATCAGCAAACACTGTTGAAGCGGGTTGGGGGTGGACGAGGGTTACCTCCTGGGGCCCCGCAGCAAAGTGTTCCTGTTGCATAGTCGAACTACGTTAACAATCAACATGAGTATCTTCATTTGCGTTTACTATTCAGCCTCAACCCATTTCCCGTTCGTTTCGTACAATATTGCTTCGCGATGCCATCCACTACGTTTTCCGTGCGCAATGTGTTTTATCCTTTAGATAGTGGAGCGTTTGAGCCTCATCTGTTTAGCCAAGCGAAAAAACCGTCGCCCTTGATCAATTTGTGATCACGGGACCGCGCTTCCCTCGACTTGAACTTGCACGACGACAAATCTGAATCGACTTGCGCCCCGACCTGAACACTGAATTCATGACGCCGACGGAAACAGCTGAATATCTGAGAACTCTCCCTGCGATAAGGGATCGATGCAATCGTGTCTTCGAGCTCGCGCCGGCAAACAAGCTGCAGTACTTTGAGTATCATCCTGAAAACGAGTCCGCTGTTACGGCCTTCTGCGTCGACATCATCCATGTCTGTTCTGCCTCGTCTCTTGCCCAGGGTATAATTCATCCAATTGCAATAGAAAGCCTATGGGACAGACTATGACAGGGCAAGCTATATCTATGCGACATCCAAGCAACTTTTCGCTATAATTCCTTTTCAGATTCCTCCGCACGGACGTTGGCGCCACTGCGACGCGCACCACCCGCGTATCGAGCCGATCCTCGCACAATGGGCTATAGGGAGCTCCGCGCTAGACCTGGAAGAAGTCACCGCGCGCCTTATTGATTTGTTCACCGTTTCCGTGCTTCTCGACGCGGGAGCAGGTCCGCACTGGATTTACACTGAGCCGGGATCTGGTGTGCAATTTCGCAGGAGTGAGGGGCTGGGTGTCGCTGTGGTGCACATGTTCGCAGCGGGATTGTTCAGCGGGAATAACGACCAGCCATGCCAGGTAGATGGTGTGTATTGCCTTGTCTCGGTACGCCGTTTGTTGAGCTTTTACTGAAGCTTGATATCCAGCAACTGGTCTGGCATCCATCGTGCCCGCCGCATTCGCGACCGCTTTTCAAGTCTCTGAAAGTAATCCGATGGTAGGGCTCGAAGGAAGAACCGCGCTGCTTGCCCGTCTTGCGGACGCGCTTCGTGCTTCTCCGCAATTCTTTGGCTCTGATGCGCGCCCCGGGGGACTTGTTGGTGGGTAGCATATAATTCTTTATGAATAATTCGCCGAGTATGACTTTCACAGCTCATCTCAAAACACAATCTACCACCTCCAATGGACAGACGGAAATTCCTATGACTGCACTCTGGCATGCACTAATCACTGGTCTCCAGCCTATTTGGCCTCCAGGTCGTGGCGTACTAGCTGGCTTACCTCTTGGCGACGTGTGGCCATGTCCTTCCCTGCGCGCTACAGTTGGTACGTGGACTCTCGAGCTCATGTGAATTTTGTCGATGTTCACCCGCGGCCTTATTACACTGAAAGGAGATGAACCAGGCGGTGACCTCGTCCCATTCCACAAGCTTACAGGTTGGCTCGCATACAGCTTGCGCGAACCTCTCGAGCGGATTCTGGGTTGGCGGATCAAGGACGGTGACCTGCAGACAGGCCTACCTGAGTATCGGAATGGTACGTCTCGCTATAACTCATGTATGCGCTCTAATTGACTTGATACATTTCAAAGGTGGCCTCTTCCTTGATCTTGACGTTTCTGCGCCTACGGCCTGAACCGCTCCCTATCAACGGCGTTGAAGCAGAGCCGATTCCACGCGATGCAGCCACTGGTATCCCGCGTGTGCCTCCCAGCCATCCAGCTATCGTGGAATGGCGTGCCATGACAGTGGTGTTACTGTAAGCTGCATTTTCTCTTTCATAACATATGCTCGTTCGTTGGAATTTAATTTCACTCACGACCCCTCTCGTTCCAGAGATCGTGCTTTGCCTGCCCTGCGATCTGCGTTGCCCGCCCCGGAGTTGACGCTTGCTCAAGCGCTCGAGAGCGCTACATGGGACTGGCGGACGCGCCATTGCCAAGCGACTGCGCCCAGGGAAGGACGGCGAGGAAGGCGGGGGTCCCCCAATCGAAATCATAAGTGATGGGACGGTATTTTGAGGAGTGTATCGTCGGATGCAAACTCGTGTGCCCACCATGTGCATTTGAAACTCGACAACCATGAACGAGGTCACTGCAACTGCTCCCATGTAATTTAGCAGAAACTGTTGTACAATACGCGCAATGTATATGGAGAAGAAGTGCATAGATTGTCGCAAGATACGAAGAATTGCCGCAAAGAAATTGAACTGAGGTCGTTTACTGCAGATCCAAACAACGCGCGCATTTTGATTCTTGAACTCCAACCGTCAAGACCGCTGGCAGGATCTCGAATTCCTTCTTGCGTCCTGGCTCCCCATCTCCATTGAACACCGTTGAACACACGCGGAGTGTGTTTTGGGGCTTTGGTCGCTGCTGTCTCCCGATGCTCTTCGGTCATATAATTTGGCTAAACAGTTGTCCCAACCTCACACTGATGACCCGAGTCGCCAGCTGACTTCGCACCATCAATACACTATCTCGTTTCTTATAAGAGCTCTGGGGATTGCTCACGACTTCACGCACCCTCTCATGGCTTTCGTTCTCCCCAACTCGACGCGCCAATTTGCATTCAACAGAGCCGATCATGTTGGCTCATTTTTGCGACCATCTATAGTTCTTGAAGCGCGTAAAGCTTTCAAAGAGAAAGCACACGATGCAGAGGCATTGAGGAAGGTTGAGGATGCTGAAATTTCCTCCTTGATCGAACAAGAGCGGGCGGTGGGTATTCACAGCTTCTCGGACGGCGAGTTCAGGTTAGTAGACTACTCCCCGGTTGATTCATTTGCTCATGGGTATGTAGGAGAGAATACTTTCATCTCGGTTCGCGTCTTGCCGCTATCATTGCCCACGATTAACGATTACTGTGCGCGGTAGATTTCATCGAACACCTTGAAGGTTCGCATATGCCAGACTTGAGGCGTGTGATGTTCTCAAGACTATCCTCAGGCATTAAAATTACCGCCAACAATCTTCCTGGCCCTAAACAGGAAGCCACTACACCCACCATCTCCGTTGTCGGGAAATTGAAGCATGTGAAGCCAATTCAACTCGCAGATTGTATGCTTTCTCGCAACTGCATTCAAGCTACGACTTGATTCTGTTACTAGATCTATTTTTGCAGGAGCGTATTGACCCCAGCAAGAAAGAAGTTGTGAAAGTAGCCATTCCGTCACCCACAATGGTGCGAAGAATCCTTGTGTTCACGGCGTACGATCAGGAACCGCTTTTCAGGTCCACTTCCGTGGTGGAAGATCCTCCATCGACCTTGCTGCGTATCCAAACTTAGATGAGTTTTTCGATGACTTAGCCGCGGCATACCGAGCGGAAATCAAGACCCTAGCGGATGCTGGGTGTAAATTTCTCCAGGTGTGAAGTGGGTTTTCATTCTCCGACGTCTGAACTCAACCCATGTTATTGGCCAGCTCGACGACACAAATCTCGCATATCTCTGGTGAGCGAGACGCGAGTTTTCTGACCATCCTGCTGCTGAACAAGATGAAACAGTGATTTGAAGATGCGAGAGGCAGCTGCAGGACGGGGGGAGGATCTAAACACCCTCCCAAGACAATATGCTCAGCTCATCAACGCCGCTCTACGCGATCGGCCGGCGGGGATGACTGTTGGTTAGATTCCCGGTATCCACACCACGAACGCCGTCTCATTTTGTTTCAGGTATTCATTTATGCCGAGGGAATTTCCGAAGTCGCCATTTCGCCGAGGGTCAGTATCGTTTCAATGTCCCGCAACCAACGCTGATGAATCTTCAGGCGGTTATGAGCCAATTGCCCAAGTTCTATTCCAAGAACTCGATGTTGACGTTTACTTCCTCGAGTGTATGCAGTTTTCTCTATCTGGTAGACAGGCCATACGCTGATGTCAATTCTAGTTGACACAGAACGGGCCGGAACGTTTGAGCGTGAGTCTTCAATCTCTTTGCATGCGGTCCTGTTCTCAGTGTCCCTCAGCTTTACGTTTTCTTCCTAAAGGCGAGAAGGTTGTGATACTGGGATTGATTAGTTCCAAAGTCCCGCAAACTGGAGTCTAAAGAGGTCATCAAAAATCGTATTGCCGAGGCCGCCAAATTCGCTCCCTTGGAGCAATTGGGATTATCCCCCCAGTGCGGATTTTCGAGCACTGTTCATGGCAATGAGGTTTGTCTGTTCATGTCTTTGCATGGACTCCGAATCCTGACGATTGACAGATCACCATTGCTGACCAGTGGGCCAAAATGAAGTTGGTCCATGAAATCGCTTCAGAAGTGTGGGGGGCCGGGCTCTTGATTCACTCACAAATCAAGGGACCATTGCTTTATTGTCTATATACTTAGAGACATTGCACAGTGGAAGATATATATTACACTTGGTATCTACGTTGTTTTGTTGTGTTACTTGGGATGCATGTCCGGCCAAAAAATGTCTATAAAGAATGCGATAGTGGTGCCCGTGTCTCGTCCGCTCTATCTTCCTATTACTCCCAGTAGCGTGGTACCTTGCTTTCATTCTCACCGCCAACCTCCAAAAAGTCCTGCGGCCGATCCCGCTTCAATACACGCCGCCGGTTATTAACAGGCAGACGTTGATACGCTGAGTCTTGGCCAGCCTGCTGTTGAGGGTATCCGGTGTTAGTCCACGCCGCCTGGTTGAAGCCCTGCATCATCCCAGCCACATTGTTTAGCTGTTGCTGCTGGAACCCGGCAAGTGCAATGGCGGTGGGCCATTTCTTGCGCCTGTGCGAGTTGGATCTGGAGCTGGTTGTGCTGTATCTGTGTGTTATGCCGCACTTGAGGAGGCAAAGAGGGGGTTCTGCAGCATGGTTGAAATCTGCGCAATTTGCGCTTGTAATTGTGGGATACTGTCTGCGATGATTTTGGACATGTCCATGTTTGCTTGTTGATCGTATATATCTTGTTCGTCGATGGACTGGATGAATTTGGATGAGGACTGGAATTTACTATCGATTTGCTCGTACTAACCGTATTAGCGCCGGCAGCCGCAGAATCTTCATCCCCGCCGTCCTTCTTGCTCTCCTCGATCGCATTTTCTATATAGTCTAAGACCTTGGTGCGCATGGGTTTGTCGACGATGAGTTTGTCTAAAGACGCAATTTTCTTCGAGCAATTGGGGCAGATGAAATCGCGTTCGAGTAGATGTGTTTGCACACATTCTTCACAGTAATGTGTTCCACAACATGGTGTTTTGACAGCATCTCGGAAAAGTTTGTGGTCGGTGGGACATACAAGTGCAGGATCGTTCGTGGTGCGTTCTCGGACTTCGGCGACTGTTAAACCTTTCCGTGTGGAAAGCTGTTTCTGCCAAGATGCCCTATGGTAAATTGTTAGACGAGATAATTTTTCTCGTGTGAATAAGACTCACGAATCTGGTTGCGCTACGACGAAACCACCATCCGGAGTCACCATGACTCCTTGCCCGAGTTCAGCTGCGTTGGGGTTTTCGACGGCCTTAAGCATGCTGCGCGGAATCCCTGTGGTTCGCTTGATACGAGGCCGATGATCAAAGTCTCGATCGTTGTTGGTCGGGCAGTCTTGAATCCAATGCCCTACAAAGCAAAAGTTAATACTTGTGAGGGTAAGAGCGAACCATTGGCGACCTTTTTGACCACACCGGTAACAGACATAACTCGGGGGTAAAGGTCGGTCAATGACTGGAGCCTGATGTGGAGTGTATGTTTTTCCACCACGAGGGGGAGAAGCCGGTTCCGCGCGAATTGCTGTTGTTGTATATACGCTGGGGCACTGTTTGATGGGACCAAGAAGGACCAGAGGAAGAAAGAAAAACGAATGGGGTTCATTAGATATGCTACTACGTGGACAAAAAGCCGCAAGCGGCAACACCAACTGAGACATCTTTGCTTGAGTTTCCTCCCAATTTGCCGATTGTGCTTTGAACATGGCCTCCATGGCGGAGGCCTCATCGTCATCCGCTGCAGCTGGTTTCGCAGCCTGACCGGAGGTGAGTACGGGATTGCGCCGGAAACTTCTACCCACTGTTGAAGGCTGGGGTGCTGGCGATTCTTCCTTGATATCAAAGCGTTTCGACATGGCGCCCTTATGCCAGTTTCCTGGGCCGCCGGAGGCACTTCGCTGGACAGGTTCGGAAGTCGGGACAGCGCTCACAGCGCCTGCAATGTACATTGAAGCTTTGCCCTTGCCAGGTCTGACTGCAGGTCTCCGCTTAACGACAACTTGAGGAGGATCTGGGGATTATTTCGGAGTCGTCGGTGTATTCTGGCCCCCATAACAATTGAAACCTATGCATACGACCAACATTCACAACACACCTTTGTTGGTACTACTGTCGTAGATAAACAGGTCGAAGTCATTAGCCTTACCCATGTTGTTGGCTAAGATGATATCGCGTTTAAGGTCAAAGACAGATATGCCGGTACCATCGAAGGTCACTCGAGATTCGTCTTTTCGGGAGAAGAACTTGTAAAAAACAGAAGATGCCATATTAATCGATTGACAGAGCAGTCGCTATGTATACAGAAACCAGCGAAGGTGCTGGAGAGACGCAAGAGCGGTGAGACTGTGGAGTCAAGAGACAAGAGAGCAACGATGCCGTGACTGTGACATTGCGTGACTAAGTGCCATTGCCCAGCCGAGCCAAGCCGAGGCCACAAATTCCAGGGTAAAAAATTCGAGGGCTGCAGAAAAGGGTATAATAAATACTCAGTACTGGTATCTGAAGCAGCGTTACTCCTTAATTTCTGATATCTACTCGAACGGTTTGACCTGTTCCTCCAACCAACTCAACAACTCGCTGCCAATCTTCGGGTCCTGAGTGTCAGGATGAGGCTTTCCTACTCTTGCCCATGGGATGAGATACTAGTAACATTAATTTCAAGATCCGTCTCGGGAAGAGAAGGCGTACTTTGCCGTTGAGCTGACCACCCTCTACAGAGGTTCCAGCGTAGAGTTGTGTAAGCGCGCCATAAGAAACATCGTGTAAGATGGTTTTCTCCATGACATTCTATGCAGCTGCTGAGAAGGTTTCACAGAAAATTCAGCACAAACGCACGATGACAGCACCCAGGGCGCCATTCATATGCCGATGCAAGTCTGTCTTGATGACCCCCGGATGCAAGGATGTGACTACGAGGTTTTGGTCACCATATCTGCGAGCCAGTTCTGCAGAATAAGCAACAAAAGCCTAAGGTACTACTATCAGCATTCAGAGGCGTAGTACCGGAAAAGGTCGCACAAATTTGCTGAGGGCGTATAGAGCCTGGGCCCCGGCTTTCTTCCTCTTTTTATCGTCGAGTATGATCTTGAAGACATGATTGTTCATGAGGTGCATGGCGCTCGATGTGTTGACGACGCGCGCTTTGCCATCGGAACTGGTTTTGGCCCCTGCAAGGAGGCTGGGCAGGAGGAGTTGAGTGAAGTAGAATGGCCCTATATCATTTTGCACAATAAAGATAGGATGAGGAACATCGGAACGAATTTACCTATTACATTTGTCCCAAACTGGCGAGAAACTCAATACATATCGACCACGCATACATCGAACAGCCCTCACCTGCAAATCATAACCGTCGGCCGTTCGGTCTTCG
>JAWWNJ010000113.1:600000-844638 GCA_037176885.1 Favolaschia claudopus
GAAGACGGAGGAGGGGTTGTAGGCGCGGATTATTTTGATGAGGTCGGCTTCGGATTCGATGCGTTGGGGGGGAGGAGAGCCGGAATCAGAGGAGGAGGCGTCGTCGCTACCGGTGGTGGAGGCAGCATCGTCGACGACGTCCTCGCCGGCCTGTGGTCTGTCGCGCAGACCTTGTAGAAGACCGTTAAACCAGGAAGTCATAGTATTTGTTACTCGAGGAGCGCGAATTCGAGAATTCAAGTCAGTGGCAGCGTAAAGTCAAGAAGAGAGAGAGTCAAGCCAGGAGGGGGGTTCGTTCAGGTTAAGTGTATTTGCTGGACGCTTTGGTTGTGATAGCACCGAACGCTTTGACCCACAAATGGACAACAATGCTTTGACAATGAATAGAAGAACAATGGGAGAGACATTTGATATTGATCGCGATGCTGCATGGTGTCGGGCTTCGGCGGGTTAGCTCCGGAGTCAGTCCTGCTGTGGTGTCGACAGAGGCGGAGACTTCGCGCCGAGCTCGGACATCGGAACCCCGGAATACAGAGGCTCCCGAGCGAATGGCGTGAAGGCAAGTCTGCGACGGAGAGGGACGAGGCCACAACGCTGAGTCAGCCGCTGACGGACGCAGAACGCGCTGCCAAGGATAAGTTTCTGAAGACATAGACCGACACCTTGTAAAAGAAGGCGTACCCTACAGGTAGATTTGCAGATGCTAGCCGTATCCCCCCCATCAAGCTCGAAACTCACGTCACTAATAAAACGCGAAGTATACGGACGACTCGTCCAACGCAGAAGCAGAATAGGTCATGCTTTTATTGCAGAGTACTACATTACATCCGTGCCTGCAAAACCAATTGCCTGTCAATGCGGCGCACGATAGACCGAACGAGGGAACACGTACTAAAGGAATGCGAGAAATACGATGAATGTCGGAAAAGATTGCTCTCCCAGACATACTGGACACCGAGAAAGGTCTGCAAGCACTGGCCAAGTTTCTGGAGAAGAGAGGCGCAGAACAGGTCAATCGCGGCGTACGACGGATTCGTTGGAGCTGGTAGACAAAAAGACAAAGGTTTAGAAAGGGAACAGGGTTCAGAGAGAGGTGGAGGAGAGGAGTAGGAGGAGCTCGAGGGAGGACTAGGCCCCAGAGTGAGTCGACAGTGACGAGGAAGATTGCAAATGCCGACATCACGTATCAAGCGGCTGCCGCCTAGACCGAGCAAGCCGCCATCTGTTCAACACTCCGGCTTGCTCAGGCTCCATTGCATCGGCATCAGGGAATGACTCGTTTTTCACATGCGGTAAGCGGGCCGCCACTCCGTGCGGCATGACTCGTACTTTTTATTTTTCAATTTTAACAACTCGAAAGTTCTGACTGCAAGTGCAAACCTGCGCAGCAAGCCTTCAATTAGTATCCCCAGGGCCACAAATCTGAGTATCAGTGCGATCTGAACTTCAGCGAAAAACGCGACGCGTCAGTCACGTGGTGTAGTGTTGCCGCGGCTCGGCTCGGCTCCGGCTAGCCGACCGAGCTGAGCTATTTTAAGCTGAGCTGAGCCAGCCGTTACTAGGGCGGCTCCACGTGGCTCGGCTCAGGCTCAAGCCGGCTTGAGCCCGGCTCAGCCGCAGCTCGACCACAATTTTGCTCAGCCTGCGCACCCGTTGCCCAAGGGGTACAAATGCTGTTTAAATACACATTTGCAGTCCCCCAATGCCCTTCACCTTCATATTTCACGTCTGCGCTGTCATTCGTAGTGTTTTCGTCACCATGAGAAAATGTATTTAAAAATAAATTTAATAAAGATTTATGACAATTTAGTGAGCAACGTGGCTCGCGAGTGTCGACAGCGTCAAGGGAGCCTGGGGGTATTCTTGAAAGGCTAGAAAGGGTGTCTGTATGCTATTCCTATGTTGTGCGGTCGATATACAGTGCTGAAATTGCACCTTTGTGAAAAACTTGCTGAGCCGTTGCGGAGCCGTGGATGAGCCGCAAGCCACGTAAGCCAGCCGTTAAAAATAGCTCGGCTCGGCTTTTTGCGGTGATGGCTCTGGAGCCATCAAAAGCCGAGCCGAGCTAGCCGAAGCCGAGCCGCGGCAACACTAACGTGGTGTGTGACATCAGTGACCTGTATCACATCCCTCCTTTCCGTCTTCCTTCATCTTGTGGCTTGTTCTGCTTATCCCGTCCCCCGAAGCGCATAGTTCCGATCCCGGACAACCCATATGGCTTACCAACGCGTCCCACCCCGCTAAAACACGTCGATATCGTACAGATTGCAGCGTCTCCTAGATTAAGCACCACGCAAGTACCACGTCTCCGACCAATATTTGCCGAGCTCACTCCTCCTGGTTGGTTGGCTTCTGATGTCTCCCTGCTTCGTGTTGACTCAAACCAGGGACAAGGGCACCAGGCATCGGTGTGGAATCCTGTTTCGCATGAAGGTCGATTTGCTGATGTACATATGTGCAGGCTCAGATACACTGTCTCAAGTTTACGTTTATCTGCTAACGGAATACCACTAGGTATGCCGTTATCTTTGCTTTTCGTTTGGGCCGGTTTTCACTTTGTATATGTCTTTCTGCCCAAACTATGTGTCCCTCATTGCCAACTTTGATCATCACGCAATCGGCCCTTGAAATACCATCCTGCGGGATTCAGAGATGCGGAGTTGATTTTGGTTTTCGGTACGTTTCTACTTTTATTTCCTCTCACCCTTCTCCTTTCTCCCCTTTCTCTTCAGCCCCTCTAGTCTTTCCGTCATCCAATCTATATCTAATTCCTTTTCAGCCTCGCATTCGAATTTGGTACCGCCGTCGCCGTCACCGTCGATCCAACCACCTACAAGCTCGATGTCTTGTCCTCTGAGATTTCGGCTTCCCGCAAGCAAGGATTTCAGCTCAGCGCCATCCAGGTGCGTGCATTGTATTGTTACCAAACGTTTCCTGCGCTGATTTGAGGGCCGCTTTCTTTTGTTCTGTTAGTTGCACGGCGTTCGCAACAACCAAATGCATCGAATCTGTCAAGTCGACAAAGTTGAAGCAAAATTTGTTCGGTGCGTGCGCTACGCTCTCTGTTTCCTTTTTATTACTAAATAACCCTTGTAATGCCTACATTCATTCTGCTGCAATGTCCACGCCTTCCACTTCATTCAAGATATGATTCCAATGCTCACTTTCTATAGCGTTGATTTGGTGTGTTCCTCTTTTTTTTTTTTCCTTTGCATTCTAACGGAGTCAAACTACGATCAGACTCGATTGCGCGAAGGAGCGCTCGCGAGGCGAAAAGGACACCCCGAGCTCGAGTCAGTGTCAGTAATTTTACCTTCTTTCCTCCGCTGACACGACTCTGAGCGGTACAAAACTGCGATGTCCGTCAGTGATAGACGTGTATATTCGTAAGTGAAATATCTGTGCCAACGCCAACTTCACAAGCGGGTCTAATATATGTCTGAAAATGTGGTTGAAGCCAACTACCGGGGCCATTTTGATGCAATTTGTCGCCCACTGCCCAGGTGATCATTGACCTAAGTGAGTTATCGATTCTTCCGAGTCAGCTAGAGCCCAAGTCATATATACAGACAGCAACAGATCAAACAACGGTGTGCGGCTCCTCAGTGTTATTCTAGCTTGCCTGTGTATCATAGTACCCTGAATACATTGCATTTTGCCGAAATTGGACGTACCCGACCCAAAAATCAGTGGTTCAACCGAAATTAATTAGCGCCGGCGCGCACTAAGTAATTTGGAGTGCTTTGGGCACTAATTTCCCTTCAAAAAAAGGGCCCTTACTATTCACAGTGTCAATACGAATCGGAATCGCTCGAACTAAAGAAAATGTTGTTCAGCTACTGATCAACTTGAATACCGTCCAGGGAAGCGTTCAAACGGAAATTCACCTTAGAAAACTTGATTCCGAGACGCGATGCTGAAACTCAACCAAAGCTGAAGATGAATCCTATCATTTGACTACTAGATCTCGCGGGACAACAAGGCAACAACAAGGAAATTGAGCGCGACTCGAGCTCACAGTTGGGTTCTTGTTGGATTCCGGACGACGGCGACAACTTCGAGAATCGAGGAACTTGCGATCTGTTGGCCCAGGGTGTCACCGCCACATTGTTTCAGAAGTAACAGCAGGGGATTTAGTCTGATTGAACTTCCAGGCTCAAAGCTCGCTCGGTCGCCGCTTGCGCGTCGACCAGCTCGCATTGAGTCAACGCGGGTTTTTACGGTTACCAATGCCCTGGATTCTAAATCAGATGTCATCAGATGTATCATCAATTTCGTGGGAGAAAAACGCGTTTTCCTTACAATCTAAAATGCGGACACTGATGCAATCAAAAATTCGATTTCCTCATCCTGAAAAACGAAAAGAACGACTACTTAAAAGTACTCGTAACAGATCTCTTTCACCCTTTTCAGCGCTGTGGTCTGGGTTGCTGGCGCTCTGAGTTTGAAGCTCCTCACCAGATCCAACTCCTAGCACGACACAAGGCTGCTCTAAGCTTTAGTAGTGATGCATGGTCGGCGTCGCTTTTACCTCGTCTATTTGCGGTGCGGCTTGCGCAACGGTTTGCGTCTCTCTGAAGTCCAACTTGAAGCGCCATATCAAAGCACGGAAAATCCGTTTGGCACTGTGGCCTTAAAACCTGACTGTCCCAAGCTCGACGTTTCCAATCTTCCATCGATCAAGTTTTCGAGCGTTCGTCCGTCCTACCTTTCAGCTTGGTGTACGGCGCTGTGTCTACGAACAAGCTCATTATAGACTTGGTGAACATTATCATTCCAATTACGCATCGTCTTCGCCCTCTGACATGTATGGGATCGGCAATGACAATTGGCACCTGCTTTCTTTCCCAAATTCTCGCACTACGGTCTTGGACTTCGGGCATCTCAAGAACCGCAGAGCACTGTAATACAGTAGCTTGATGCTGCCTCAAATATACTCAACTCACTGGGCGGGCGTACGATGGAAATCGTTTCATGTGTTTTGCCGTGCAGACCTCCTTGGGTCATGCTTAATTTTCAGGCTCAGCGCCATTTTGTCGTGTCTGCCAAGTCGATCTGAATCTCGAAGCACGTACAACAAGTTGACTCAAGACCACATCGCGCACCTCGCAGCCATCTCTGGAAGAATCCCCCAAACAAAGCACTTCTCACGGCCGACTGAATGTCTCTGGCAATGCCCGCCTCCCCGGCGCCCACGACAATGAAGTCGACTGTCCTCCAAGCGTCTTGCCGATTCGGGAGGACAATGGGCGCACCCAGCGCTTTGGACGGCTTGATTTCCCAATACGGAAATGGTTGGGCCATCGCTCGCCAAAGCCTGCAGCGGGTCCCCCAGTATAAATAGCAGGCGTAAACAAGCCTCCCTTGCTCCTCAACCTTCACCTTCTGCGTCTCTCTTGGTTTCCTTGTGCCTTGTTGCTCGAATTCTTGTTGTACAATTCATCTATCTCTCAAATGTCGATGTCCTCTGTAGCCAACAGCCCCAACGCGTGAGTGTTCCGTCGTCCTCCACGTTCTGCCTTTGCCTCGTCTCACCACTGCTCCTCTCAGTTCCCCTGGCGGGAAGCGCACGGCCAGGGATCCCATTCACGACAAGGAAAACATAGGAACCTTGAAGTACGTCCCTTGCCACTTCCCTCCGTAACATTTTGACCCATGCCACTTCAGGCTGATTCGACGCGCACCAAGTATTTCCGAGCTGGCCTCGAATGCCACTCCCTGCTGCACCCCCAGCGCGCTGGACGACGCTTCCCGCCCCGACACTGTCGACCCCAAGGCCCTCGACGCGTTGCTGATCCAGGCTGCCTCCGTTTCCCAAGCCGACGGCACCACCGTCGGTGCCACCGCCGACCCCGATCCTGCCGATGGCCCTGTCTCCCTTCCTCAGATTAACGAGACCTCTGCGTCCCCCACCGCCGATGCCACTGTCGATCACGTTTCTTGTGACACGGCTGCCTCCCTTCCTCAATCTGACGCCACCGCTGTGGCTCGCACTGTCAGGTCGACTGCACCTCAGGCCCAGCGCACCCCGGCCGAGCTCAGCGATGCCGCTCTGCTCTTGCACTTCGCGCACAACGCCGGGCGCGACTTGCCCATGCCAAGGGCGTCCAGCTCATCCATCCCACCGTCCACCCTCGCATACCAGCCTTCGAACTCGCTAACTGAGTATAACACTGACGCTGCACACCTCATGAACGTCGAGGCGGTGCGGGCGCAAGCGGTTCGTGCGAGGGACGCGCTTTTGACGGTGGCTTTAGCAGTGTCCCCGGAGGATGGGGACGAGACGGAGGAGGAGGAGGAACACCCGGCTCGGATCCATGCGAGCACGCCGCGTCTTGTCCAGTATGTGTTTTTTCCACTGCACGTTACTCAGCTAACACTCCGTCCTCACAGTCCCCGCTCAGTTGATACTCAACACCCCGAGTATGTCTTTCCGTTCTATCTGTTGTCTCTCTGCGGCTAGCTGACATTCATTTGCGTAGCATGGATACGATGATCGCCTGCATTCGGTAAGCTGATCTGCTTTCCAATGCTGGGTCTTCACAACACTCAATCCCTTTTTTTATTAGTTCAGCACCTGGCGAACCAGCCCTGCACGACCTCCTTCGCAAGCTTTCAGAGTACGTGCTTCGCTTTCTCTTGTTCACCCTTCCTCATGCTGAGTCTTCTGCCCTTGCAGCGCGTCGTCGAAGTTTTCCTACGCAACAGCGGGCACCGCCATACAACTTCACGTCAGGCAACTTGTCCGCGAGCACCCCCACGTCCCCGTCGACTCCATCACCCCACGCATCGTGGAGGAGCACGCCATATTCCTAACTTGCCCCTTCGCTGGTTGCACGGCCGTCTTCCATGCTGAGCGCTCCGCCGCCGAAGCTCACGTCCGCCAAGAACACCCACCGCACTCCATAGTTTCTGCGCAAGCCCCTGCTCCCGCCGACGTCATCCGAACCAGGAGCCAAGCCAGACGCGAGGGCACCAGCACCGCAGTTGATCGAGTCCAGTGCCCTATCTGCGGAACGAGAATGCAATTTGACTCGCTTGGGCGCCATTTCGTGCAGTCGCACAAGCCGACGAGGCGCACCACACGCACGACGTATACTTGCAAGTTGTGCGATGGGGAAGTATTCACGATCCGGGAGCATGTGGCCCATTTTGGAGAATGTCAAGAGGAGCACTTTGCACAGTGGGACGGGAATATGAGGGCCGGGAAGAGGAGGCGTATTGACACCACCGATGCGGACGAGGCGGCGGCTTGATGTCTTGGCGTCGTGAGTACCTTCAGGTTTTTATTCTGATCTTTGTTGACCACTTTCGACAGTCACACTCATTTATTGCTCCAATGGACACAGTCCATAATCAGTTACTCTCATTGTCTTTTCTCCTATCACTCTCTCATATCTTGTCCTCTTCGTAGTTAGTCTACATACAGAATGCTCTATCCCCCGGATCCACCGTAGTTACTTATATAGCTTCAATATATCATACCCATTTGCACTCTGTTGGTCTTGTCATTTTTCAAGGCGTAACTCGCTACCGTTTCGTGCACTTAGTCGCCTTTGTGCACCCTCGCTGACGCGCGCGGTGGTGCAAACTCGATCAGCTGACCGTGATTTGTTCGCATCAGCGGCCCTTGAGTTTCAATCAAATTTCAATCACCTACTATCACGTTGCTCTCAACTCGACCACCGCCCAAATATCGCATTCTCAAAGAGATTTGGGTGGAAAGCGCCATGAACACCGATCCTGAGCAGGAGAACAGTCCATTGCTTAGGTAACGCCGCCACGGTGTCCATCTATTTGCAGTGCAGTGAGCTAATTCAGAATTTACCTATTTCAGGCCGACGCAGACATTGGCGGCGGATTACACGGTGCAAGCTCATGAACTGGACTCTCAAATCGCTTGGCATTATGACCAGATTGTAGTATTGAAGGCGAGGCGAAACGCAATCGTTCCAATTCACCGGCTCCCCAACGAGCTCATGACCCGCATTTTCACCATTTTTGCAATGGAATCCGACTCGGACATGCTATTCAACTTGGAATGGACCCAAATCATGAGGGTTTGTCACCATTGGCACGCAATCGCACTGGCTGCCCAGCATCTTTGGGCCTATATAGAGGTTGCAGGGACTGGAGGTCGGTTTTTCCCTCAGCTCAGGCGATCCGGCGCTGCACCTCTGACTATCAAACTCAACCTATCGGAATACACGGAGCATTATGTTCAATACATCATGGGACACTCTGTTCGTATCCGGGAGCTTGACTTCAAGGGCGAGGCCAAGTACGTCTTCGAATTCATCGCCAGCCTTCCGGAATTCGACCTTGGCATTCTCTCCACCCTCATTCTGAAAGCCACGATGGGTACAGAGGACGTCCCGAGCAATGTCTCACGCAGTCTTCCCCGCATTCTGTTCGATGGGAAACTGCCCCGCTTACAAGCCCTCTCTTTGGATTCCATCGAATGCCCATGGCCTTCGTTGACCGGCTTGACTGCCCTTTCACTTACGGGGTCCTCTGACTCTTCGCAATCTACTCCTTCGACTTTTGCTGGACTGCTCGACATGCTCCGTGCATGTCCGCAATTGATTTCGTTGAAATTAGCGCATCTCTGTCCTCCCTTGATACCCGGACATCTGTACGCCTCTGTTGATCTCCTGGCACTGAAGTCCTTGCGACTTCGGGATCCAGCGACGTCGTGTCAAGCCTTGCTAGAGCATCTCCGCATTCCCTCGGAAGCCTGTATCAGCCTTTTGGCTTATGGCTTACGGTCCGGCAACGATATTCGGGGCATTCTTGTGCCCATCCGTAGACATATACGCTCGGCAAGGGCTCTTAAACCTCTCCTACTCAAAATCGACCGCTATGGAACTGCTCCTCAAGACGGACACTGCATTACTACATTCGCTGACAGTATTGCACCTCCCGATCTCCTCTTCGTCGACAAGGTCAATTATCCTTTGCTGCTAAACTGTCATCCCACCTCGGAGGGCGCTCTGCGTGAAATGCTGACGAAGCTGCTTAAGGCAGTCCCTTGCCAATCTATCACCCACCTCGACGGACGCGGGGCTTACGAGATGCGGACAGCAACATGGCGCACTGTGATCATGTACCTATCGTCGCTCGAAACCGTATACCTATTCCGCAGCGCGGGGGCAGCAAACTGCATCGACGCTCTTCGGGAAATCGAAACCAAGGATCCAGAGCGCCGCATGTTCCCTCGAATCCGTCGACTTCACATACGAGTATTCCGTCTCCAGCAGGAGAGCGATACGCTCACGAATCTTCTGATTGCTTTGGAGAAGTATTTGAAGGTACTTCACAAACAGCAACAAAGCACTGGCAGCGGAGCCCCAGCTTCTTTACAAACTCTGGAGTTCGAGCATGATCATGTTTTGAGCCACCCAACACATGACGAGAGATTGCAGCGTATGTTTGGCCTCATGCAAGGTGATATCATTGTGAACGGTCGGAGATACGACCCCATTGAACGCACGAAACAAATAGAGGAAATCAGAGCGAAGCACATGGCTTTGGCGATCGAAATGGGCCTCGAGAAGGAGTAGCACTTGTAGTACTAAATGTTACTGTTTCGTTTCTAAAGACTTGTGTCCCTCTTTGATAACCTGAGGCCTATTCTCTGTCATTTGCGTCTCAAGCGACACCATGCACTATCAATTTGTATCAGTATCGATCTACGATCTTCCTTCTCAATATTGCTTCACTCCGCCCACCACTGTACCCAACAAATCATGTCAGGTGACCGCGATTGCTCTCATCAGCGGAGTTCGAATCACTGGGTTTTCCCATACCCTCACTCCGCTTCATAGGGATAAACAGAGGTCCTGCTTCCTCCGCTTCCTCAACCTGGATTTTCGCTCGTCTCAGTATCGTCTCATGGCCAAGATGCGGAGTACAGGACTGAGGCGAGGCTAGACGCCGCCGCGAGCGCCTTGCGGCCCACATGGCTCCATCAACTGCGACTCTTCGTGAATGTGCTTCAAATATCAGGCTGATGTCTGTTGCTATGTCGAATACGGAGTACTTAGGTTCTTGGATTGTCCTGTAGTCGCTGGGTCCAGGCTCGTGGTGCTAATACTGTGGGCTAGATCGAGTACAACTTTTGCCAAACGAATTCATTGCACTCGACCTCTCTTGCTACTATGGATTGCACTGCAGTAATCGTCTGGGCTACGCTTATGACCATGCTGAAGCTATCTCAAAGCTGTCTCCTGGTTATCTACCTCAATTTTCACGCGTCTACCCCTTCGTTCACCGACGTTGGCATTGCGACCATCCGTCTCGTAAGATCTCTACAGCGCGCCGCCGTGGCACAAGACCGAATGTAAGACCACTGAAGACTGCCGCGGAACGCTCTGACTGACATGAAAACTCAGTAGTGGCAGTTGTATCACCGCGCGTTCAGCTTTGATCAAAAAAACCCGGAAAGCCATGTGCTCACAACTCTTGGTAACAGTGACTTATCCCAAACTTTAGACCGGTCTCGCGGCTCCTCTATGCGTACATATGCAGTCTCTGCCCTTTGCTCAAAGGCCGGGGATGTCGATGCAGTCATCCCGGTTTGTGCCGCTGGCTGGCAAAAGTCTAAGCAAGTGAATAACACGCAAGATCTTTTGAATCTGATTGAGGGTCGCAACATGGCGAGGTGGGTTTGATTGATCACCATCGGCTCCGAGACCGGTATAAAAAGTGGATTCCGCCTCATTCTTCTCTGGAAGGCGGTTCAACCGATCCCCTCAGTGGAACATGGTGTCCTACAAATACATCGTTTCCTTGCTCCCTCTTGTGCTTGCAGGTTCGGTGAACGCATCTCCCGCGTCTTACAACGCCAACGCTCCGCTTCAGGAAATCACGGTGCTTTCCACTCTTTCGCTTCGTACCCATTGGCACGACTAATTCGTTCTTCCCATAGAAACGCCAGTGCTCAAGAACATACACTGTCGTCGGCGGAGACACTTGTTTCGCTATCGAAGGGAAAACGGGCGTTTCGGACGCGGACCTTCACGCATCTAATCCCTCCATTAATAGCGGCTGCACCAGTTAGTTTATCTTGCTTTGGATCATCTTTTCTGCAATTGATCGATATCGCCTTAGACCTGCAGATCGGCCAGGTCCTCTGTCTTAGCGGTGGTTCCAGCGGTTCTTGCGCCCAAACATACACCGTAGTGGGCGGAGACACCTGCTCCGTTATAGAGTCCCGGACGGGCGTTTCTGACGCCAACCTGCATGCAATGAATCCTGCGATCAACAGCGGCTGCACAAGTTACCTCCTTTCTTCGCTCACTTTTCGTTCGAATCTCACTCAGTGTCTATGTTGACAGATCTTCAAGTTGGTCAAGTTTTGTGTGTGAGCGAAGGGTCTGGCGGTGGGGGCGGCGGCGGCGGAGGGGGTGGCGGATCGGGAACCACTTACACCGGGATCGGCAAGTACAACGTAGAATTTCTTTGCACGAAACTGATGCTCGTCGTAGCCACCTATTACAACCCCAACGGTGGATTTGGTGCCTGCGGTTCCGTTCTCCAGAATAGCGACATGATCGTCGGCCTGGGACCAGCGCACTACGACGGTGGAGCGCATTGCGGAAAGACTGTCGCTGTTACTTGTAAGATCGGTTCCTCACAAACACATCAGTTCGCTGATGAAGACACACAGACGGCGGCAAAACCATCTCCGTGACTGTTGCCGACCTCTGTCCAGGATGTCAGGGTGCCGAGGGTATCGACCTCACCGAAGTAGCGATGAGTATGCTCGATGCGAATTACATTTTCGACGGGAAGATCACTGTTCAGTGGACCCTGCCTAACTGACTTCAATATTGTTCCGGGGCATACATAAGAAGAAGGTACTTTTCAGTTCTACAGACTACCATCACTCCTTCTAAGCCTGTTTTTTTTCTTCTCCACCAGGCATCTAAGCTAATTTAATAAAAAAACGGGTCTCAAGGGCGGTAGAATCAGGACTATTTGTAAACTCATAAGCATATTTATCAGTCTCTTGCACAGACTTACACGATAACTCGTTACATATTTATGTAATTTGCTGTTGAATCTCTCGCTCATTTAGCTCGATTTCATGAGAGTTGTAAAAGCTCAGGAGTATCAATTCTGACATAGAGCGCGACAATCAACGACTACCAGGTACATATTGCACAAAGATCGGGTAAGAACCCGCCTGAGTTAGAGACATTGCGAGTAGTCTGCCAGCGTTAATGGTTTGGGATGTTGGTGAAAGCGAAACCGACTTACAATTATTCGAGAACGTGCATTTTGTGCCCGAAGCGCACGCGGTACATCCCGTCCATCCAGTTCCACCGCATCTAGGGAGATGGAATCAATCTCGAGGCATCAACTCATCGAAGGATTGAAAGAGGCTCACTGCGCCCATTGTGGGGAAACGCAGCCTGTCGGCGGAATTGAAGCAGAAGTTGACGTCGAAGAAGTCACGGTTGAAGAAGCCGCCGATGAGCTGCTTGAAGTCGTTCCGCCAGTTCCCGTCGACCCATTCAACATAAAAGTAGCCATCCCATGCGCCGGCACACTCGCAGAAGCAACACCATTGCTCAGTGTCGCGGTCAACCCACTGAGATCCGTACCCTGCGCAGAGACAAACGCCTGCACAGTACTGATTGTGAACCCACTCGCCGCGACATTGATCGCAGCCGCCGAGCCACCGTTGTTCAGAACTTGAACCGAAATTGTTCCATCTGGATTCTTGAAAGCGCTAAACTTCAAATTGCTTCCGCTGCCAGAGGTCCCGAGACGCACGGCGCCGGGTCTTACATAGCGCGACCACTGCGCGAAGGCCCAGAGACGCTTCGAAGCGGTCACAGTTGTTCCGCTGGTCAGGATGAGCGCGGAATTGGTCGTACCCGGCTCCGCGCCAATCCAATGAAGGTAGGCAGAGAGGCGCGAATTGACGATGCCGTCGTAGATGTGATTGGCCCATGTAAAGCCTTCGCCCGCGCCGCCGTTGCTGTACCAGTTGTTGGGTTGGAGAGCGCCGCTGAGGTCGGCGTATTCCGTTTGCCAGACGTTGGTCGGTGTGTTGATTGTGCCGGAGACGGGCGAGCTGTACGCATGAGAGGTGATAACGCCAACGAGATTCAAAGCACCAGCGGCACTGATGGCGTTCGTCATTGTAACCTGGTTGCTCCAGCCCTCAGAATCACAGCAAGTGATTTTTGTAGACAATCCTGCGGCGGCGAGTGTCGGTGAAAGGACTTTGATGAAATCTAAGAGAAAATACATGAGAAACAGCAGTGTCAGCCGCTTGAAGATATGAACCTGCGGCCTGTTGGCCGTTTGAGTTCATTGACGAATAAGAGGGGCTATTATGACAAAATCTTTTCAGTCGAGAACCCAAGAGTGATATGGCATAACTGAATACCTATATTCCGGCTCATTGAGGAATCCGACATGAGTGATGGTCACATTCGACTGCTGGTAATACTTGATGTATTGAGTGAGAAAATTTGCATATGCTTGTTTCCAATCGCCCGACGAACAGGACGCGCCTGTCACGCCACAAAGAGTTCCGCCGTTGATTTCGTTACCGTTGGTCTGAAGGTCGAGTCAACATACATTTACAACCGGAATGGATCGATACCTTCATGAATCCAGGCGCACTCCAAGCATCTGCATAAATTGTCTTGACACCGTACGACATCGCCTGTTGGGAGAACCAAACTTGATGCCCGTCGGAACCATCCCAGGAGTACGCCGGAGTGCAGGTTGGGCAACCAGGACTCTTCGGAAGGATGCTGTCGCCTGAACCTCCAGAGCCAATACGGTTGCGTATAATCGTCATCCCAGCGCCGGTGGTGGTGCTGAAGAGTAGGTCGAGTACCTGTTTCTGTTCTGAAGCAGGATAGTTAAACAAGTCGTTTGCGTGCCCAAAAGCCTCCGAAAATCCGAAACCGTCCATAGTTTGGAAAGTAGTCCCAGCTTGAACTGTGACTGTAGTCTGCGCATGCACAAAGGGCACCCATACTGTCAAAAGCGCCAAGGACAGCGAGTTGGGAAGCATGGTAGACCTATGTAGACCACGCGTCGAGAACGCGGAGGTTTCTTTTAATGCTTATGAATGCCGGACATTTTGCGAAGACATTCCGCGCAGTTGTCAGACGATCAAAAACGGGACTTATATGGGTCCTAGAAGTACGATCTAGAGGTCAGAATTGGGAGAGGGATGATTAAGATGGGGAAACATACCAAGGCTGCACCCACCAGCTGACGCGTGAGCAGAAAATATCCGAATTTATGAGTTACAGCAAAGTTACAGAATTCATTGAAGGGCTGACGTCACTGAGCGCCGAAGTCACTTACAACAGATCAAGATATGCAGAAGAAAGTCAGATATTCGATATAAGGAACTCATAAACTGACAGCTGAGAGAAAAAACAATCATAATGGTCGAGAGCAAGGAGTTGAAGAGGCAGCATCACTGCCGTTAAACAAATCAAAGCCATCATGATCGCCGTCAACCCGTGCAAACTAACCACGTAATTCCTAGCTTTCTTCGAGACTTCGACAACCAACCCTCTGAACTGGAGTTCTGAAATATCCGGAGAGGAAGTGCCAGAAAAACGCTATGGAAAAATCTGCAGGCGTGGATATATCACCGCCGAGGTGCGACCCGGGCAATCTTATTCCTCCCAGTCAGTTTTGGCTGAATTCTTCAATTTATAATTAGAGGGACGACTACACCAGATTGGAGATTGGAAGCCAAAGAACTCGACGCACAAATTGCCTGGCATTATGCCCAAATTAAGATATTGAAGGCGAAGCGAAACGCAATCGTCCCACTTCGTCGTCTCCCCAACGAACTAGTGATTCAGATCTTGACGATTTTTGCGGTCGAAGCCCACACGGATGCGTTATACAACCTGAAATGGAGCAAAATCATGAAGGTTTGCCATCATTGGCACGAACTGATAATGGCAGCCCAACATCTCTGGGCTTACATTGATCTCAAATGGAAAGAAAAACGCCTTTTCGAGCAACTCGAGCGATCAGGCGCCGCGCCTCTGAGTATCAAGCTCGACGTGTACGATCGCTCGGTGCATTACATTCCATACATCATGCAGGTTTGCAATCGCATCCGCGAGCTCAATTTCGAAGGCGAGGCCAAGTCAATCTTCGAATTTATTGCCGACCTTCCAGAATCGGACCTTCCTATTCTCTCCGCCCTCACTTTGAGAGTGACCATGGGCTTGGACAGAGTCCCCGAAGGTCTCCCTCGCCATATCCCTCACAGTCTCTTCGATGGCAGACTACCGCGATTGCGGGAACTCACTCTCGCTTCCATTGCTGTTCCATGGAGCCTATTGCGCGGTTTGACTTCCCTTTCCCTTACGGAGACACAAGACTCATCCAATTCCACTCCTCCAACTTTCTCTGACCTGCTTGACATGCTCCGTGCATGCCCGCAATTGTCTTTGCTTCGGCTCGATGACATCTGTCCTCCCTTCTCTTACAATCCGTGCAACGTTGTCTATCTCCCGGCCTTACAAGCTTTGCGACTCCGTGCCTCTGCGACGTCATGCCATGCCTTACTCGAGCATCTTCATATCCCTTCAAACTGCACCCTCAGTCTCTTCCCCTCCGGCCTCCGTTCCGGCGCCCAAATTCGAGGCCTTCTCGTACCCATTCGCAAACACCTCCGCTCCCTCGGCGCTCAGACGCCTCTCCTTCTGAAACTCGGCCGCTCTGGAGTCACACATTTCATGACGGGGTTCGTCGCCCGCACCGTCCTCCCCGACATGATGTTCTTCGACAACATTCCGCTGTTCTTAAATTGTCATCCCACTTCGGAAGGGACGTTGCGGCAGATGTTGACGAAGATTCTTAAGGCGGTCCCGTCGGGCGCCATCACCCACCTCGACGGCCGTTGGGCGAGTGTTTTCCTGCCAAAGACCTGGCGCACTGTGGTCGCGCACCTCCCATCCCTCGAGATCATATATCTCGCTGCCAACAAGGGTGCAGTGAACTGTCTGACCACTCTCTGCGACATCGAAACAATGGATCCAGAACACCACATCTACCCTCGCATTCGTCGACTCCATATCCGAGTGCTCCGTCTGGATGAAACGGACAACACGATTACGGAGCTGTTGACCATTCTGGAGGAATATCTGAAGGCCCTCAAACGGAACGGGATCGTTCTCGAACGGCTGGAGTTTGACGATGATAGCTATGTTTTGAGCTATTCGGCGCAGGACGTCAGGCTGCAGCGGATGTTTGCGCTCATGGAAGGCGAGATCATTGTGGAGGATAAATTATACGATCCTATCGAGCGGGACAAGAGGATAAAGGCATTTGAGGCCAAACAAAAGGCTTGGGAAATCGAGAACGGTTTCGGAACCTAGCAGTCAGTCTTGCGACTTTCTTACTTTCTGCTATGTGCAACCAACTCATGTTTTGTTGAATGCGCCTATTGTCTGCCTGTGTGGGTTAAGCAGAATATTTGCACCTCTTTGCTCGCCCACAGAATCTAAGTATGTAGATACGAAAGGTTGAACTGGCTATGATTCGCCCTATGGAAAAGACTCGCAATGTGATCCGTAAGAACGCGAGATGATGTCCTGTTGTCTGGATTGCAGGCTTGCAGAAGGGTTGACAGCTTGGATCAGGTTGTTCATCCCTTTACCTTGGCTCCCGCGTTGCTCACCATGCAACGATCCTTGAGACGTCTGGACAAGGTTGCTGAGCGGGAATAAGTATAAACGGAAACCGCATGCAAAGGACGGGAGAAGCTTCCCGCACCTCATTTGGGATCCATAACGCGAAGTCTGAAGCACAAGCAGAATGCGGGGCCTTCATCCCCGGTCCGACTCTTGCGTGGCGTCGGTACACCACGCATCCAGACAGACCTCGCGGTTCTACACCTCACCATGTAGTATGAGAGGGCGCAAAATCGGCAGTGCCATCGTTGTGGAGTCACTCAGAGTCATCCACCGTTGGCAGGTCAATCCATGGCAATGAAAGTACTATACCAGTACTTGCAGCCCTTCGCGTTCAGCCAAAGAAGACGAGGAGAGGCTCGAGACGTAAGTACTGCAGTCCAAATTTTGAAATTTCCTCGTAAATCGGAAGTTTTTTATGCACTGACTAGCGCATCTGACGAGCAGAGCCAGATTAGGACTTGTAAAGGACTAGAAAGGGATTTTCACCGATGGATCCTCGAGTAGCTTGAGCGACGGAATGAGAAGACAATCAAAGCGAGATCGAAGCGGACGCGACTAGTACATGCCAGGGCCCAGTGACTGTCATGTCGTGAATCTTGCCTCGAAGAACTTTTGCTACGCGTTGTAAGTAAAGGAAAAGAACAAAGAAAATTGTATTTTTTTTTCAGTAAAAGGAATCGTAGCCCTGACAATGCAAGATAAGTTCGGGCGATCTTGACCCATCAAGCCTAGGGCTCTAACCCGTCCGTCTTTGGACGGAAAAAACGGACGGGACGGACGGACGGAACCCGTACCGTTTGAGCTCTTGATCAACCTCAGTACGGACGGGTACGGCACGGATTAAGCCGTGGACGGGTACCCGGCCCGTCCGTTTTACGGGTGAGACGGGTTAGACGGACGATTGATGTCAGCTCGGCTGTTGCTGGCAACAATGGCAACATTCAACACACCTTTCGCTCCCCGGTACGTTGAAATTTTCACAACACTCTATTACAGGCTCTGCCGTCGCTGTTGAGCGAATTTTCTCTGGTGGCTGCGACACAATCGGACTTCGTCGAGTGAGTTTGAAGGCCGAAACGATCCAAACATTGATGTTTGTTAAGGCAAGATTGCCGATTATGCGTGCTGCGCTTGAGAAGCAGGCCGCAAATCAATAATTTACAGTATAAACCATTATTTCAATTATATATATATTCTGCTGTGCCCAACCCGTCTTGACGGCCGTAACGGACGGGACGGACGGGTCCCGTCCCGTCTGAAGCTCGAGGAGCAGGTTGGACGGACGGGTTTGGCCGGGGAGGACCCGTTTTTCCCGTTTTTGTGGCCGGAAACGGACGGGACGGACGGGTTAGAGCCCTAATCAAGCCACTAAAGGACAAGACGGGGCGGACAACTTGAATCATCGTCTGAGCGGGTCGAGTCAAGAGATTTACTTGAATCTACTTGAATCCAGTTACTTCGATCCCCAGAACCCGAAAAGAAGCAGGCTGGCGAGAACATAGCTCCATACAGCCCAGTCTTCAGACATCACACTTCATCGTCAAGAATTCGCTGCACTATGAAGTCAAGAACGCTCTCGAAAATTTCTTGCAAGGTGAGGGTCGGGGTTAAGGTTACGAGTACTTTTAAGTAGTCGTTCTTTTCGTTTTTCAGGATGAGGAAGTCGAGATTTTGATTGCATCAGTGTCCGCATTTCAGATTGTAAGGAAAACGCGTTTTTCTCCCACGAATTTGATGATGCATCTGTTCGCATCTGATTCGACTCCGGCCCGGGGAGAAACTCCGTTCTCAATGCGAGCTGGTCGACGCGCGAGCGGCGACCGAGCGAGCTTTGAGCCTAACAGGCTCAGCAGAATGATCTTTTGTTGTAAGTTCAATGTGGTGGTAAGGAACACCCTGGGCCAACAGATCAAGTTCTTTGAAGTTGTCGCCATCGTCCGACTCGTCTGAAATTCAGCTGTGAGTCGAAATCAATTCCCTCGGAGTGGTCAAATGACGGGGTATCCTCAGTTTTGACAGACTTTCGGCATCGCATCGAGGAATCAAATTTTCTATGGTGAATTTCCCTTTGAGCTCTTCTGTCAAAGCTGTTGAATAAATTAGAGTTGAACAACATTTTCTTTAGTTCAAGCAATTCCGATAGTCTTGAGGATTTTGGATCGCTCAGCAACATGAGCAGCGACCGATTTAGCAGCGTTCCAGGCGGCGCCGTCGGCGTCGTTCGTTGCGGAATTCATGATCAACGGGCCAGCAACTCGTTAGACTGTCTCTTTTTCCGTGACTCGGAGTCGGTCTGTTTGCACTGCCGTCTTCCAAGCTCTTCAATATTTCTGGACCATTAATCAATAAAGCAACGACTAATCTAAAGGATTTAATTACAGATTCGAGGCACGCGTCCAAATCCCGAATTCGTTGTAGCCAAGTACTGCATCTTGTAAGGCAAAAGCTTGAATCTTAATACAGGCCAGAGGGATGACTGCGGTGTGCATCGGGTGTGTTGCTTGCCGAGGTAGATTCCACATTCCCCAAACCTCTTTCTCTTATTCACGACCACTCAAAGCAGTTGCCGGCCATGTCCGTTCAGGCGGCAGCATCACATTCCGGCCAGGGCAAGGTGTAACTCAGACTGTAAGGAATCAATAGGTGATTTGAGTTAGAGGGAACTCATTGCAAACCTTCATAGGTTATGCTCTAAAGCACACCTACAAGTACTGAATTGCCTTGTCTACTACTGCGGCGATGAGCCGTGCTTGATGCCCGCGAGCCGTCAGCAATACGGCACTCTCCTGCAGTTCTCCGGCAGCCTCGGCATTTCGGAAACATCGGTCGGTAACTGGACGGCATCTACAGACTTCCCTCGATGACAGTGAAATTTACGAAAACCTGAGGGTATTAATTGAAGGTTTGCTGGCGCAGGCTGCACTTGCAGCCAGAACTCTCGAGTTGCAAAAAAAAATAATCGCAGTAGGCCCGCGCGGGCGCGGCAAAGCCCACTATCTGTCCTGTTGCTTGTTGCTTATTCTATCCTATAACTTTGTTATAACTACAGGTGTAATTTGAATCCCTAAACAACAATTCCCTTCCCAAAGTCAGGAATCACAATCAAGGATAATACCAGGAATAGTGTAACAGTGTTCAGAGGAACCTCAACCAATTTGTCATCGCCCCTCGGTGGGGAGAAGTCGCCAGAAGGCTGACCAAACAACTGAGACCTGTTATGACTTCACAGCTGACAACAACCGAAAGTATGTAAAACCTTACCCCCCGCACCGACGTAACTGCTGAGCAGCATTGAGAGAATTTAAGTAAAACAAATATACTCAGACCGCTGCATGCAAGAAGCAGAAACATACTTACCAACAATCGAAAGAGGAGAAGAATGAAGGAGGCGAGTGTCCATGTTTAAACCTGTAAACACGGCACAAGGATATTCGGGCCGACCCGCCGCTGCCACACCCAGTCCGCCATCTTTGTCAAATGAGAAGCAAGTACACCCGAAAATAACGCGACTCAACAATCGAAAGAGGACAAGGATGAAGGAGGCGAGCGTCCATGTTTGAACCTGTAAACACGAATCAAGGGTATTCGGGCCGACCCGCCGCTGCCATACCCACACCCACACACGATGAAGGCGTTGACCTCATATCCTACTCCCAGTCTGCCATCTTTGTCAAATGAGAAGTGAGTACCGCCGAAAATAACGCGACTCAACAATCGAAAGAGGAGAAGAATGAAGGAGGCGAGCGTCCATGTTTGAACCTGTAAACACGGCACAAGGATATTCGGGCCGACCAGCCGCTGCCACACCCAGTCCGCCATCTTTGTCAAATGAGAAGCGAGTACACCCGAAAATAACGCGACTCAACAATCGAAAGAGGACAAGGATGAAGGAGGCGAGCATCCATGTTTGAACCTGTAAACACGAATCAAGGGTATTCGGGCCGACCCGCCGCTGCCATACCCACACCCACACACGATGAAGGCGTTGACCTCATATCCTACTCCCAGTCTGCCATCTTTGTCAAATGAGAAGTGAGTACCGCCGAAAATAACGCGACTCAACAATCGAAAGAGGAGAAGAATGAAGGAGGCGAGCATCCATGTTTGAACCTGTAAACACGAATCAAGGGTATTCGGGCCGACCCGCCGCTGCCATACCCACACCCACACACGATGAAGGCGTTGACCTCATATCCTACTCCCAGTCCGCCATCTTTGTCAAATGAGAAGCGAGTACACCCGAAAATAACGCGACTCAACAATCGAAAGAGGACAAGGATGAAGGAGGCAAGCATCCATGTTTGAACCTGTAAACACGAATCAAGGGTATTCGGGCCGACCCGCCGCTGCCATCATCTGGAAAACCTCAGCTGGTTGTATAACACTCTATAACCACCATAACTCTCTTAACCACATCCCTGTTATAAAACGGTTATAAAAACATGACGTACCGTTATAAAAGTTATGCTGGAGGCTGAAGTTATACAGAAAGTTCGCCCCATTCATGTTTTGATCCTAACTGATGCGCGCTGACACCACGATGCGCCGTTTCAACCGCCATCGCGATGCGTTGTTCATTTTCACACGTCTAATTTGGTCCGAGTCGTCGCATTCAAATTGTATTATAGCAGTAATGGAACGAATGTAAAAGAAAACAATCAGCTCAGCCACTAACCTCGCCATTAGACCCATCCTCCTGAGCTTGAATTCCGCAAACCCCGGTTGCGGGAGCAGGAGGCAGTAACCGTGGGTTTGCTAGTGACCGGTAGTCAAAACAAGAACGAAAAGGGTGAAGAGACGCTGAAGTTGATTGTGTCGTCGAACGAAGAAGGTGAAGACGCCATGGTAAGAGATAGAGACGAGAGAGAAGCGAGAACTTGAGGGAGAAGAGAGAACTTGAGAGCGACGTTTAAATGGGAGTTTGGGCAAATGTCATCGGTCATTTGAGAAGACGCCAATAATTGTTAGTACTGTGAACCATTGGTGATTATAAGAGTTATGAAAGTTAGTGGGACCAAACCTGAGCAAACTCTCCGTCACATAACATCCATAAAATCTATAACCAACATAACAGGTATAACAGGGTTATAGGTGTTATGGGTGTTATACCGAACTCATGTTTTCCAGATGATACCCACACCCACATACGACGAAGGCGTTGACCTCATATCCTACTCCCAGTCTGCCATCTTCGTCAAACGAGAAGCGAGTACCGCCAAAAATAACGCGGAGGCTATGTCGGTGGATGCAGCCAAGGAAGAAGGCGATGTGAAGGGGATATTTGCTGAGTTCAAGGCGGATGACGGTAGATAATCGTCCGCCGTGGTGGAAAAGTGAGCGCAAATATTAGATCTTATGACTCCCACTGCATTTTTCCAGAATTGATGCCAGGGACCGCCATGTTCATTGCCCAAAGCTCGCTCGGTCGACGCGTTCGCGTCGACCAGCTCTCATTGGGCGGAAGGGGCTAACTGTTTTGTCCTTGGTGGTTGAGAATCCCAACCACCAAGTACTGAATGTTTACAGCTCAAGCAGGAGGAATGAAATCAGTGAGTTGGTTGAAATGGAAGGAAGGATACTCTACCTAATTCCTGAAGATTCCCGACTGCTCCAGGTTGATCAACCTTAGCGGCAAAGCAAGGACCCAATTATATTGAATGGCAGCAAGATAATCTTGAGATCTTCGGGAAGTCACCTCCTTTCCTGAGTCATCGTAGGACCCCTGGTAATCAACTATGATGCCTGCCCGCGAAAAAAATAATTCGGATAAAACATGCCCCAAAATCGCGCGAACCCAGGACGAATTCGGATGAGAAATCGAGGTTCCGGGCGGCCCAGCCTGGCCGAAAATTCGGATAATGCATGGGGACTGCCGACCAGCCCTGGGTGAGGTTCGGATAACGTCGGGGCTCGGCCGGCAAATCGAACGGCTCTGACGAGAATTTGCAGCCGACTGTGGACCAAATCGGCACACTGTCTGGCGGAATCACTGGCAACCAGCGCGGATTCAGGCGGATTATCAGGTCAAAAGTACCGACTGTCAATCTTACCAATTGCAAACCGGCCGAGCACCTCTGGCATTGTCAGGCAATCAACGTTCAGACTCGCCCGGGCTAAATAAAGCATCTTTCAGCCAAAGACGGCAAAGGAGAAAAATATTGACTTTTTCTTCATTTTAGCCGATTTTCTGGGGTCTGGTCGACATTTCGGATAAAACATCGACCTGGGCGAGGCCAAGTTCAAATTCGGATGAGATTTCCCGCTTTCGGGGTCCGGATAAGACGTCCCAAAATTCAGATTTTCCCGGGCAGTCATCGTACATAATTTAAACAAATCAAATCGGAACTAAGTATCAATTTCAGACAAGAAACCAGAATGAGTCAACTTACTTGCCAGAGTGGGGATCACTGAAGTTGGAACTATGTCTCACAGTAAAATCTTTGGGCATGGGATGCAGGAATTGTGCATATAATACCGAAGAGCTCAGTTTGAGCCTGTAACAGAGGGCGAAATTTAAAAAGTCTTACAGCGTAGGAAAGATTCTCAGAACAGAAAAAGGACCCATTTAAATACTGTGTGTTAATGACTTGAAAGTTTCGTGAGTCAAGTAAGTGTTACTCGCAGTGTTTCAAACGGAATGGAGAACAGCATCACACATTGATCGCGCAGCGCGGCGCAGTGCACAGCAAGGCAACGTGACCGCGTCGCAGCAAGTCAACGAGGAGCATGAGAAAAAACACTCCGAAAAGGAAATTTTGGCTGCTTGTTGCCGGCGGCTCGATGGGATCATTCGCATCAAAAGCTGTAGGGGAAGGGATCACAAAGGCAGCCCCGCATCAACTGCGCGATCCATTTTACTGATTAGGCGCACCCCAAAACCCACTAAGGATAGTGGGCATAAAACAAAGTACGAGTCATGCCGCACGGAGTGGCGGCCCGCTTACCGCATGTTAGAGATTGTGACGTCACTCGCAGACTTTGCTCCCACCACTCATCCCAATTTTTTTCTTTGTTCCATCCTGAGTATGCAATGCATAACCCTGCATAACCCGTGTCCTAGATTGCGGACTATCGTCCTCAAAAACACCCCACAATTTCCTTTAACCTGTCTAATTGTCGCTCTGCAACATTCGAAGTTAGCGCCACTTTTTGGATCGAGTCCACGTCACGGTGTAGGCTGGACCCTGGTCGACCTGCTCGACTAGCGCTGTTGAAGGCAGCATCGCCTGTATCTCAGCACCTTTGTCCCTGATCTGCTCGGGCGATATGTCCATAGACAAGCCGCTATAGATCTCGGTGAAGTGCCAAAAGATAGCCAGTGTCATCCGGACACCAGTGGCATCCATTCTTCTGAATCTCCTTCGCAGAATCTCACTTGGCGAACATACCGGTACTGTCCCGCTCTCCGTGTACCCTGAAACCGGACCAACCGTCATCGAACCTTTGGATGGCATGATATGCCCTGGTCCGACAGCTCTCGACTCTTCTGAATCCTCTTCTCATGTCACCACTGACTGACTGACTGCGGACGCCTCCGTAAAGATCGACAGACACACATATGTTCGTCGAGCACCGTTGCACGCGTACCATACCGACTGTCCAACTCGCGCTGCCGCGGAGAATCTCTGAAGATAGTACATAGGTACGCCCGTGCGTCGATCAGAGATGCTAGGTACCGCTCGCAGTTGCGCCTAACTTTCTGTCTACCACGCACTCTACCGCGGCGTGCTCGAGCTATCTGCGTCGTCGTCGGAGCTATCCCACCATCTAGCGCCAAACCTCTCCGTTCTATGATTCCGTCTTCAATCATAGCTTTCTATTTGGTGTCCATATCACCTCTGTTGTTTCCGTTCGTCCAATCCATCCGCGACAAGCACACTTTGCCCCTTGCCGCTTATAACTCAATTCTGCCGCCTTGTCTCAACTTCCCGCCCGCCCTCTCCGTAACTCCCATACCAAAACAGGTCCACATTCCGTCTATCTTCACTTCTTACCCCTTGCCTGCTCAACCTCAAGTCCCCGCGCGTCTATCGCAGCCGTTACTAAACTTCGTTCATTCGTTCGTTCCTATCCAGTGCACACTCGGTCGTTCCTATGTCTATGTACGTATTACAACGTACCAAGAATCGCCGTATGCTATGTATCTTGTTGTTGTTAAAGGTACAAATGTCCATTTGTCAACGTTCGTCTATGTATGTATTGTATGCATGTATGATCAAGTGCGAGTATGTATATGCGTGCCTGCGGGCATGCCATCCGCCTGCCTCCAAGTTGTGTGCGTCAAAAAAAGGGAAAACATGGGAAAACACAATGAATCATCGGTGTGGTGATGCAAGCGAACGAAAAGGACAGGGGAGCGGTATCGCGAGAAGGACTGAGAGCGAGGTACAGTGACGATGGGGTGAAAGGGAATCTGCGAGCGATACGGATTACGGGATGCGCGAGGGAGCGGAAATCATGTATGTACACGAAGAAAGAATGGGACTAGAGCCGACCAAGACGAAGACCATGGAGGGGAGGAGGGAGGGAAGGATATGCATGTCGTGTCGATAACTACGAGGCGGAGGCGAGAAGTGTACAATATCAGGGGGAGGAGGAGCGTTTTTGTCGTTTTCTTTTCATTTTGTAGGGATATCGATATCGTTTCGAGGGCCAATCAGCCTGAGCACTGCTCCCACATTTTCACCGAGTCGCTGTACGCAAACGTCGTCAGCGCGGGAGAAAGGGAGGGGAGGAGGAAGAAGCAGACGCACATGACCATCGCACGCTTGAACGGGTCTTGCGGCCAGGTGGAGTACCACTGACTTTGCGCGCGGAGGAAGTCGAGCGGGGCGGCTATAGAGTAGATGTCAGTCAGTTGGTGCAAAACATACAAGTGGAGGAGAGAGAGAACGGAGGGAAGACTCACTCGCAGACCCATCAAGCCAGGGCTTCTCCGGCCCATCAGGGAACCATCCATTCGTCCCGCCCACCGCGACGTTCATGATTAGGTAGAAGGCTACGCAGCATCGTAAGCACGTATTCATATCACGAAAGAAATAAGGAGGAAGGAGGGAGGAAGGAACGGAGGAAGGAGGAGGAAGAGGAAGGAGGGAGGCAAACTCACGCTGATCAAACGGCGCCGCCTTCGTCCCATTCACCCACGGATTCTGCAACACGACGCTCTCGGTCCCGTTCTGCACCACGGGCGGGAAGTCGCCAAAATCCCAGAAGGACTTGCTGAGCTTGATCTCGTACATGTGTGTGAGCCGCGAGTCGACGTACATCCGCCTATCAGTACACATAGAGATGAAGGAGCGTATTAGTACATAGAGATAAAGCAGGGGACAAGGGAAGAGAGACACGTACATGAACCCCTCGCTCCACTCCAACGCATACGTATGGAACCCCTCATCGTACCGCCCCCGTCTCTGCGTCCACCACCCATACGTCTTCGCCACCGCGTTCAAGAACGTCGCGGGGCCCCAATTGAGCGACGACCGCACGTAGTTGACGCCTCTGTGGGAGTGTTAGCGAGCGTCAAACGTCGAGCATCAGCGAGCGAGTGTTAACGGGCGCAAAAAGCGTCTTCTTTTTTATGAAGAGAAATCTCTTTTGAGATGAAGAGAGAAGTCTCTCTTTTTGATTTATATGATAACGGGGGGAGAGAAACACTCACTGCTTCGGATAACTCGGCCCATTCCCTCGCGACTCCATAATATCGATCTCGCCGCTGAGGGGCCACCCGCCGTAGACGTTGCCGACGGGGAGCATCCAGATGGCGGGCCAGAGCCAGTCGCCGGTGGGGAGCTTTGCGACCACTTCGACGCGGCCGAATCTGTGGGGGAGCGAGCGTCAGCAAGGTCGGGTGAGGGTGACATAGCAAGATAGTGTGGAGGGCGAGTGGAAGTGGGAGTGGGAGAATGCCGAGGGAGGGGGAGGGGGAGAGGGTGAGGGTGAGGAAGATCGTGGAGGCAGGACGGGGCGGGCGGGGAAGGCGGGACCACGAGTGGGAGAAAGTGGGGGAGGTGAGGAAGGGAGAAGGCAGCGAGATGGTATGAAGTGGAGATGAAGGTGTTGGTAGGAGCTGCTCACCTCAAACTCGCACTCTTCCTCGTACTAATCCTCGCACTCATCACAGGCGGCAATATCTTCCCCTCCGTCGCGTTCGACACCGCCGAGCACGCGGCCAGGTACGCTGGGAGGTCGAGTGGGGCGTCGGGGGCTGGAATGTCATCCATCAGCAAAAGAGTATTGGAATGTTATCAACGAAGGGATACGAAGATACCATCCATCAGCGACGAATACGAGGATGTTATCCCTCAACGAAGGAAGACGGAGATATCATCCATCAACGAACGACGAAGATGCCTCAACCGAAATAGAAAGAAAAAGACATAGAAAGAGGAAGCACCCACCAATCCCACCACCCCCGCCGCCGCTCTCGCCCTCGGTGGTGTTGATCCCGGCGGCGCCGTGCCCGGAGGTGGTGTACCCCGTGGAGTGGGTGATGTTGTAGGTGCAGCCGGTGAGGTTGTAGATTGAGTTGTCTGTGCGAGCGTTAGCGAGCTTCTCTGAAATAATAATAATGACAGGAAAAGAGGGCGCCGCCAAGCGAAGGGAAGAAGAGAGAGAGAGAATCCCAACGCACCCAAAACACTCCCCAGCGGAATCACATCGCTCGTCAACGTGGGGAGGATATAGAGCTGGCCGTTGTGCACGAAGGAGTTGGTGTCGGAGGCGGTGGTCATTTCGAATTCGCCGTTCCTAAACACAGGTAAGCGTTAGTATATAGATAGATATATGAAGGAAATGAGATGGAGGAATTCGACGCACCCAAACCCACTCGCATCCACCTCCCTAAAGAACGTCCCGCCCTCGCCCGCGACGCCGCTGCCGAAGAGCTGCGCGGTGGTGGTGGTGGTGAAGTCTTCGAGGAGGACGGGGCAGAGGGGGGCCTACGGGGACGGGGTGAGTGAGATTTGATAATCAAAATAGAATAGAAAGGTGGGAGAGAGAGAGAGAATGAGAAGAAAGATGGAGAGGGAAGAAAAAAGAGGGAGGAAGAGGGAAGAATATGGGAGAGGGGAGAGGGGAGAAGGAAGGCAAGAGAGAAAAGAAGGAAGGAAGGGGGAGGGGAAGGAGGGAGGAAGGAGGGGGGAGAGGGAAGGGGAAAGAATGGGAGGAGGGGGGAAGAAAGAAGGAGGGAAGAGGAAAGAAGGAAGGGAGGGAGAAAAGAGAAAATGGGAGATAGGGAGGGGGAAGAGGAAGGAAAAGACGAAGTCGATGGCAAATCAAGGCAAGAGAGAAATGCGAGATGAAGAAAATCCGAAGAAAGTCGGAGAAAACAACCAAGAAGAAGACACCCACCGTCAACAAACTAACACCCCTCCACCCCGTCCACGCGCGGAACGCCCCCGCCACGACGCCAATGAAGATCGTCCCGTAGGTGATGAGGTATGCGAGCCAGGCGGATGTGTCTTTCTTCGCTCCTTTCTTGTTGCTCTTCCCATTCTTCTCGTTCAACTCACTGTTAGAATCATTGGCGGAAGAACACGACAACCACGCCTTATCCAGCTCGACCAACAACGTCGGCCTCTTGGGATGCGTGCTCTTATCAGCTTGTTCCGCGCCAGGGACGCTTCGAGAGGGCACGAGGATCGCGGTGCTCTTCCGGCGCGTCCCCCCGTTGATATTAGAGTTGGAGTTCGCGTTGGGGTGGGCGGGATGGAGGAACGAGGCGTTAACGGGAGACCCCGGCGTGGAGGACGCGTGGGTGTAGAGAGTGAGGGGGCGCGAGGGCGGGGAGGCGAAGGCTTCTCTTTTGGGGGTGCCTCCGCCGTTGCTTGAAGAAGTGGGGAGGGGCATAGAACCGGGCGGGTTGGCGAACGGCGAGCCCTCAACGCCGGTGTTCGGTCTGCTGCCGTTGTTCGAGAACGCCCTCGGCACGTCGACCAACGAGCTCGCGCGCGTGCTCCCCGGGGACAAATTCGGGAACGGGTACCCACCCCCACTCGCGTTGTGCGCGTGCGCGTAAGGCGTCTCCGCCCCGCCGAAAGACGCCGCGCTGAACGAGCGCACGGACGCGGGCGGGGAGAACGGGTTCGTTGCGGTTGCCGTTGCTGCGGGGAGGGGAAGAGGAAGCGGCGGGTGCGGGGTGAGGAAGCTGAGGGAGCGCGGGGTCACGGGCGGGGAGCTGCTAGCGTTGGGGTGGGCGGGGATGACGGGGGAGTCGGAGTTGGATTGGGTGTGCGCTTCGTCGAGGAAGTCGGAGGAGTCGGAGGATGAGTGGTGCGTGGCGTTGTCGGGCTCGAAGGGCGTCACGGTGTTGCCGAAGGAGAGGGGTGCGGGGCGCGCCATTGGAGTTGGAGTGGTCTCGGTGGCGTCGAGGAGAGGTTATCGTCGACGAAAGGAAGCACACAGAGACGAACTCGAAGAATTGAAATGGGATGGGGACCTAAAAAGCGTTCCGGCTAAGAATATTTGAGGTACGATACTTATTCGTCCGTCCATGCTCAGTGGCAATTCGCTTCCTTCCTTCTTCGCGCCGCCCTTCTTCCGGCATCGGCGCGTGCCTTTTCTTGCGAGGCCATCAAGGGGAAAGCCAGCCAACAACAACAGAGTGTATGCACGTCTGTCTCATCTGCTGTATGTGTCCATCCATCTCATCCCAATCGCCGCTGTCCATCCTACCCTCCCTGCCATATCTTGTATCCATTGAAAGTTTCGTCTGTCTGTCTGTCTCCGGCTCAACGGCAAATAGAGAAAAAACCAAGCAAGGGGGGCCGCAACTTCATCCTGTCCTATAATCGTTATCGCGGCGCGGAACGAGAAGCACTTGGGGGCCCGGGGCAGCTTGACAATGAAAGTGAGAGTGAGAAAAGATTTTTGACAGGAATCCCAGCAATCCCAATCAACCATCAATTTTCATTGTGCCTTTGACAGCTCCCTCTCCTCGGTGCGTACCCCGATTTCATTCCGGGTTCAGACAATTATTTACATACAGAAACTTCAAACTTTGTTCGACGTTGACAGGCGGAAGGTGCATGCGCCGTCGGTGACGAGATGCTGCTTACTGAATGCAACGCGGGACGGAAGTAAAAAATGGTTGAAGAAAATGGTTGAAAAACTGGGGAGGCAGTCGAAGCAAAAAGAGAAAACCATACCTAATATATTTTAACCTGCCCAAGAGTTGAACGTTGAACTCGGGTTGAACGGAATCTGCTCCTGATATGCATTATATGCGGAACTTGAACCATCGCAAGCGGGCCACCACCAGGTCACTGTTGAACTCGTTATAATTTGTGCTAACACTCACTGACAGCTGAGAGCAATTCAGATATCCTTCTCATATTCATTCATTTAAAAAATTAAGGGTTGAGCTTGAATCAATAATTCACTAGAAAAACATGAAATCCACCGCGGTATGATCTAGCCCGGAATCGAACCAGGAACTCTCTGAATCGGAATACACCCAAAATACTACGTGAGCGAGAGTGTACAGCCATGTACCACCAGGTCTTGCTGATGTCAATGCCAATGAACAAATGTTACATTACAATGAGATACACCAGTGGATTTTGGATTCAAGCAACAGGTAGCTGAAGAAAATGATAGTTCTTCCTGTTGCTCTCACTGTTCCGAGTACACGGACGTTTGATTTCAAAAAATCCCGTGGTATTTCTTATTAATCAGTTCAACAAAAATGAACCACTGCGTCAACACGTCTATGACCTAGCCTGGAATTGAACCAGGAACCCCCTGAAATTTACTAGAGACCAGCAGACGGCAGCCTATTACCAAGAGTGTACAACCATGTACCACCAGGTCTT
Organism: Favolaschia claudopus; assembly: GCA_037176885.1. Taxonomy (NCBI): domain Eukaryota; kingdom Fungi; phylum Basidiomycota; class Agaricomycetes; order Agaricales; family Mycenaceae; genus Favolaschia; species Favolaschia claudopus. The sequence goes on from JAWWNJ010000113.1 coordinate 630,515, forward strand.
GCCAATGCAGAAGTATAATATGAAGCAATGGATTTTAGAATTCAACCAATCAATACCTGAAAAAAAGAACAGACTTCCATTGCATTGTGTGAGACCTTCCTGGATTCCAACCAGCCGCTCCCAAATGACTTCCACACATCATTGAAAGGGGAGATCCGTGGTATATAATCAGGTCTTATTACTTGCTTTAATTCAATTGCAAAAGTTCAAACTGGATTTAAATTAAATCAACCACTCCACCCCAAGACACGGAAGAAGAAAAAGAACCAGCACCCTTCACGACGTATGACCCAGCCTGGAATCGAACCAGAGGCTCTCACAGTCGAAAACTCAGCACGATACGGCACCGACTGGACTGAGAATGTACATCCATATACTGCCGGGTCTCATTTCAAGCAATCAAAGACAATAACTGACATGACATTGATAATACTTGCAGAAGAACCAAGCAAAAGCATCGAAAAACCGCCACATGGCATAGTCTGGAACCGAACTGAATGAGAAGTTCCTGGCAGAACTGCCTATAAGAATGGGGCATAAAATTACACAGAAGCTCAGCAATGTTTTAATTTAAGCAATCGCCAAGCCAGTTCACATTTACTCGCATGAAATCCAAGAGAGAGAAAAAAGTGAACGCCGCCTTGGGGACATGGCCTAGTCTGGAATGGAACCAGAATTCTCCCAGATGTTCTCTCACAATGCGGAAACGGCTGAGAGGGTACATGCATGTTTAACCAGGTCGTACCATCCTTCAGCGCTTGAGCACACAACAGACAGAAACAACCTTCAATCTCAAGTATTTTCAACTTGCCGTGCGGCCGTGGTGATTCATCACAGAATCATCGATCGCATCAGTAGCCGGATAACGGCTTGTTAATCTCCTATGTTGAACTTGGAATCTGGAGACAACGAGATGGGTATGTATTCACCGAAGTAGCAGAATCTTGAGATTTCTAGATCTCCGAGTTGATAAAGTGCTATCATAGTCGAGAACTATCAATGCTCTGGCAGCACGCAAGCCGAAGAATTTGATCTAGAACGACTGGGACTCCCGGTCGGAGTCCCGGAACGCCGCAACTTCTTGAACTACACCTCGATCCATTGGAACGTTGTTCAACAGGATAGGTACTAGCACGACTCTAATAATGAGCCGCAACCCCGGTTCACGATAAAAAAACCGGCGCCTCGTCAAGTCTTTTCTTGCATCATCGTAAGTAATCATAATCATTCCACCTGCTCGGCCTGCTCGGTCTATTCGCTGTCTCGTTCAAGCTCCAACTGACAACTCGAAATCAAATCAAAACAACTTTTCACTCTCACCGACAATATATTTACGTGCAACCATGCATACATACAAATTCATCTGCCACTGACGCGCCCCGCCCGCTCCCCTCGGCTCGGCATCTTGTAACTTACGGACTCTCTTCGTACTCCCGACTTGAAGCTTCCGGACGTGACGCGCCCCCCTCGGGTCGGCGTTTTGTAACCTACGCACTCCATCTCGGGACTCGGAGTGAGTCGGCGTCCACAGTGCACACTCCCGACCGATCCTCCCTCTTGCTTTGACTCTGAGTTATGACTTACTTATTGCTCGGTGAAACGCAATGCTCACGGCGCTACGTACAACTTTATCAATGGCAAACTCAAACTCGAAGGCTACCGGAAAGACAGTGCACACTGGCTTGAATTGAAAGCTCCGAGCGATCGAATTTGAGCTCCCTCCCTCCCCAATTCAACCGTGGCAGTTTTGGCAAACTCCTCCGAGCAACCCGAAAAATTCAACACGAACCCGCCTCGTGCATACGACGCTCCTTCTCCTCTCGGCACCGTACCCGTCCCGCGAAGCAATCGCATTCCTTCCTTTCTACGTATGTAGCTGCCTCGCATGCATATGCATATCCCGGCTGCCGTTCGCATCTTCAAGTTCACCTTCGTTCTTCGTTGTCGCAGCTGCTTACATGGTTCCCTCCGCCTCGTGTTTCCCGAATCCTCCGTCGGAACCGACTCGTTGACACTCATCATATCATTGCCCTCACCGTGTTGCAATGAGGTTGAGGTTGAGGCAGAGGTAGAGGCAAATTACACTCATCCGGCGCGGGGGTCTCGCCGGTTGATGTCGTCGTCGGTGATTGTCGGGATGAGTCGCACTCCATGCGTACGCAATAACTACACGAGGAATTCTCCCGCGCGTGGGACAACATTCCGTCTCTGCTGTTCAAAGTTTAATCGAACCATCCATGTAATGCATGTCTTGATATCATCACCGTCTGAATCAATTATACTCACAAGTTTAATCAGGACTTCCCTCCGCTGTCTTTCTTGTTCTCTTGAGTGAGTAGTCTCATTCTGATATCTTTTCACAGGAGATACGTCCCACCGCTGTGACGCCCTCAAAAAAATGCATTCCAACGTACCTTCTCAAAGAATTCTCCTTTAGCCACATTTCAATTTTCAAAATTCTTTTGTCGGTGCCGACTCAGTGAATCCTGACCCTTTTCTCGCGTGCCTCGCGTGGATGCGCCACAGAACTCAGTTCCTTCCTTCTTCAAAAGGCCAGTAATAATAATTATCCGGTCCGATGCAGACAACTTCTACTTCTGCTTCCGCTTTCCAAGTCAAATTCTCTCTACCTTTGCGATGCGTGATCTCTCTCTGGATCGCGTCGCTGCTCACCTCAGATATCTGTCTGTCCATTCAATTTTCCCACGGTTCAACTTGGGACGTAATATCAAATCAACGTGCAAGGGATTCAAAAATACCTACTCACGCTCAATAGCCACCTATGTGTCATACATAGCTGCCATCGACTAAATGAATTGAGTGGATCAAGAATGGACTTGCAAATTCGGCACAACATTGAAATTTGACAATGGCAATAATGACAACAGGCGATAAATTTCCCCAGTGTCTAATATGTACATTCCTGAGTCTCCACTTTGTCGTGAACCGAACTGTTCCTCGCTTTGTTTCAACGGGGATCAATTGAGCAAAATCATTTACTTACTCACTCTGAACTTCCTATAGTTATTTGAATGCCTCTAATTCTCGCTTCTGATTGAGCTCACCCTTCGAATGAAAATCCCCACGGTTGAAATACAAGATGAACGCTCCGAATACCGATTCGGTGGTCTCGGGACTCTAAGCTCAACGTTCGACAGCCTGTGAGTCATCCCGCGTCATTACCTCCCCCATGGTTATCTATCTCACTAAACGGCTTGCTCAAAGGAAAGGAAGGCGTCTATACATAGACATTCGGTACAACGACAACCTCGACAATAGGCAATGAATCTCGCCGGTGTTGAACGAAAGTCTGATTCTCCACTTCGGTGGACGATTCACGAATCGGTTTCGCTCGGGCGGGATTCGCTTTGAGTTGCACTGTACATAGGGTAAATCAAGTACCTGCGTTTCTCTTCCCTTTGCTGACATGGCAGACTAGGTTCCAAGCTGGGTGACGCATTAGCTTCGCCACGAGATAAGATATGCAAAATTACTACCGGATATCAATTCACCGGATCCCACTCGATTTTCGATTCCATTTGTCATTGCCGTATTCTATGCTATCTGTGCCCTAGATTCCCGGGATTTCAATCTTATTCAAGAAATTCAGACACTTCTGGCAGAGGGCTCCACTCGATAATGCTGCCACAGAAGGTGCCTTTGTTGCAAAGTGCCAGCGGGACAGCCGTCTCCGACGCCTCCTACTCCAAATTTGTTGAATTCAGTCGGAGGTCAATTTATAACTAGCAAGCAATTGCTATGTACCCAAGCCGCGTCCCGCCTGGCTCGGGATTCTATGACGAGGAGAGGGATTTGAATCCCGCATAGTCGAGCTCTAGAAAGTGCATTATTTCAAGGGCAAGACACACCAAATTATTTTGCGGGAGCCCTCAAAAGAGGGTACCGGTGGGTATTTCATTTTCCAGGTTCCAAGAATTCGAAGCAATGTAGATTCTGATTCCGCTCTACTTCGATCAGAGTTCATTTTCTCCAGGGCTGGAATCGCAGGCAATCGTAATTCCTTGTTCTTTGAGATTCGCCTTTGAGAAATTTACGAGTTTTTCCCATAGTTAGGCTTCCCTTGTCCCAACAACCACAGTTGTCGGAATTTCGAACCGTGGGAACTGTTCCGTAATATCGAATCATGAACATTTGAAATCTCCCTCTTTTTCCCAGTAGATGATTTGAGGGATATGTATACGTACTACTCTTGAAGGGACTCACCCACGCGTAATTGCGGCTCCACTCGAATCGAAGGCTGTCTACCGCTCCTTGTGCCTCGGGATTTTTGAGCTGAAATAAACTGCTCAACAATCTTAGTTGTATCTGCCGTGCATTGACCTCTACCAAGGTACCGCAGCGGTTCGGGGATTTCGGAGTCGAACCGTGAGAGGAGTTCGAATTACGAATATCCTCCTCCCTTCCGCATTTCCGCTTCGCTAGCCGACCATGTTGACTTCCACGAGCCAGGAATACGATGCTATATTCTTCTTCTTCCGCTTCCCCTTTGAAATGCGAATTAATTCCGACTCGAACTTGCTCACTTGGTGGCGCAATTCCAAGAAGCCTCAGACCGCCTTCTTCCGGTCCACGAGCTCATTCCATCGGGATCTCCCTTCGATCTTGTCGAGACCGGCCACGGATCGAAGTGTTGGCATGGCATGACGAAGCAAAATTGCTACGACGTATTATCCGTACGTTGACATTGCAACGCAACGAGAATGTAAGTAAGAGAGGCTCCACCTCAACAGATGATTTGGCACTTCATGCGTGGCGTGCTTCCATCGCCGGCCAAATCCGGCGGTGGCGTAGGTCGTTACATGTTATATCAGACATAGTATTTCTTCCTTGGTGATTCTACCGTCGTTGTGTCAGGCTCTTTGAGAAGCATACAAATTAAATTGGAGGAAATCTCTACTGATGCGATAATGATACAAGTCATTCAATTTATCACCAGATAGCCATCGCTCGTGGGACCACGCCTGGCTCTCTCAAATGACTTCTTTACGTTGTCTTAATTTTCACAAGATTGAACGGGTACATTCGTGGTATACAATACTTACTTATATGTTCCCAACCAAGAGGTAGAACTAAGTCGAAAGCCAAAGAGTTCAAGCTGGATTTTAAATCAACCCCCCCGCAAGGAAAAAAGACAGCTTGGTTGCCTACACATGACCTAGCCTGGAATCGAACCAGAATCACTCGGAGTTAAGTACCAGACCCATAAGATCGAGGGTGGACATCCATGTACTGCCAGGTCTCACTTCAAGCAATGAAAGTCAACGATTGACACGACACTTGTAGGAGAGCAAAGCAAATGCATTCAAAACTGCACGAGATCCCGCGACATGGGACAGTCCGGAGGAATTCCGGCTGGAAAAGCATATAAGATTCGGTAGACACTCATGTTTTAGTTCAAGCAATCATCAGTTAGAGTCAAGCCGTATTTGAAAAGGCAGAAACAGCTGAGATCGTACATCCATGTACAGCCAGGTCCTACCGTCCTGGAGCATTGACACTCGGCACACAGAAACAAGTTCAACGTTCGCTTTTAAAGCTTGAGTATGTATTTTCAACTTGCCGTGCGGCCGTGGTGATTCATCACAGAATCATCGATCGCATCAGTAGCCGGATAACGGCTTGTTAATCTCCTATGTTGAACTTGGAATCTGGAGACAACGAGATGGGTATGTATTCACCGAAGTAGCAGAATCTTGAGATTTCTAGATCTCCGAGTTGATAAAGTGCTATCATAGTCGAGAACTATCAATGCTCTGGCAGCACGCAAGCCGAAGAATTTGATCTAGAACGACTGGGACTCCCGGTCGGAGTCCCGGAACGCCGCAACTTCTTGAACTACACCTCGATCCATCAGAACGTTGTTCAACAGGATAGGGTACTAGCACGACTCTAATAATGAACCGCAACGCGATAAGAAAATATTCATTCATATTGTCGATACTGCCAGCGCGAATCTACTCGGGTAGTTGTTAATCCTGATATCTCTAAATTACCTACTTTGTATACTAGTCCCAGTGCCAGCTAGCACTGAATCCGCTCTTCGTCGCTAGAACCAAGGAACTCTTCACCGTCGGCGGCCGTGTGCGCACCCTGTACAATCCGGAATTTGCCTCGGCCCGAGCAGTGGTTCCCACAACCACACTGCGCAGATGGTGGTGCCTTTCGTTCCTGAGGCCGCAGGCGTCTCACGGTGGGCTAAAATCCACCAATTGTAGTACAGGACCGGCGTTCAAACTATCTATGTGTCGAGATAACCGGATACAGATTCGTGTTGAGTTTTTCGTGGTTCCGTTTGAGTTCGTATGGGCGCCAGACATTGCTAGAATGATTCTGTAGCCCTGGTGTAGACGGCAAAAATGGTATTTCCGACAATTTAGTAAAGTCTCACTGAGATGTAGAGATAATGTTCAACTGCATCCTGATGGCTGCAGTCCGGATGAATGGATGAATTCCCGAGCCGCGACCGATATAAGTACACGGCCGACTTCTTCTACTTCTTTTCTTTCTATCAGGCATTTCCTGTCCTACGTCGGACCAGATTGATATTCCGAGTCGGCTTTCAGATATCAACTCAGCAAGTGCGTCATGAATGCGCTCATCGTCGCGCTCAGCGGGCGGATTATTCGACGGCGCCATGTGGGCTCAAGAGGAACGAACGGCGGGTGAATGGATTTACAGTAGAATTGTCCGCGGTACGGGGTCATCGCAAGGGGCAACAGATGTTGAGGATTGACTCATGTTGCCAGTGCCTCTGTGCAGACGGGAATTTTCTGAGCTCGCTTCGAGCGGCGGCCGTTTGATGAGTTTGAAGGGAGGGATGGATAGAGACAGCATGGCAGAGTAACTTTGAATTCGGCCGGCCTGAGATCGAAGATCGAGACTATTCCAAGGGATTTATTAATGCTTACATGCATAAAAGTAGATTACTATGGGCAAGGAGTTTCAATTTCTTCATAGTGCAAGTAGTGGAATGCGTGTTTTAATTTTCACCCTGGCAGGAGCGGTGATGGGCCACCGAGTCGCCGATCAATATTCTGTACTGTACCGTACCCACAAAACGGCGTGTATGAATATTCTGGACGGGCCAAACGGAACCTTGAGTTGTGGCTCATGTCGATCGCAATTATTTCAACCCTTGTACAAGTTTAGATTGATCGGGCATCTCGGCAATTAGGGCTCTAACCCGTCCGTCCCGTCCGTTTCCGGCCACAAAAACGGGAAAAACGGGTCCTCCCCGGCCAAACCCGTCCGTCCAACCTGCTCCTCGAGCTTCAGACGGGACGGGACCCGTCCGTCCCGTCCGTTACGGCCGTCAAGACGGGTTGGGCACAGCAGAATATATATATAATTGAAATAATGGTTTATACTGTAAATTATTGATTTGCGGCCTGCTTCTCAAGCGCAGCACGCATAATCGGCAATCTTGCCTTAACAAACATCAATGTTTGGATCGTTTCGGCCTTCAAACTCACTCGACGAAGTCCGATTGTGTCGCAGCCACCAGAGAAAATTCGCTCAACAGCGACGGCAGAGCCTGTAATAGAGTGTTGTGAAAATTTCAACGTACCGGGGAGCGAAAGGTGTGTTGAATGTTGCCATTGTTGCCAGCAACAGCCGAGCTGACATCAATCGTCCGTCTAACCCGTCTCACCCGTAAAACGGACGGGCCGGGTACCCGTCCACGGCTTAATCCGTGCCGTACCCGTCCGTACTGAGGTTGATCAAGAGCTCAAACGGTACGGGTTCCGTCCGTCCGTCCCGTCCGTTTTTTCCGTCCAAAGACGGACGGGTTAGAGCCCTATCGGCAATGCGGCATGTTGAATTTTGTAAAACTTGAGCAATGGCATGTTGCAGATCGAGGCGCTGCCATGTCATAGATTAGGCGCCGCGCTAATGGTTTACAAAAATGAAGCTGTTCTGAGTCTCAAGGCCCCTCTAAAGCTCGAGATAAGGCTGCGTGTCGGCTAACCGTACTTGGTTGATCGCAGCGCGCCGCCGTCTCCTTGTCAGTGTCAGATACTTGTAAGGGATCATTTTTGAGACAATACTAGTATTCGTGGCTTCATGATACAAGTCACGCGCTATGAACTATCTTATAATAGATCCGCGAATTGCATTGATTTTCTCATTGGTCTTTATTCGCAACCTCGAATGCTGGTATCTTATTGGTCTTAGCCTCGTATTGGCTAGCCAATCGCTGTCAGTTAGCGTAACGATAATGACTGCTTCACCTTCTACAACGCGCACAATCACCACAGCATCGCTCCCGAACATATTCTCTCAAGCGAAGAATCATCCCGGCGAGGGAAAGACATGAACGGGATTCCTTCGGAATACACACGTTCTGCCAGCGCCGCAGTGTCGGGGCACTAGTAGGATATTTTAATTATATCTCGAGGATCGCCGTTGAGGCTGTGATTAGGTTTAAACCAGGTAAGAACCAATTTTACGAAAGTCAGGATACAGACAATCAAGACGGAAGACATACCAAAGTTCTCCGCCACGAGCGGTGTGCATAGCGATGACTAGCCTCACGCTCAGATAATGACCACGTTCCTGGAGCAGACTCGGTTCCTCCTAGGCACCTCATAGATCGTCGCTGCCAGTGTTGGGTCCTGTAGAGTTCGTCAGCACGAATGGAAGTCAGCGAAGTCGCCGTCATCACCAAGTCTCTTCAAGAAAAGCTATGTTAATGCCAATCATTAATAACCTGTCAACAATAAATCCGAGGTACATTCTGTGCCTGCCTGTGTTGAGATATGTCAGTGATGGTGAGATATTTTTTCTCTTCCTCTTGACAGCGAGGACGAACATGACATACCTTACCTCCGTGCCTCCAATCCCGCCCCCCTCGCAGCCTATTTCTGTAGCCGCAAATCAATCCTGATCTTCCTGGCTGAATCCTGGACTAGTGGTTAAATTATTGTTCGGGACCCAGGACGTCGCAGCTGGTCTGGGCGCACAGCATCTCTGCCTGGAACCAAATTGGTTGTCTTCCCAGAATCTTGTCTCGGGTACAAAGCCCGTGTGGCGGTGGTGGGAGAGTACTAGAGTCTGCCAAAGAAGAAACCAAAGTAATCGTCGAAAGAAAAAAACAAATGAAAAATGACACCTGAAACGCATGGCACTGGACGGGACGCAGACTAATGCCAAAATTAAAACCGATCCAAACGCACATGAGCGAGCTCATGCGTGAATGATATCGCGAGCCTACATATTGAACATAGAGACAAGTACGACGAAAAGTCAACCCTTCGAATTCTTGCTGTTCTGATTCGACGGTGTGTCTCTGAGCATGCGAGTGTCCCGAATGCCGGAACGAATTCTTGCCAATTTCCTTCCACCACGGCCCTGCAGGCTACCAAAATGCGAGATAAGGGGGATAACATACAATGAGCCGATATGCCGAAGGCGAACGGCATTGATTCATCACGACGGCCACACGGCAAGTTGAAAATACTCAAGCTTGAATTTGAAGGTTGTTTCTGTGTGCGAGGGTCAATATGGCACATATACTGTGCAAAAATTCAAAATCGACAACTTCACTAAATTTAGCCAAAAAAAGCGACAACCCACTCAAATTGACGAACATTTGTGGGCAACTTCGGCTAGCGACAACTTCGAGTTTGATTTCGACAACATCCTTTTCGGCAACTTTATTCAGATACAACTGAAGCTGCGCGCAACCGCAAGATGAGGCCTTAGCAACTCCCACCTATGGCACACACTCTGAACCAACTTTGAACGCATTCCAGCTTGCGTCTAAACAATGATAGACCACGATGCGCTCGGCACGCCTTCGGCTTGATGCACCCATCAGAGCGATATTGATGTCCTGCGATCAACGCCTCAGAAATTGAACAGGACTTTCTATTGCAGTACGTCGGGAGGGCATGAAGATACAGCTACATCTCAACCATTCTGTTGGGGGTTTTAAGAAGGTTTGATAGCAGGGTTTGATCCCCTCTAAATTTTATGTAAGTAATTGAACATGGGTTCGACTTTCAAGGGCTGCAGTAGAAGTTCAACGTTCAGCCCCCATGTAAAAGTCACAGAAATACTTTACTGACCGGTCAGATTTTAGCTAGATTGATTGTTCGAAGGCCTTCTGGCTACCGGAACTCTACAAGGAATGCAAAAGAAAGTGCGCCGGTATGTCGAGCCAGTGATCACCCGCCGAATCGGCGATCAGCTAATTCCGGTGATGTTGGTTTGCACGAACCAAAGTTGTGTGTGGTGTGGTCAGAGGTTGTGGTGGTGGTGGGAGCAGAGCAAGGGAGGTTGTACTCCGATGGAGTTGCATAAGATTCAAGTTGTCTTATAAGTTGTTGTCGATGTGTTTCGAAGTTGTCAACAAGTTCGGCAAGTTGTCACCAAAATATCAGTTGTGCTCAAATCCTCAACAGAAGTCGAAATTATTTTTTGCACAATATATCGCCCATAGGTCAATGTTCAACGATGGTAAGACCTGGTTGTACATGGATGTATGCTCTCAACTGTTTCTGCCTTTCCTTAGCTTGAAAGACAGTTTGGGATATTTCTGGTTCGATTCCAGACTGCGTCATATCTTCAACGGCTTGAAGGTCAGTGAATTTTTTTTACATTGGATTTCTAATGATGTGGGTGAATGAGAGCTGGCTTGACTAACTCATGATTGCTCGAAATAAAAGATGGGTGTATACCCCAATCTTTTGGGCCTTTCTGGCGGGAAATTCTGGTTCAGTTCCGGACTACTGTATGCCATGTCGCGGTGCTTGGGAAATCTGAATCATTATCAATTGTGGACTTTGATTGTTTGAAATAAGACTGGCAGTACTTAGTACATGGATGTACACTCTCAATCTTGTAGAAAGGGAATTGGATATTAATGCCTGAAGAGTTTCTGGCCATGATTCAATTCCAGGCAAGGTCCTGCGCACGAAACATACTAGCTGTTCTTTGTTTCAGGTACTTTTTGTTGCTTGAATTCCAATATTCATTGCTTTATATCATTGTACACATCTTTAATATTGGGAAGACCTGGTGGTACGTGGTTGTACGCCCTCGACCACATAGTAAAATGAATATGTGTCACCGTAAATTCAGAGAGTTCCTGGTTCGATTCCGGGCTAGGTCATGGACATTCCGTTCAGTGGCTTCTTTTGCTTGGAGTGAATCAAACCCATCCCTTTTCCTTTTTTTGAAAATGGATGTACATTATATGTACATTATATTTGAATTGCTCCCAAGCCAGTCTAGTCCCCTGGGTGAGATGGTTGGGTTCACATGTGCATATGCATATTTGGAGCAGATTCCGTTCAATCCCGGAGAGTTCGATTCTTGGGCAGGTCATAGTTTTAAGTCTTGACTTTCTTTTGCATCTCCTTTCGCGATCAGTTATCTTCGGAGGATTTCTTCCAAGTTCTCCCCAGTTTCCAACCAATTTTTTTTTCAACCATCTCTTCCACGCATCACCATCTCGTATGGCACATATACTGTGCAAAAATTATTAGTGATTACAACTCAGCTGAAAACAGGGTTTTTGTTCGCAACTTACATCTTGCATACAACTTTTCGTGCAACTTACATCTCTTTGGCTGCAACTTACAACTGAATCGTGAGGTTGGTTGCAACTCCATTAGTGGGAACAACTTGCCAGGTATGGTCGCAACTACCAAGTCGGCATTTTATTCATGACTTCACTGACCTTAGGGTAGATAATGATGGCAGCCGTGTGCCGAAATCAATGGCATCAACAACAGATTCGGCAACAGCGCAAAACGCAGTGTCAACCAACGGGGTGCTGCTAAAGGATGCCCATACATAGAGATAGAGGTAGAGAAAGCTGAACCAAGATCATTAAGAAACAATTCTGTGCGCTCACTAATTGCTCACAAAGAGAAATACATTCAAGGCTCGCTCTGTTTATCTTTGTTCAGAGATAGGTTTGATGTTACCTGTTCCCAACAAACTTCATGCCAGATAGTACTGCGCCATAGCGTTATACTTAGACCATTTTGCTCGAATACCTGTTCCCTCCCACTATCCATGTAACAAACTCCCGGTATTAACATGCAACAAGCCGAACAAAGTAATCAAATTCTGATGGCCGATCATTCTACCTTTTCGGTGCCAAGGCTTTGGTTAGATGCACCCAACCTCGGAGATGCAACCAAGATGCAACCAGAACAGCAGATGTAATCAACCTCGAGATGCAAGCAGGTAAAGTTGTCGCCGGAGATGTAAGTTGTGTTTCAAAACCTTGTAAGCAGAGGTTAATTTTTGCACAGTATATCGCCCATAATCTCGTCACCGACGGCGCATTGCAACTTACATGCCACCGACGCGTCGTTCCGCCTGTCAACGTCGAACAACGTTTGAAGGTTCTGTATGTAAAACAATCTGAACCCGAAGGCAGGGAGCTACATACGTAGGAAGGAAGGGAGACAAGTTGCTTCGCGGGACGGGTACGGTGCCGAGGGTAGAAGGAGCGTCGGATGCCAGTGCACGAGGTGGGTTCGATATGATAGGTGAGTTCAATGCCAATTGCAAAACTTGTTGAATTGGGAGGGAGGGAGGGAGCTCACATTCGATCGCTCAGAGTGTTTGTGCGTTTCAGTTGCCAGTGTCTATCTGTTAGCCTTCAAGTTTGAGTTTGTCGTTGATAAAGTTGGAGCGCCGTGAAGCGGTGCGTTTCACCCACAGGTTCAATAAGTCAAAGTCAAAGTCAAAGCAAGAGCGAGGATTTGGTCGGGAGTGTGTGGACGCCGACTCCCGACGCGTAGATTACAGAGCACCGACCCGGGGGGAGCGCGTCAAGAAGCTTCAAGGTTCGTGGGGGCTCGGGATTGTCAAGACGCCGAGCCGAGGGGAGCGGCCTGGGCGCGGAGTCGCAATGAGGTGGCGGCGGTGAATTTGTACGTACGCATGTATGGATTGACAGTTGCACGTAAATATATTGTCGGTGAGAGATCTAAGTTGTTGTGGTTTTATTCTCGAGTTGGTTGAAGCCTCGCCCAGACAGATAAATCATACAGGCTCGTAGGTGTTCATGTCGGCAATACTATTAGAGGAGCGGACAGACCGAGAAGGCCGAGCGGGTGGAATGATTATGATGCATGACAGTGCCGTGTTGTGGTCCATAAGGAACGATATAACTTGGCGAGGCGCCGGTGTGATTATTGTGAGCATCACAAGACGGAGTTGAATCTGCCCCTTGTTTCTTTTTCGAGTCGTTTCTTGTTGTTTGGCTTTTACGAAGTGAAGGTGTTTGTGTTGTGAAGACAAAGACAAAGACTAGAGGACTCGAAGGGGACACGAAGTGAGGTCGATTTTCGTAGACAGAGACGGAGACAGAGACAAGGGTGGGGAGTGAAATTTCGAGGTTCGAAACAATTTTGAGGACGGAGGTTTGAAATCAAAGTCAGGTAATCAGGGCCAGAACAAGGGCAAAGAGTCACGGTGTCGTTGTTTTGTTCCATCCTGCCTAGCATCTTGCATGTGGTGGAGGGAACATTAGATATCGGCATCGTACAGTGCGAAAGACGGAGGGAATGATTACGGAGTTCTCGATTTCTTTTCCGTTTTCTGTTGACGGGAGGGGAGAGATATGCAGATGGAAAATTTGTTCGGTCAAGGATGAGTGAGCGGTGAGCGGGAGGGAGGGTGGGGGCGGACACCGCCTTTAATCAAAGTGAGTCTGGTAATCAGGTTCAGGGCAAGGAGAGTGTCGTTTCTTTTGTTCAACATATGCCAAATGTGTGGAGGGAATATTATTGTAAGATATCGGCATCGCAGAGGGAGGCCGAGCGGGTGGAATGTTCGGTTTCGTTTTTGTTGATGAGAGAGATATGGAAAATTTGCTCGGTCAAGGAAGTGAGTCAGAGGGCGGGTAAATATGAATATCGCCGAAGAGAATGTTTGATTACGAGGGTTTCGTGTCCCTCTTCATTTTTGTTGATGATGAGAGCGGAGATATGCCAATGGAAAATTTGGTCGGTCAAAGGAGGGAGCGAGGGAGCGGTGAGTCTGAATCTGATCAGAAAAAAGGTGGATGCAATGGGTATTGCCGGAGAGAGATACCAGAGGTGGAGATGAACTGCCAGGGAGGATGTAGTGAGGGATGACGAGGATAACGACTCAAAGCGCGGAAGAGATACATAGATAGACAGGTATTACCGGAGTCGAATCAGAAGAATTGGAGCTGAGGATGTAGAAAGGATACAGAGACGAGGATAACGAGCGTGGAAGGAAGGATGTGGATGTCGACTTGAATTCCAGGGTGAATTTGCAAGACAGATAGATAGAGGAGTCGAATCAGAAGTTGAAGTAAACGGAGCCGGCGGCCGTTTAATGAGGGAAATTACTTGTCCCTCGAGAGTACATCGAGAGGCGAGATATCGATAACGGCTTCGAGTTTGGAGTCCTACGCAAGTCCTACGACTTTCAAGCTGAGAAGAATCAGAGCTGTCCGCCGGGGCGTCGGTGCGCATTGCGAAGTCGACAGCCAAACACAGCGTGGCGAGCTAGTAGCACGAGGCACTTGCGCTACTCGCCTCCTTCCCCGCCTCCTCAAACACGCTAGCGAATGCACCGCAGCGGAGGTAGGAGCGCGATTAATGCCGAGTCTAGCCGGATACGGCTTCTAGGCGCTGGGAGTTTGCCGAGAGTAAACAGGGACAAGCAAACGTGGCGATTGTGCGCTTTGATTCGGCATTTTACTTTGACGTTTCGACGTTCGTTCGACATTGCAAGCAAGGATTCGATGAAGGCAGATTTGGACAGGACCGACCCGACCCCCTTGATGTGAAGCTGGCGGACCGGGATTATGATTCACACAGTATCGAAGACGAAGACGCGTGGGCGGGAGGAGAATAAGGATGGTGGAGGGAGAAGGAAGAGAAATTAGGGTTGGGTTGGGGTTGGGGTGGGCTGAGAGCGAGGTTGTGGCTGTTCGGGACCACAGCGGCGGGAGAAAGCGATGAGGCATCGATGAGGTGTCGGGTCGGAGGGAGCCCAGGGAATCCTGGGATTGCCTGCTTGCTTGCTTGTGGGTGTGCGAGCTGTCTATCTGTCTATCTCACTCACTCACCCGATTTGGATTCCGAAGGAAGGATGATCGAAATCTCATCTAAGGGCAGGAAGAAGAAGGGCAAGAAGAAGAAATTTATTATTATTATCCGACGCGGCGCTCGACTCTATCTGCACTGAGCTGTCTACTACCGCTGTCTTGTCTTCTTTCTTGTTTAAAACACCGAGTTTCGTCAATTCCCAGCTCTCTCTGTGCCTCGTCTCCTCTCCATTCCATCCTTTCTCGACTCCGGCTTCTTCGCTTCCCCTCCTCCTCCCTCTCTTTCCTCCGTCACCTCCTCACTACTCTCCTTCCTCCTCCCGACTTGGCCACCACCCCACCTGGGTAACCACCACTATCTCCCCCACCCACTAGACTACCACCTTAGCCTTAGACAGCCTCGCACAATGGACTACGACTCCGGCGACGCCCTCGTGCAATACCTCTTCAAAAAGACGCAAGGCGACGCGTGGTTCAAGCCCTCCGAGGAGAACGTCTCCGCCGGCGTCTGCCTCCGCGTCGAGCCCGGGTGCTTCCGCGTCTTTCCCTATGAGAACCCGTACCTCGTGCCGTTTGAGGCGGCGGTGCGGGCGTTGAATCCGTTGGTTGCTATTAAGGTTTGTGTTTGCTTCCTCTTCTTTCTTTCTTGTGTTTTCTTTTTCTTCGACCTTTTTTGAAAAAGTTGACTGATTGTGTATGCATGTACTCTAGGTGCGCAGCGCGGCGGTGCATGCGGCGCTTGCTACGGTGTGAGTGCCACCCTCTTTACTCGCTTTTATCTTTTTGGAGTGGTAGTGCTGACAAAAACGCGAAACGCAGCCCCGACGACGCGCCGTGCATCTACATCAGCCCCGACACGCGTATCCAGATTCTCGATTCGATGGCGCATCTCCCGCAGGCGGAGAAGGAGCAGTGTGGCGCGTTCTTGGTGGGTTTCTCTTCTCCTTCCTTTCCTCCTCCTCTCTCCCCTCCCTCCCCTCATTCTCACCCGCACGATGCTCATCTACATTCGCAGCGCGACGAACGCGTCCTCATCATCTGGTCCGACTCCATCGACGACATCGTCCCCCTCACCTCCGACTTTGAGGAGAAGCTCATGAAGCTCGTGTGGCGCGCGAGGAGTGGGGTGAGGCCGTTTGGTGGGTTCCCTTGATTAACAAAAAAATCTATGAGAATACTCATAATGCGATACTCGATAGGAAGCACCCCCTCCGCATCTATGATCTCCTCCGGCTCCGTCGGCTCACTCGCTCGGGGTACGATGACCCCAGGGGAGAGTGGGCCGCCGTCGACGACTGCTAGTGATGTGAATCTCAATGCCAATCTCAATAGCAATCTCAATGCAAATGTGGATCCGACACCCGCTCCTGTGGTAGAGAAGGGCAATGCGAAGAAGAACGGGTGGGGATTCGCGCGGTGGAAGTTGGGTGCGCGGAAGGCTGCTGCTCCTCAGAGTACTTCACAAGGTACGGTCTTCTTTCTTTCTCCTCTTCTTCTCTTTTGTCTTGCAAGGAGTTAATGCTAGATGTAGACCCGGAAAAACAACAACAAGGAGACGGGCTGGGCAGGACGAGCCGCCCGATCCGCCTGTTGGCGCCGTTTTATGGGGGGTTGGGGGCGGGGTTGAGTTTGTGTGAGTTCTGGTTTCTCTGCGTTTCCTCCCTTCACCCATACTCTCCCGCCTTCACCCTCGTGTTCATGCTCACGCATTCGCATTCTCATATGCTCACGTATTCGCACACGCATTCGCACATACTCACGCTGACGCCTTCGCCCACAGTCTTCCTCCTCTCGGGCCTTGCGACGCTCCTCGCCGAGTTCCGCCTCGACGGCGACCCCACGCGGTTTGCTTTGCTCGTGACGGCGCCGTTTTTGATATGTATTTCGTTGGTGGGTTCTCTTCCTTCCTCGAGAAGGATAAATGTGTTAATGAGGGATGGGTTTTTTTTGTAGTTCTTTGCGTTGCAGGTGATTAGTAGTATTACGTTTTTGTGAGTGATGTCTCTCGTCTTCCCTCTCCACCCCGCCCCTTTCCTCGTCTGGTTCTTTCCCAATGAATGGACATCAAACGCTAACGCTCGCCCCAGGATCGGCCCCGTCGCGCAATACCACGAAAACTCGCGGTACTACTCCGCCGTCAAACCCGCGCCGAACGCCGCGCTCGATGGCGCGCTGCCGCATGTGACGGTGGAGCTGCCGGTGTATAAGGAGAGTCTGGAGGAGACTATGTGAGTGGCGCTTTTTACTTTGGTGCGAGGTCGAGGGGGGAGAGGCGACGCCACAAGGCGAGGCGTTGTGCGGGGGAGGGCGAGAAGAGGAAGAGGCGGCGGCGTGTCCTTGTGGCCCAAGGCGAGGCGGAGTCCCGCCTTCCATGGCTTCCTCCTCGTCTTCCATGTTCTACCAAGCAACGAGTTATGGGGGGTGTCCTCGGCGCCGCGAGTCTGAGGGCATGAGGCGCGAAGCTTCCTTGACGCTTTAGCCTTGCTTTCCTTCTTCGCGGGTACCTTCGTCGCCGCAGCTTGTTGCCACCCCCTCCTTCTTTCTCTTCTTTCTCTTTTCTCTCTTTACCCTGCACACCTCGGTACCAACGCAAAATCTTGACACCATCATGCTGACGCCACATCCCCCAGCGCCCCCTCGGTCTACTCCCTCAAGAAGGCCATGCAGACGTACGCGCGCCAGGGCGGGACGTCAAGCATCTTCGTGCACGATGACGGGCTGCAGCTTATTGGGGAGGAGGAGAGGGAGAAGAGGATGGCGTTTTATGCGGATCATAATATTGGGTACGTTGTCTATTTCTCTCTATATCATTCTCTTCACCTCCCCCTACCCTATCTCCGTCCTCTCCTCTACATCCGCTGCTGCCTTGTCTTCTCCTCCTCACATTGTCGGCCCTGCTCCTCATCGTCGTCGTCCCTATCCCCGCCAAGCGTGACACGTAACGCATGACGTAACACCTCACTCACACATTCTCCCGCAGATGGGTCGCCCGCCCCGGGCACGACTCCTCCCCCACCGGCTTCAAACGCGCGGGCCGCTTCAAAAAGGCAAGCAACATGAACTACGGCCTCGCGCTGTCCCTCAAAATGGAAGCGCACCTCACCTCGCTCATCGCGCTCGAATCCTCTGGCCAGCACATCCAGCTGCTTGAGGGGGAGAGCTGCTTGGAGGACCGGGCGCTGCAGATGGCTGTGGAGGAGGTGTTTGAGGAGACGGGCGGGAGGTGGCGGCCGTGGGCGAGGAATGGGAGGAGTTGTAGGGTTGGGGAGGTTATTTTGATTGTGGATTCCGATACGATTGTGCCCGAGGTGGGTTTGCGTTTCTTCGTTTTGAGGCGGGGAGAGCTGATGGGGATGTGTAGGACTGCTTCCGCGATGCGGCGCGCGAGCTCGTGGAGTGTCCTGAGGTCGCTATTATCCAGCACGAATCTGGTATGTCCTTCTCTCCCGCTCTTCTCTCTCGTCCCCTTCCCCCCCTCCACGTTGCCCCTTAACCCCCTCTCTTCCTCGTCGTCCTCCACCATCTCACCTCTCTCTCTCTCTCCCAACGCAGACGTCATGCAAGTAGCCCACCACTACTTCGAAAACGGTATAGCCCACTTTACCCGCCGCATCAACAAGTGTATCTCCATGGGCTGCGCCAACGGCGAGGTCGCGCCCTTCGTCGGACACAATGCCTTCCTGCGGTGGAGCGCCATCCAGGACGCGGCGTTTGTGGATGAGGATGGGCTGACAAAAATTTGGAGTGAGAGTAATGTCTCGGAGGATTTCGATATGGCGTTGCGGTTGCAGGTGTGCATCCTTCTTCTTGTCTTGCCTCGCTTTGACAAGAGGCTGACTTTGCGCAGCTGCGCGGGTATATCATTCGCTGGGCTACGTATTCGGAGGGCGGGTTCAAGGAGGGTGTGTCGCTTACGGTCGATGACGAGGTGGGTGGCCTTCTTCTTTTCTTTCACTGCTTGTGCTCAGCGTCGTCTCACACAGCTCAACCGTTGGCAAAAATATTCTTATGGTATGTATTTCTCTTGTATTTTATCGAGCGACGATCTTGACGCGTTTCCTCTTACAGGCTGCAACGAGCTCATCTTCAATCCGCTCAAGGACTGGTGGCGCATGGGGCCCATCACCAAGCAGCTTCGCGTGCGTCCCATACCACATTCCATTCGCTGCACACGCTCATAGGACTTACAATGCAGACCTTCGCTTGGTCCGACGCCCCGGTACACTACAAGCTCAGTATGTCCTCCTACATGTTTAGCTACTACGGTATCGCTGCCTCCACGGTGCTCTCCATCCTCAACTACCTCCTCCTCGGCTGGGCGATCAACGTCGACGGCTTCTACATGCACTCGTTCGAGATCTGGCTCGCGTGTATGATCGTCTTCCCCTGCGCTGGCAATGTTGGGTACACCATCCTCGAGTACCGGATGGGAAATCGCAGTATCTTTGCGGCGATGGTGGAGAATTTGACGTGGGTTCCGTTCTTGTGAGTTCTTCGCAATCCCGAGCGGCGGGTTGCTGAGCCGCCCGATCATAGCTTCTTCTTCTTCGGCGGCATGAGCATCCACCTCTCGACGGCACTGCTGGCGCATATGTTCAGCTATAACATGACGTGGCAGGCGACCAAGAAGGTATGTCTGTCTCTTGTCTCTTGTCTCCGTCTCCATTTCCGTTTCACGCGTCCATCTATCCTCCCTCTCTCAATCGCATCTGTCCGTCGATATCTAACAAATCATACAGGAAGTCGAGCGGTCAAACTTTTGGATCGAGGTCCCTCGTATCTGGCAGCGCTTCAGACTGGCTTTCATCATCTGCTTCGCCCTGATAGCTATGATGATTGTCCTCGCACAGCCAGTCGTGACACCAGCGTGGCAGATCCCCGGCTCGTCATGGGCCGTAATCCTCCCCCTTGCGTAAGCACCCTTCTTCTTTTCCCCTGCCCGGCTCTGACGTCGGCATGATTGCCTTTCTTTCAGAATTGTCGCAGGAGGACATATCTTGTTCCCGGTGAGTCTTTTTCGTTCCTGGCCCTGTTTTTGAATATCACTGAGACGCGATTGGTTACGGTGTAGATTGTGCTGAATCCCTATCTTATGATCTTTTCATACTGAGCCCGCTGCTCCGTTCTTGCCTGCGACGCACATTCAGTGCATCCTTGCAATGCGGCGTTTTCCGATTTGCGTTCCTGTCCGTCTTTCTGGGATCTCGGGATTTCTCTCTCCATGCGCCTCCTTCGTTCCGCCTTCCGCACGCACTTCTTAATGCCTCCGTGTGTTGCCCCTCACCGCCGTTTCTCACCGCATGGGCCTTTCCTCTCATCGCGCATCGGGTACTACAACTATATATTCTCATACTCCATAGATTTCTCTCTCGCATTCTTCTTCTTTCACGTACTCTATAGCTATACATACTGAACCCCGTCCCGACTCGTTCGCTCTCATTGCGACCGCCGCGTGTACATACACCCTTCCTTTGCACCTTGTACGGTTTACGTATGCAATGACCCTCGATGCCTGTCTCATTCTCGTTCCGTCCCGCATGCACCACTCTGTCCTTCACGTATACGTCGCACACACTCCCCTGTTGTCGTGGCCGTACACTCCGCATTCGTGCATATCATCGCGATCTCCCCTTTCTCTCCCAATCTGTTTGTACCCATCGGATACCTCCGCACGCACGCACATTCGTTACGTCCTCGTACTCTCGTTTTTACCACTCTCTTGTCGTTTTGGTACGCATACTACTGGGACCTGAAATCCGCCTCATTCCGTACATACATACTTGCAATGTGTGAAAATATATCTATTCTGAGTCGAATGTGGGTGTGATGAGAGTGACCACAGAGGACAATTCAGGCCAAGGCCGAAACATGGACTGTCGATCGACGACCACTGCCAGTAGGGGCGCCGATGTGTACCCAGTTTGACTCTCGAAAGGCGCTCCCCGCTGAAACTCCCCTCCGCCTGTGGCGGAGCGGCGCTTGACATTAAGAATCATAGCTTCTAGTGGACCACGTCGCGCCAACGGTCTCCCGATTCGAGTTCCTCTGACGCTGAATTTTCGGAGAGCACTCGTTGGAACTTGGCCGAGCAAATGCGTCCATATGGCCTGCAGGTAAGTAGTTTTTGTGGACGGCCAGTGCTTGCGACGGACTTCGGCGAATCGTGTAAAGAAATCCATATTTTTATTGGAACAATTGAAATGCCACAAAAATGCCACGCCGCGATTGGTGTACTCGGCGATTCCGAAGAGCGGATGGGGGGGAGCGTAGCGGGATCGAAGGTGGCAGAGGTGAGATCTTGGGATTAGTCCAACCCATCTACATCTCAGCAGCATCTCAGGCGACATTTTTGCTTTTGAAATATTGCTCACTGAAATGGGCCGTGGCCCGTTGTTACAGCCATTCTATCGTCTTCGGCTGGGGCGATCCAGATGAAGGGGAGAGATTGTTGGTGCCAGTTGGGTTCAAGAATTCTTTGATATCGGGGACCACCGAACCAGAGAGAGTGCGGGATGCATCAGGAACCAAAAAGGCGCCCGCCAAGCGCTTGCGCTGCGCTGCCCGTGACACAACCGTGATCATTGATGTGACCGTGACTCGAAGTTGAGGTGCAGCGAACGAGGCTTATCGTTGGCCCATTCAACTCTGACTACTTTCAATCCAGAACATTTATATCCGTTGCGAAGGGAAATTAATGATATTTTGTCAGCCGTAATCTACATATCTACATTTTTAGCCCGACGCAGCGGTGTTCATCGTCTGTGAAAAAGGAAATCGAAACGAAGGTGCGACTACTGTATAGGTAGGTATAGTTACCGAGTCCCAAGAGAATTCGCTAGTCCCAGTCCATAAATTAAGCAATATAATCCTTTCAATAAACCACGCGCTGTAGCGCGAGTTAAACACCAGGAACAACGAAGTCGGGGAGGTTAGGCCAATTTCCTAAGTTCGCGGGGTCGCCACCAATTCGAACCCAAACGGAATGAGAAGGAGTGGGTCCGTCCAAGATGAAAAGCTGGTGCCAGCCTGGAGGAGAGACGAAAGCATTCGGAGGAGCCGTGATAGTGCATGTGTTTCCGGAGCAGGTGAATGCAGGGAAAATAGTGCGCGCTCCCATGGCGTTTCCGTGAGTAGAAGAAACGGCTGGTCAAAATTTAAGCGATAGATTGGAAAGTCAAGATGTTTACTCACCGGCGACAAGCGACACTTTCATTGTCGAAGTTGTTCCCTGGGGTAAATGAACGACAATCGGATGACTACTTCCGTAGGCCCAATCCGTAGTTGCAATGGTGAAATTAGGTTGAGTACGCCCGTCAGTAAGGTAAGGGGGATAATATGCCTATTTTCTATGAATTAGAGATCCTCAGCGGCGTACATCAAACATTACCTCGATTCTCATTTCTTCTGGATTTTTTCCGTCCTGATAGAATGTGAGTACTGAAACCCTGAACAGAAATTGGAAGATCCACCTGGGGGTCGGATCCCGAAACCAGGACTCGGGCATCTGGAAGCAGAATTGCCTAAACAAAGTCATTTACAGGGACGATTCAGATAGTGATTCATAAAGACAGACCTCGGAATGGTATAGACGTGCCACGATAGTGGTATTAAGGATTGATATCCGTTGGTTCACGGGCTTGGACGGATCGTAAAGGAGGGCACCGAGGTTGGGATTGGTTGCGAGTCCGAAGCCAGCTACACCTTGATGAGCACCATTCATTATCATGAAGGTACCATCGGGCAGGGGGGCCATGCACGGCATCACTCTCTGAGATGGCTATTGAAAGTTTCAATAAGATGTGAAGTGAATCTGAGCAACGCTTACCATGCGTTCCAGAGTCCATGTTGCATTCGGAGCTTCCGGTGCAATGGATACACAGTTGTCGAGAGCAATTCCGGCTCCTGGTGCGCTTCCGCCACACGTCAGGATGCGTACAGGCTCGGTATACGGTGCATGCTGAGGAAACATCACTGCAGCACCTTCCAATGGATAGGTTCTTCCCCCAAGGACTTGAATTCATGATCAGTGTAAATGGTGACAGAGGCAATGAACTCTCACAGTTGTTGACAGATGCCGGGAGATTGGGAAGTTCAAGAACGGTATCAAACGTATGTTGATCCAGTATCCTTGCTTCATTGTAGTAGACTATAGGTGATGCTGTGAATATGAACCTTCCATCGAGAAATGAAACACCTACTGATGAAGATTCTCCCGCTAGGAAGCACAAAGACGAATGGGTAGAGATTCCACGGATCCGTTCGAGCGAGCCAATCCAAATCAATGACCGTATCGGCTTTGCCTCCAGGATTGGGAACAATTTCAAGGTTAGGCTGAGGGGATGCGTTGCTTCCAGTTTCACCACCGATGACCAGGACAGAACCGTTTCCTAAGACCGCGGCAGCTGATAGCAAAAATGAGAATTGATTCATGGAAGTGAAGTGAAGACCAACTCACTAGGATACCACCGCTGCCTCTGGAGGGCGAGCTCTTGGAAATTCTCCTCCCAATCATTGGTCCCGTTGACGCCGGCAGAACCGTCGGGAGTATACAATCGAACTCCCTTGGTGGAATCGAGCGACCAACCGCCAACATTCAAGATACGTCCACCTTTGTCGGGCAAGATGACGCTTCCGGAACAGAAGACGTCGGATTTGACGTGCATAGTTCGCCATGCCTTATCGAAATCATCCACCAAGCTTAGATCAAGCTCATAAGCACCCGTCGAATTGTCAAATCTAGGCTAATTTTGAGCAGGAGAATGGATTTGTAGACAATGATACCGACTCAGAGGTGCCTTCCTTCTCAAGGAATGTTACCTTTCCGTTAACTCCAACGGTGGCAATGAGTGGGACGACAACGCTAAGATGAACAATCAGCGCGTGTTGTCGAGACGGGACTGGAACAAGAAAACATACCCAGGAACTAGAGAATGCAGTATTGATTGAGACGAAGAGAACTTTCGAAAATACCCGTCCACTTACCCAAGAACTAGATAATGCGTCAGTTCAACGCACACATGAATTGAAGCACTGAGCAGTCTTCACTTACCTCATATCGTCCAATGTTAGTGGGAGTATTCCATACATAAGGCGGCGCCCCAGTCCACTTGTAGTACTGAATGCGATTGCCAGCGCCACACAGGTGAATCGGGTCGCCAGGGCAAGGTAAATTGCAATCCGCTTCCGGCGCAAATTCCACTCCAGCCGCTTCCACGTCTGACAGATCACCGCAGTCTACGGATACGATAAGTCTCTCTGCAGAGTCAAAACGCATCACAAATGAACTTACAGCACTCTTGACCTAAAGGAAAGACGGAAGAATGATCGATCAGTCTCTGTTCAATGCAAGTTGACCTTCACACACCGTATTCCATTCCACCAACAGTATAGCCAAAAGCGGCGCACTGGGATAGACAGGTTGTGGCAGAGTTGTTTGTCGGGAAGATGTTCTGCCATGGAATGGCACGTTTGCCCGCAGCCTCCCTATTGTTGGTATGTAGGTCAGCAACGTCGTGAACTAAACTGGATGAATGAAAGACTGGTTCTCACATCAAACATCCTTGATAAGACCAAGACCCAGGAATACTGCTATTCTGAGGAACCGGGACCGGCAAAATTGTGACATTTTTGCTCGTCGAGTAGACTGACATGCGGTTACCGGCGCCGCAAGCTTCACTGTGGCATGTTTGTCAGTCGGTGAGCGTGAAACCACATAGAGCTTGATTCGAATTTGACAGACATACGTTGAGTTCCCGCCGCATCCCTGTAATACAACGGACAAAAGATTGAGATTGATTCACAGAGGGTATGACAGTTGTTACGGAGAACATACCATGTTACAGTCAGAGTCCGGTGCGGAAGTCGCACCAGCGATCAATTCGGTCCCACAGACTGAAGGTTGACATTGGCGATTAGCACCCTCGGACCGTGTTATTGACGTCCTGGACACTTACAGCATTGAGTCTGATTTATAATTAAAAGCATGAACGGTTAGTTATAGTTTTGGCGCAAGAATGAATAGGGGACGCACAGAGTATTCTGCCGCAGCAACCGTAAAGCTCTGAGAGATACAATATTGCACGCATGATTCCATTGTCAATTTTGAGTCGTCCGGCTGAAGCTGGTTGGCTAGGATTCGACCATGAGCGTTATCACTAAGAGGAACAACAGCCGAGGGAAGTCAGTATAATGGAAGAACGAAAGTAGATTCAGGAGGAAGCACTTACACAAAGCATCCAATGTAGGACCATGGCTTCGGCAAATCGGTGACGGGAAAGACTGTGGATGGACCACCTCCTCCGCCTCCGCCACCATTTCCTCCACCACCTGCCGGGCCTGTTGGACGGTCGGATCCCGTGTAGTTATATAAAGAAAGTCGGTTTGGGCCACCGCATCTATTCCGCGTTAACAATTAAATGGCATCGAACATGGAGTTCAACTGCGATGAAACACACAGTTCATGGCTGTTACCGGCGCAAAGCATATTGCAGTCCGTAGTCGGAGTTTGCGCCGCACCAGAGGCAATGCTGGTTCCGCAGTCTGCTCTAAGTTGAGCCCAAATGAAGGGATTAAGTTGTCGATCGATCACGTACAGCACTCATCGGCGTATTCAGAGCCTGCAATAATCACTCAATCAGACTCGACGTTGAAAACATGGGTTGAAACTTGAGGGAATGAAGTTACGCACCAGAGAAAGGATAACCAGCATCAAAGCAAGCGGAGGTGCAGCCCTCGAGCGAGAAGGGGGCCGCAACTGCGAGTCCGTTGGGAAGCGAACGAACGCCGTTCACATTATCGCTAATGAGATGAGATGATTAAATGAGAGCCAAGCTTCAACTAGCAGCGAGAAACTTGCCTGTAGCACCCGAAGGACGTCCAGTTTCCGATTTTAGCGGGAATGGTGGGCGGTGGAGGCGGGGCCTTCCCGCTAGTGAAGACGTTGAGACGGTTGCCGGCGCCGCAAGTTTCAGCGGCGTTCCCGGTACAAGCAATGTTGCAGTCGGAAAGCGGGGCGGCCGCGGCATTATTTTCTAAAAAGTTGTCGCAGTCTATGAGGGTTGCCGACGTCAGTTCCTCATCCAGAATAAGGATAGCTTTAGGGAAGTCACGTACAGCATTCTTGCTAGAGAAGGGAAGTAGTGGAGTTAAGAATAGGCACGGTGGCGCCACAGTGCTAATAGAGCTCACTCCATACTCGACTCCAGCCAAGATGAAGTCGGAATTTTGGCAGAAGTTGATGCACGTCTGTGAATCGGTTTGGTATATTTCCATTTGTATCACCCAAGACCAACCTCGACGGTCATTCCAGTCGTATTGGTAAAAGCAGCACCAGTCAGACTACGGCCTCCAGGTTGGTTGTCGCTAGAGGAAGCGGCGTTTATTGACGAGAAGCTTTCATATAGGCGAAACGTTTACGTGTAGCATCCTTTGGAAGTCCAGTTGCCGGGGAGGACAGTGGGGACGGATTGGCGACGATTGTAGGGAGAAAGAATGTGGCTGGTCGATGCAAAAGATGACTGAAGCGCGAGTCAGCGAATTCGGACGTGAATCCTGGAAGAAGGGGCGAACATGAATGACGGAGAGTGCTAACACTCCAGCGAGCACACGCGGCGACTGAGCCATCGTAGTTGGGTGAGAAGTGGGTGAAGCCTGACGTCTGCCTTTATACTAACGTTCAAGTGTGTCGCCGATGGCCGAGATGCCTCAGATTCGACTGTTCCTTTGAACTTCCGTAAGAAAAAAAAAATCCGGACTTGAATGAAAAGTCAGACAAGGGACAAACAGTACCTTGTTGATTATGTCTGGACCCCGATCAGCGGCGAAATCGTCAAAGCTCTCGACCAGGACGCTCGCGTGAGGGAGAAGAACGGCTTGAACATAGTGCCCCTTGTTTTTGAGGGCAATCATCTTCCCGGAACTATCGCTTTTGGTGATGACGGGACCTGCCAGACAAGAGGATGCCTCAATCCATGGTAAAATACGGATACCGTACCCGAAGATTATATATCAACGGCCTGCACGAAGGAAGCCAGGGAGACCAGGAAGTAGTAAATGGAAACTCACTCACTCAGGAAAACAGTTGGCTAAAATCAAGTGAAAATTCGGATGTTAGATTTATGTCCTCTCCCACAATAACATCCATCTCCGTCGGATGTGGCCATGTCGGCGAGGAACACGGAGAGTTGGCAGGACCACTTGAAGTGTTCATGAAGGTTGACGAAAAAACAGACGACTGACAGTTGATGACGCCGGGTTCGATGGCAGATCTTGATCGGAACTCGGGCCGAGGCAGTCGACCAGAAATCCGAACTTGAGCCGAAGTCTGCCGAAATCTTTCTTTTCTCCTTCCACAACCAAAGTAGACCTGCGGCGGCGGCTGAGAGGTGTCATTCACTCTTAATCTGGATGATAACAAGTCCCGTCCGCACACCAGGGTGCCACCGCCTGTGGCGCCGGTGCTCGAATTTTCTCGCTTGTAGAAACTCATCAAGGACAAGCATAACGAAGAGACATTCAGAATTTTAGGAATGACAGATGACAAGGGGCATTTCGACAGGTAGATCAACAGAGATCTAGTCTCCGGAGACATTCAGAGAACGGAACCAAAGTTGTCATTGTGTGATCCAGACACAGTCCAGCAGTAACCCCGGACCCGACACTCGCAGAAATTGGTATGTCGAGGTACAAGATTGGTATCGTCGCCTTGCAGTGACTGGGCCTCGCCGAGATGCGATTCTTCGAAGCTCAAGGAAAATTTTCGCAAAAGACACGGCAATTCTGTCCTTCCGCTCGAACTGCCACTACTTCCCATCTCCTGTTGAACACTGAGCTTGAGATCATGATGTGGACTCGGAGCATCGCCGCACAGTATCTCTTCTTGAGCTTGCGTCGCGACAGGCAAGAGTTCTGGATTTTCATCTACTCATATTTGACTCATATCAAACAAGTCAAACTGTGACGTTCCACGGGGCTATGTAGTACTCGAGTAAATCTGGATGGGCTAAAAACGAAGGGGTTCAAGAGCCAGAGAGGATAAATGTTGATTGTTACTTAACGTCCCTCGGCAATCCAAGTCGCACAATATCTTTGGCATTCTGGCGGAGATGCACATCACCGTTCTCTCCTAAACGGAGTTCGAGAGGGTCCAGGGAAAGCAGGTTAAATTTCATGAGATATTGGTTGATTTCATTCTATACAGCCTGCAAATCGCCCACTGCTCGCTCTTAACATCCAAGTCCTTGCCGCGAAGGGTTTCTATTTTGAATTACGTCACCGCAAGATGTCCAAATTAATTAATGATTTGCAACTCTTTTTGAAGGGCCATTGACGGAGATTCGGACCCGGGTGCACCGGAATCCAGGCTGACTGGCAAACAACCGGTTTCAACCACATTAGTACCGGAAGCAGCATGCATTGGATCGCCTTGCTGAAAGTCTCTCTGACTCAACAGCTACTTAGTCCGTGTAAGTACCAGACTGCTGGCAAGTCGTCGTTCAAATAAGGCGACTATATCCTAGAAAGCTCAAGCCCAGGGTCGAATCTCATCGTTCAATGCGTCAGTTTTCTGTTGTGCCACAATATCGCTTTGCTGGTGAAGCCAAGGTGAAGCAAGCGAAATGATTTGGTCTGGTTAGATCAGAGGCAGAGTCACCCAGCATAAGTACACTGCGGGCTTCATCGAATTCAGGCATGTTCATGGCCGAAATCGAAGTTGGATTAGCCAAAAGGTTAACGGACAATTGCGAATCCTTCGAACCGGGATGACCGGGGCGTTACCTGAGTGGCGGTAGGCAGGCAGCCACAGCAAAGCATCCAAGTTGAGGACGGGAAGCGGGAACACGAACCGGTGGCGCTTCCTTCCTTCCAAGTTTGTATGAGCCATATAGTTTAGAATCGATTTCACAACGAAACAAACGTCACAGCCTGACCCCTCGTACCGTCAACTATGATAGCAGACATCCAAATACCTACAACGGCTGTCCCGCCATCCACCGCTTGACCATCTCAAGCGATTCTTTCGGCTTATCGAAGGGAACCTGGAAATAGCATACCCCCAGGTAAGAACGTGCCTCGCTGACTTGAATCACAAAGGCTCAACGCACCATATGCCCTGCCCTATCCACAGTAGCGAAAGTAAACCCCTTCGCAGACCGCGTCTTCCCCGCTCTCTTCCCGTCCACAACCCAGTCCTTCAACGGCTGCGCACTGAACTCCTCATGCCCGCTCCACTCAAGCGCAACCGTCCACGCTTCGTTCCCAAGCCAATTGCAGATCCAATCGTACGACCCAACGTAGATGAGGACGCGGATGTCTCGCTCGAGAAGGGCCGCGACGTATTCGGTGGCGCCTTTCATGATGTCGAGCGTCCAGGCGAAGTCGAGTTCGACTTTCTCTGAGCAGGAGGTGTAGGTGATGCCAGGGGAGACACCGAGGGTTGATTGGACGTCTTCGCGGTTGAGGAATTTAGCGATTTCTCTGAGAGGTATATGAATATGAGGATGAGTGTGTAGTGGGGGAGAGGGTGGAATCGTACATGATTTCGGGGTAGCACAGGCTACCGGCTTCGCATTTCTTGGAGATGTCGTAGTTGTTGAGACCTGGTTAGACATTTTCTCGAATGAGATCGTGATAAGGAAAGGTTCACTATCAAGCGCACCCAACGCAACGTAAGGGGTCAGTATCGATTCGAAGCAGAAAGCCGTTGCGGCCCCACAGTCGATGAGGTCGAATCTGTCCTGGCAAGACTCCTTGATCCATTTGGCGCAACGGGGAACCTGCGCAGGAAAAACCAACGCTTGAGCTTGAAAGCAAACAAAGCTGGATGTGAATACGCACCCGCGCCTTCATGTCGACGCAGTTTCTATTCGATCTCTGTGAGCGATACATAGTGAAAGCATAGGGAGCAATGCGTACTGAATACTCTGAACAGGGGGAATTGACGCGGGGGAGCATTGCATCTCATACCTTGCCTAGGTTGAGTACGCGTCGCGGTATACAAATGTAGAGATTCACCAGGCGGGAAACATGGCAGCTGTATCGGTCATCCCATTTCCTATACGATACCCTCATGAGCGCCATAGACATTGCACAAAATGAAAGCGGACGCACCGATCATAACGGAAGTAAGATTAATTGGCGGAACGCCAGCTTCGACGAGACGCGGGTTGTTGTCGTATACGGCGGCGGCGAAGACAGGAACGTATCTTCCCTGCAAGATTCGTGAATTGCCTGGATTGTGCGAATGACCTAATGCGTACCCCATACGACTCGCCCGACATATGAAATGCTCGTCCTTGGAACTTGCTGAAGTGCGAGAAGAAGATCGCAACAAAAGCAGCAATGTCTTGAGCGGCTTCCTCCGTGGTACTCTGGGAGTTCAGACAACGGTGAATACCGAAGGAGAATGATGGAAGAAATCGTGCGCACCACATGCTCGCCATATTCCGCATACGAGAAGCCTACACCAATAGGTTGATCGACGAAAAATACGTTGGCCTTGGAATTCCATGAATCTTTCAGAGGCACAGTCCCATTGTCGGCGTTGACGACTCGACAAGGGCCCAGTTCCATCAGCAAACCGATTTCAGAAGAACATCCGGGGCCTAAAGAGTGGTTTCGTCAGACTACAAGCCAGAGATTCCAGGGATGAACGAAACACGGACCGCCGTTGGTCCAGAAGATCACATCGTCCACATCCGGCTCACTCCTGCTTTCGAAGAAGTAGAAAAACAAGTGGCGAGCCTGGATGTCGATGTATCCCGTGTACGCTCTGTCCGACCACGATAAGCGACACACTCCGCGTCACGAACAACACAGTACTCACCTTGCACTTTCCTCACAGAAATTGCTCTGTTTGATACGCACTCCATAGTTGGGGAACAAGGGGTGTTTGAGGGTGGTGAAAGCCGTCTCCGAGACGGCATCCAGCGTCCTCAGAGGCACGAACGAGCCGGCGGGGCCTTCTCCGCCCTCCGACGTCATGCTGAGCACCGTCTGTGACGCGTGGGTGGGGGTGAGTCCCACACCTAGCACGGCCAGGAAGGCCAATCCTCTAAGCAGATACATGAGGGGTCTGAGCAAGGAGGAGAGATTAGCGTTATGCAGGAGGAACATATTCTCCTGCGGCGGTCTTATTTATCGTCCACTGCCAGTGCACACCATGAAGATCGCATGCAGGCCGTCGGTCAAGACGGGCCGATGCAAACGGTGGCGCTGAGATTCGCGCGCGCGTGGGATCACGTTTCGTGACCGTCACCCGGCGGCGTCACCCCCACCTCCTTCATTTTGCGGTGCTCGCGTTCCGAGCTTTCTGGTAGTGCCCCTCATTCACTCGGTGTTCTTCCTGCTGTTAGATTATGGAACTATATTGCGACTTGACGGCTGTCAGGCTGCGGTGGGCTTCATTCTTCGAGACCGACAGCATTTCCTTGAATCCGAGTCCAAACTGAGTCCAAAAAGTCGGGAGAACAACCAGCTCCATGTATGTTGCTGATTATTCTCATAGCAGTCATCTCGATAACCTTATTGTTCTTCTATCCAAGTCTTCATCTTTCGACATGAGTCCAAAATCGGTGATTCAGGCCCAGTTTCCAGGCGTCAGAAGTCCTCTTGGGCTGCTTCTCCCAGCTGAGTTATAACTGTGGCAATTTCTTGAGTCAACTGACCATGCGCGATAATCCGGGACCCGAACCTCTTCATGGACCGACAGCATTATACTGCTTAACGGATCCATTAATTAGGATACAGTTTCCTTCAGCATTTGGAAAGAGCGGCTGTTGCCCTTTGACAGCATGTCATTATGCGTACCCTCTATGGGACCCATGAAATTCATCTACAGTCTCCTGGGACCTTTTTTCGTTTCGGGGAACACTGTATAAAGCAACCGGAACCGCGAGCCTCGTGAACCCCCCATCGTCCCTGTCCCTATGCCTTCCAGCTTTTTCAAGCTGTTCAGGCTCGAGGGGTCGGAGGTAGCCCTGCAGGCGCCTACTATCTCTCAGCCTGAGATCCGCCCCACCGTAGGCCTACTTTCGACCCCAGAATTAGACACCGTGCTTGCTGAATGCAAATCTCACGTTGCCCGAATTGCCAAGCAATGCAGGGCAAGAAATCTGCGTTATCGGTGAGCCCTTCTTACCTGATGATCCTGCTGTCTCCTCATGAATTTCTAGAGATGTCGATTTTGACGTCGAAAATGACCAGGATCGTTGCTTGAACGGATTGAATGTGTCGGACGTCTTCAATCCATCCGACGTGCAACGCGTCGCCGACCTTTTCGAGAATCCTCAGTTTTTCGTTGAGGGCGGAAGTCGGCACGAGATCATCCAGGGCCAGAAGTGCTCTAATTGCTGGTTTATCTCGGCTTTAGCGGCAACGTCGACTGTCGATGGTCTTGTAGAAAAATACTGCGTTGCGGTGGGCATCAAACTCCGTCTTTTCCTCCCACGTATTCATCGATCCTATCTAGCGCGATGAGCAAGTCGGAGTATACGGCTTCGTTTTCTGGCGCGACACTCGATGGGTCAGTGTCATAGTTGACGAGCAAGTCCATTTCGTCCTTGTCTATTAGATATCAAATCAAGCTGAATGCATAAATCGCCTCCAGCCTCTTATACACCTCCGTACCCAAATACGAAGAACTCTCAGTCGCAGAAAAAGCGCTCTTCCAAAACGATAAAGACAGGTACAACGCTTCTGCGCGAAAAGGGAATCAGACGCTTTACTTTGCCAAATCGGGCATAGTGGGTGAAACCTGGGCCCCATTGGTCGAGAAGGCGTATGCAAAGCTTCATGGGGACTATGGCTCCTTGTGTAGCGGATATGTATGTGTATGAACGCGCGTTCATATGCGAAGTTTGGCTGATTGTTTGAATATATATATATAGGCAAGCGAGGTGCGTTTCTTTGCCCGCCGTCCGGGGGTTTGGCTTGTCGAGCTCCCTCTCATATCTATTACGCTAGGCAGTCGAAGACTTGACGGGGTAGATAACCATATCATCTTCGGGCGATAGAGCAGCGCTAATACGTTCTGTCTTATCGACAGGGGCGTCTCAAGCTTCATTCAATGCAAAGTATGTATTTCAGGCTTCATTTCGCTTTGAACATGCCAGCTCATTGACGGCGTCGTATCTACACAGGACATCCTCGACAAAGAAAAATTCTGGACAGAAGAGCTTCTCTTCACAAATCGCGATCGGGTCTTCTCGTGCTCATTCCAAGGCCTCAGTCCCACGCGAAACGGCAATTTCAATGCGACGGTCAACGGACTTTGGGGAAATCATGCATACTCCATCCTGCGTGCCGTCGAAATCTCGGGGAAGCGATTCTTGGTGCTCCGAAATCCTTGCGGGCAGACTGATTGGAACGGGCCTTGGGCGGA
Organism: Favolaschia claudopus; assembly: GCA_037176885.1. Taxonomy (NCBI): domain Eukaryota; kingdom Fungi; phylum Basidiomycota; class Agaricomycetes; order Agaricales; family Mycenaceae; genus Favolaschia; species Favolaschia claudopus. Next base: position 663,964 of record JAWWNJ010000113.1, read on the forward strand.
CGGTTCCAAAGAATGGACTTCGCAATGGATGGATGCGCTTCCTCACTTAGGTCATCTTTTTGGTGATCAGGGCAAATTTATCATGGAATGTATGTCGCTTGTTAGTCGAGAACACATCTGCCTTGCTGACCCTCTCGGTGCGATTTCTTGCAGATAAAGATTTCCTCTCGTGCTTTGAGCAGGTCGACAGAACCAGGTAATTCGTTGATTCTTGATCCTCGAGATTCACCATCCAGCTGGACAGGCTCTTTGATCCCCTTTTCACGATGCGATACGAAGTAATACGTGTCCCTCTGCGACCGTTTCCCACCTCTGGTTTTGGATTCGGCGATCTATGCTGTACGCTTCGTCAGAATCACAATCCATTAATACTGAAGAAAACATCGTTCATACAGTCACCTTCTCCATCTCGAAAACCGCATTTACCATCCTCGTTCTCTCGCAATTGGACGGGCGGTATTACAAGGGAATCTCTCCACCGTGTTACTGGAACTTCGACTTCGTCCTGTTCAAGAGGGGCGACAAAGAACCCGTGGATTCGTCTGCTCATTCACGATTTGTATCTCGCAGTGTAAGTCTGGAGTTCCCAGAATTGGCACAGGGAGATTATATTGTTCATGTAAGTTCTCTTCTTTCATATTCATCTCGATCTGATATGATTCAACGTGTTGACTCTGTATTCAGTGTCGCCTGGACAAAGTCCCGTTTTCAGACAAGGTTCGTCCGATCCGTCATAGACTTCTCATTAATGCAGAACTAAGAAGGATGCACTGTCTAGACCAACACAGACCAGTGGAGCCAGAGCAAACTCGCCCGTGTGGTTAATGAGAAAACGATCAGCGAATCCATGGCATCGAGTTTGTCCTTCTACCGTTCTTTCTTGTTCGGCACATTGATCGAATTCACCGTTATGTAGATGCAGTAGAGTGGGTGCCACCCGTTTTCGTGGCCGGACCGGAGCTGACACCGTTTTCATCAGATATCAGGAGCAAAATCTTCCACTGCCGCTCGACATCCTTGCTGGACAGGATTTTGCTGATCTACAGCGCAAAGCTATAGAGCTCAAAGAAAAGAAGAAACGCAGCAGTCCAGGGCAAGAGTCGCAGTCTAGCACCGACGAGGACGACTCCATGTCGAAAGCAGATACAAAGGTCACGGACGAACCTAACACAACCACTACTATCACCACGATAACCACTGTGCGGTGTCCATCGAGGGTCACGACCATGACGAAGGAGGTGGTGTTATTCGGTCCTCAACCCGCTTCAGGAGACGAAACTGCTCCTGGTGAAAAATCATCGTCCACCGACACTTCGCGCTCCGCGAGTCCCACCCCTACAAACGCAGACCAGGACACCGCCAACTTGCCCTTCCTCGGATTGAAGGTATACACGCCTAAGGACGTGTCCGTCTCTATCCAGGGGCAGTTGCGGCATGATATGAGAAAAAGTTTTCGAGGATTGACGGTGGCAGAGTGGAGGTCATTGTCGATTTCATGACTCAGTAGTAGATGGTAGAAGTACTTCTTTGTATGTCGGAATAGATATGTTTAAATTGCGACTAGCGTCATTTGCATGGAGAACAGACACAGAGAGTAATATTCAATCAATGAATACGAAGCGTCCACACCGCACCGAGTCGGTCGCCGGCAGATTGGCGAGTGAGGACGCCGAAGAAGCTTCAAGCTGCTGCTTGACCCGGGCTAACAGCGGCCAAACTGGGGTCATATCAAATCGGGTGGTAGGCGTAGCAATCGAGCCGCACAGACCTCAAGCCAAATTACTTCCTCCACCGTTCTGACTCTTTGCCAACAAAATCGCGATGGATCTGACATGCGGCCGCAGAGGATGATTGATTCATTGAATCAGATTCAGAACACGAGATGATTGAACACGTGTCTACCACGGTCACGTGCACCATAACAGTACCAAGCATCCCTCGCGTTTTGCCAACTGGAAAACAAAGGCTGAGAATGACGCCTGTCTGACGCACCAGTCTTGTAGACAATCTATATTTTACCTGACATCTGCCCCTTGTTATTTCGGTGTCAGATGCCACAGAGAGTGAATTTTTGGATTTCGGACATCACAAAGTCCAGGTACCCGCAGTGTTGACTTTTCGGCAAATCTGTACGTCCAATACAAGTAGTCCTCCTTGCATGATATGCGATGTCGGACTGTCCCATCTTTGTACAAGGTCTCCAAAAACATAGGTAATTCCGTACATCTTCCAAGTACTTATCAATGCCATGATGATGCAGTGCGACTCGGAGTTCTTTCAAGATTGAGGTCCCCTCTCCGTGGGTCGCGGTAGAACTCCAGGGGCAAGACTTGGAGAGAATTCTGAGTCTGGAGATTGCTAGATTGCAGGACCGATACTTAGATTGAATTCCGATTGAATCCGCAATCATTTAAGATTTTCGCTTTTTTGATCTCGAACGATGATTTCGGACGGAGACTGCCGCATTCGGATCGCGATCCGTGTGGATGCCGAAGGTTTGAAATGAAATATAGGTGTGATTATATGCGAGATGATCGTTCGACGAGTCTCAAAGAATCACTTAGTACAACAAGAGCATTCAAGCTGATAAAAACGAAGCTCTCCAATGCGGGTCCTTACTTCTCCATCGAGCCATCAATGTGGCTTTCAGAGCCCTTCTCTTCACCAACAAGATCGTCAGTTACTCCGGCATGCGCTGCAGCAGAGTCAACAATCTCGTCTGTGGCCCCATCGAAGAGGGCTGCAGTTTCCTCCAGCGTGCGATTTTTGGTTTCAATGACAACTATGATAGAATGTGAGAAAGTAATCAAAATAAAGGACCGACGTACAGAAGTAGAGAAAAACTCCCTCGAAACCAATCCAGACGCAGTAGACGATGTAGTATTTCCAGGTCAAGGCGTCTATAGTTAGTGATAGTTAACAAGATCATCCCTTTTCGCAGAGTCGGTACAACGCACCGAACGCAATAGGATTAACATATTGGTTGAAAATCAAAGCGACGGAGATGGTGAAGTTGAAGATGTTGAACCCCTTTGCCCGGATATTGTACGGCAAAATCTCGAGTGTGTATGTGATAATGAGGGGCGTGAATGCCAAACTACCACAATCTCGTCAGCCAGCGGAATGTGATTTCAAAACAAGACGCACTCATAAGCAGCGTAGAACAAGAAGATAAACGCAAGCGCCGCATGTGCCGCCGGGAAATCACCCGTGATTCTGAACCGCGCGAAGCACGCTGTTTGCAAAGACAGGAAGAGCGCCATGAGACCGGCTGAGGTCAAGAATAGCACACGGCGTCCGAATCGCTCGACCATCGAAGACGCCAGGAGGGCCCATGCCAAGTTCCAGATGTTGAGAATTCCGTTGATCAATAGCTGATGCCAGAATTAGCAACAATCTGAATGCACATATGATCCTCATGATTTTAAATACCTGAGTGGTGGGGTCCACGATTCCCATAGCAGACAGAACCTTGTTGAGGTAATAGGATACGAGACCGTTTCCAGACCATTGCGAGAAGAATGCGATCGCGATGATGATACGCACACGCTTGCGGTTTCCGGGGCTCGAAAAGAACGATTTCCATCCGATGTTACCAGCAACTAGAGAATCGAAGATGTCAGCAAAGGTGCATTGCTTCGTACACTTCACTTGTCGTACCTGTCCTATCGAACTCGATCGCAGACTTGATCTCCTCGAATTCGTATCGCACCAAGGGATCGTCCCTATCATCGAATTAAACATTGAGAATGGCGGAGATGAGGTAGGCATATGTACTGGTTCCCGTCGGCATGATAGTATGCGAGAGTCTTCAGTGCGCGCTCTTCCTTTCCTTTGCTCACCAAGTAACGCGGAGACTCGGGGACGAACCAAATGAGCAGGACCTGCAGAACCGAAGGCAGTGCCTGTAAGGCTGAGGGTATCCGCCAAGACCAAGTGTTGTTGATTTTGAAGGTACCGAATGTAGCCCATGCTGCGCTAATTGACAGAACGATAGACGATGAGTTATACAAGACAAAGTGAATTGAGGATGGGAATGAATTACATGATTGAACCGGAATACCAGAGCGAGTTGTATGTCGAGGTCAGAGCGGCACGATATTTCGGATACGAAAGTTCAGTGACGAGCATTGGTGCGGCGTTAGCTGCAAAGGTCGATAAGCCAGGGGAGAGAATTCGCAAGAGGTATTTTTACCAGCAAAGGTGAGACCGAAGCCGATGAGGAAGCTGAGAAGACATCAATGCTTTTGCCAAGTTTAGCAAAAAGTCCAGATGACTTACCGAGCACCAATAAACATCCCAACGGACTGAGCCGCCGTCTGAACGACCGTGGCGATACACATGATGAGGGCACCGATGAATACGGTCGGCTTACGACCGATGCCGTCCGAGAGATATGGAGCGAAAGGATATCCCGCAAGAGCACCGATGTTCTAGCGGACGGTATGGTGAGTGAGTATGCAACCCCAGCGTGGAAAGAACATACCTGGATGGCACTGAGAAGACCGAGCCTTGATTTCGTAGGGAAGTTGAAATACGATTCCCACTAATTAAAGTTCTTGAGACCTATTCCCAATATTGACACAGCAAAACATACCTGAGGCAGACTTTGTAAGCCATTTACCATCGAGCCGTCGAATCCATTCGTGCTGCTTGTTCTTGATGCGGATCCATCCAGAATAAATGAAACAAAAACATCGAGCTGAGGACCAGGCCCTTACATCAATCTGTATGCACGAATTAGCAACAAGAACCTCCAGATCTGACTAAATCCTACTCACAAAAGTAAGATCCACGCATTGAGTGCCATGAGGCTGCCATATCTTGAGCCCAGCCCTCGAAAGCAAAGAATAAAGACCATACCGACGATTGTTGTACCACTTCCGCCTCGGATCCATAAGATGAGTGTACGCATTGGAATGATCTGCGGATACAGCAGCGCCGCCAGCCATTGTGCGAGGGGGGTATGGGAGAACAAGTTCCAGTGGGATACTTCGCAAGGCAAGACTTATATACAGCCCATTCGTGGGTAAGCAGGGTTTATCCTGGGGTACTCCGAGTCCGGCAGATTCACCGGTGGGGTAGCCATAAATACCGACACAACAAACATTGCCAGCAGGTCAAAGTTGGGCGGGAGCGGATCTAGAACTATCTGATTGGATTTTTGGTGCTCTCAGAAACGGCAAACCAGGACCGTCAAGACCTGCGCAGATGGTGTATCTGCGCTTTAACGACTTGACCTCTTTCTGGTGGACATAGCGCTCCATGGATTCAGCGAGGATTCCCCAGGAGAATTCAAAGTGTCGCTATCGATAACGAGATATTGCATAGCGACGCTGAATTTTGGAGTCGGAGGTGATAGAAGGAGCCTTCAGTTATCAGAAGCAAACAAATCGCAAGCACAAAACTTCTTCGGATGGAGAATTATCGTCGTATAGATGTACTGGGCGTTGGAGAGTATCCAGATAGAGTAAAAGTCCTAAGCCTCGACGAATAGCAGTGGGGCTCAGCACCCAGATTGGACGTGACATGGTGGGAGTGGGCAGGACGGAGTGCGGAGTTTGCCGAATGTTTGACGTCAAAAGTGATCGCTGAAAAAACAGCAATTTCTTCGAAGCAAAATCATAGGATAATGCTTAGAAAATTTCCAGTACATGATCTCCGGTCATTTGGGGTCCCTGAAGCGGGGGATATGAGGGACAGTTCAGATAGGGAAGAGTCGCACCAACGCCCATTTACAGTACTACATTGCACAGCGCACATCATGGTCACTGTCACACGGATCCTCTTGTGCTTCCTCGACGACGAAATCTTGCCTGGTGCATTTACTCCGTCCAACTCGAGCTTCGAGACTGCTGTCCGCTTTTCTCCCTCCCTCACACTCACCGTCGACGAGCCTGTTCTCGCTCGACTGAACTTGCCTGATTGAGGTGCGTGACAGGTCTTTTTCCTTTTCTCACTCAGCTAACCTCAGTCGACGCGGACGCGCGTATCCGGTCACCAAGATGACTCTCATCTCCTACACCCGCCAACCCTGCCAGCTCACCCCTTCTCCCTTCACTCTCTCATCCCTGCTCTCCCCAGCGGCGCCGTCCCGTGATATCTACGTCAACGCCGTCTCTCAATCCCGTTTATGCACGTCCCGCCGACCTCGTCTCCCGCCCTCACATCCGCCGCCAACTCTCTCTGCCCGATATGTAAACGACCACTCCCCGTCACCGTCACCTCCGCTTCCCACGCCGCCGCCGCTCGCCTCGGGAAGTCGACGCGTACCTACGCACACAAATCAGTACATTTGGAGTAAGGTGCGTTCCGCCGTTGCCTCTCCCTCCCGCGCCATACTAACGACATCCACACTTTCCCTAGCCCGCCTCCTCCCCATCTCGACCTCTACCCGCCGCAGCCGCCGCTCCACCGAGCCCAATACCGCCACGTCGCGAACTTGCTCCCGCCGCCACACGCCTCCCGCCCCCTCCACACCTCGTTTCCCCTTCCAACTCCCCTTACAACCCCGCTCCCATGCTCCAATCGCCGCCTGCGCTTCCCTCGACATCCTCAAGACCATCAACGACGCCGACATCGGCGTTGCGGCGCTGCGCGCGCGTCGGACTCGCTCAAAACTGCGTTACAAATCAAATTCCAAGTCAGTATCTTCGTTGTCCACACGGAACTTACGAAAAGCTTACCTATTTCCACAGATCACGTCCGCGCGAGTCCCTTTGACGCGGGCTCGAGAAGAAAAACAATGACAACGTCGTTTCCCACCCGCTCAAGAATGCGCTAGAAATGAAGAAATTCACGTAAGTTCTTACAATTTTGACGACGAATTGAACGAAAAGACTCACCTGTCGCCGCAGATCCACGCGCCGACGAATTGTGTCGATTCGCGCTCGGGAAGAAGTTGGGAAGCTCGGGCGGGGTGGGAAGAGGTTGATGTCCGTGCGTTTGCGGCGGGAAGAGGCGGGGGTGTTCGGGATGAGTGGCGGGTCGGCTCTGGAAGTCGAAATGGAAGCGATACAGTCGAAACCGTAGCTACTTTGTACGTATGTAGTCAAATTTGAATAAATGAAGTCTTGTTTTCAATATCTGCGCGGTGAATCGTCAGTAAATAGTTAATTACGGCGGTATACGACTCGAATAGAGCTGAACGAATGAAAAGAAAGGAAGTGAAGAGAAAACTCGCCTGTATTGAAATGAAGCCGCCAATCCGAGGGCACGAGTTGAGTTGAACAGGATTGGCATTTTGAAGAGATGGTTATGAACCGTGCGCTGAGTTGGGTTGTCAGCGCACGAAGAAATTGAAGTCAATGAAGAGCTTACCTCGGGAACCCTTCAACTTCTTCAATTCAGTTCATATTGGAGCGCGAGTCGACTCGCTCGCGTTGAACAAACCCGCAGTTGGAGAGTTGAGTTGAAAATCTGGAAGCAAAGATGAAGGTGAGTTGAGGTTCAACGCAGGAACGGTAAATGAAACGAAATCAACGAGGGAAACGAAATGAAATGAAAGAAACGGCATACCCGTCAAGATTCAAGATGAAGATGAAGTTGAGTTCAAGTTTAACCCATCCTTAACTTCCCTATACCTGTGACCCCGAACGAAGGAAAGAGAGAAAGAAACAAGAGAAGATAAACGGTACTGAAGCTCACCTCATTCGAGTCCGAGGTTCATTCAACTTCTGATGATACTTGACTTCAACCTTGAATGGATTCGTCGACTCTCGACTCTGAAAATCGTTGAGACTTGAACCGAGCTGTAGAACAAGAAAGGATTGAAGATTAAGGTCAGTTGAGGGTTCGTTCGAGTTGAACTTAACTTACTTGATAGAGATATATGAGTACCTTGAATGTATAGGCACGCGGGCGTGCGATTCAGACCACCCTAGGTTCATCCTTCAAAACTCAAGTCAATAATCAGAGTAACGAATTGAAATCAAACTCGCCTGAGGCGAAAATAGCATAGTCTCGGTATTGAAGTTGAAGTATACGGCGAGCTTGATGCGCACTTGCATAGTTTCGGCCTCTGTGGTGTAGAAAGGCGAAGTCAGTATCGATTAGAGCGAAGAAGTACGAAGAATGAGACATACCTGGTAGTATACTTGCATAGTTTCGGTGTAAATTCGAGCCAGCATAGATTGAGTCTTCAGAATTGAAGTCAGACCGGCAATATTCAGAGTAGGGAATCGAAATCGGACGTACTTGGGACGAAACTGCCATAGTTTCAGGGTTGAATGTGAAGTACTTGAACAGTTTGGTGCGGAGATACATGGTTTCGGCCTCTGGCCGTCGAAATTCAAGTTAGAGTCAATAAGCAGAGTAAGGAACTGAATCTGAACTTACCTGGAACGAAAATAGCATAGTTTCGGCGTTGAATGGGAAGTATAAGGAGAGTTTGATGCGGAGATGCATCGTTTCAGCCTTGAGAGTTCAAAAGAGTCAAGTTAGTATCGATTTGTATAGAGAAATAGAAAGGGTTAGACGCACCGGCATAGTTTCGGTATCGGGTCAAATCAAGGCTCTCAATGAAAAGCTTTCCAAGTTCAAGTCAGATTGGGTTAAATAGCGCACGAGTCAGCCACGCGCACCTTGTACCCAGCCCAATTCAATCTCAACTTCAAACCCAACGCCGCAATACTATGTCAAATGAACCAGCGCCGCCTTCAAACCGTTTCTTGAGCTCGATGAGAGTTAACAAGTTAAAGCTCGCTCTCACCTGAATGAAACCAACCCAGACTCGACAGGAATTAACCCTACAGTCGTTGTCCAGGTCATTCCTTAGAAGAGAACAACGCGAAAGAAACAAAGACTCGGCTCACCGGGAATCCCCGAGACGGCGCCCAAGTCAATTCAGGCATAATTTCGGCCTTCAGAGATGAAAAGAGTCAAATGAGCGTGGGTTTGTATAGAGAAATACAAAGAGTAAGACATACCTTAACTTATACCGGCATAAGTTCGGTATCGGGTCAAACGAAGGCTCACGACCAAAAGGTGACTAGTTGAAGTCAGATTGAGTTCGTTCAAAGGTGAAAGGGCTACTAGCGATGCGCACCTTGGACCAAGTCCAATACAACCTCAAGTTGAACTCAACCCCAAAGGTCTATAGTATATGAACGAGCGCAACCTTCAGAGTCACAGAGTAAAAGATCGTACCCACCGGACCAAAATCAACTCAATCTCAACAAAGATAACCCGACATTCAATACACCAGTCGATCCTGAGCGATATGGTCAATAACGAACAGAAAAACGCGAAAGAAATAGAGAATCGGCTCACCGGGGTTCCCCGAGACAACACAGCGTATAACAGCTAAGGTCAGCATCGAGTTTGAGTCAATAAACAATAAATACATAACGACATGCTCTCGATACCAGCCTCGAGAACGCAACGCTAAAAGAATCAGATCGCTCAGATTGAGTTGAGGGGTGAGATGAATGGATAGCGCACTTGCTTCAAGTCCAGGTCAACTCCAATTTGAACGAGCTTCAAGGAACTTAAGCGGCCTTCGAATCGAAGATATTCAGTCGGTCTGCCTTGAGGTTTGGATCATGGGTAAGGGCTGTACTCACCTGAACAAAATTTACCTGAACTCAACGAAGTTAACCCAACAAGCGAAGAAAGGAAAGATTTGCTCACCGAGAATCCTCGAGACGGCGCCCAAGTCAATCCAGGTTAAAGTTTTGAATAATTACTTGAGATAAACATCCCGTTGAAGGCATAGGTTGAACGAGACTAGCAAAACGGTCAATAGTCCTTGGCCTTAGCGGTATTAGAACTCTTCTCAAGAAGCTATCCAACGGTCAGTCATTCAAAGTCAAAGTCAGCGTGGAACCCACTTACCTTGCGTGCACAGTCAAAATGTACATCTCATGTAGATTGAAAACGAATACAAACTGAATGAAACGTCCAAAATGGCTCGAGGTATTCAGAGGAATTGAAATCACTCACCTATACAAAAGTTGTCGAAATATTACTTGAAGGGTCAGTCGGCGTTGAAGGAGGCGCAATTTGAAGCACATATAGCAAGGAGAGTAGATAAACGAAGCTAATCCGAGGGTCAGTGATTGTTTGAACGAGACAAAACGACCACTGACTGTATTGAACGAGTTGAAGTAGAAATACTGGAGACATTAGTATGTCGGTGAAACTGAATAGAAAGTGTCGCACCAGAGTGGTGTATAGAGCCTAAAGTCAAAAGAGATTAAGAATCAGCTCATTAGAAGACAGAGAGGTAAGATCGGCGTTAGAAAAGACAAGCCATCGACATGAAAGTTAATGAAGAAGTGCAAGCCGAACGAAAGCCGAATAAGGCCGATAGACGGGTTGAAGTGTAAAAGCGTCGAGATGAAGGAAAAGAAAGCGAGTTGAAGAGGTATTGAAGCGGGATTGAATAAAAACATTGATGGAAGGGAAGTAAGGGTGAGGGTATGAAGAGAGGAAAGTGGGAAGTGGGCAGGAACCCATAATCAAACTCGACGAAATTCGCTCACCTATATACCCTTCTCCCAGCCCTGCTACGCAATACTCTTGCATCCTAGTCGAGTTCTCCCTGACGCGAGGCTTCCACAGATTTTTTCTTCCCGCTGCGCGGCGCACGTCGTCACCATCAACACCAAGCCCTGAAATGAGGATTCGTGATTTCACGCTCCCGCGAACTAGGGTTTGAGCTGTTGGTGTTCAGGTGCGTGGTTCTGCTGCTGTTAGAGTCGTTTCAGAGCTAATTTGAGGTGCCAGATTTTTTTCCTCCGCTGCGCGGCGCACGCCTTTCCAGCGCCAACACAACGCCAAGCAGCGTCAAATTGGGCAGGCACAGAAAAATTCCTTCGCTGCGCGGCCAGCATGGTACGCACTTATTACCTATCTCTAGGACTCCAGACTGACTTCATGGATATAGGTTCATTTTTTCTTCCGCTGCGCGGCACGCCAGTCCAACACATCACCGCCAACAACATGAAATTTGTCAAGTTCAGGAAGGCGAAGAATTTTTTCTTCGCTGCGCGGCTCGTTTGCTGCGTACCCACTACCTATCCCTTGTACTCTGCACTGATTTAGTCCGTATAGGGTGATTTCTTCTTACTCTGCGCGCGTTGTCAACACTTTCAACTTTCAAGGCTATGTATTTCTTGAATTCAAGCTCATGCCTACGGCGCCGGTTTGGTAGGTTTTCTTATTTGTATTTTATTCTGCTCCCTGCTAATTCTGAGAAAGGACTCAGTCCGCCACTTCGAAATTACCCAGACTTCAATTTCTCGGCGGTGAGTGCAGACTTGTAATTTTCTCTCGTACAGTACATTTCAGGGTCTTAACCCCGGTAGTCATTAGATCTAGATCTGTAAATCTACCAGGTAGATTAGTGTACGTACCAGGACCCTTGAAACAAGCCGGGAAACGGGCTTCTCAAGGGTCCAAAAATCAAATTTTTCTCCCCGTAGTCAGTAAATAGCAACCAAATAAACCTATTCCCTTTGAGGAAGAGCGCCGAAAACCTATAAGTCTGAGGTGGGTGAGTCGCGGCGAGCTTAGTCGTGCGGTGAGCGCAGCAGTGTTTGCGAATTTCCTTTTTGGGACGAAGGAATTTTATTCAAGCTACATACGACAGCGAGTAGACTATTGCTCGAAAGGGCAGAGGAGGTGATGATACGCACACGCTTGCGGTTTCCGGGGCTCGAAAAGAACGATTTCCATCCGATGTTACCAGCAACTTGAGAATCGAAGATGTTAGCAAAGGTGCAATGCTTCGTACACTTCTCTTTTCGTACCTGTCCTATCAAAATCGATCGCAGACTTGATCTCCTCGAATTCGTATCGCACCAAGGGATCGTCCCTATTATCGAATTAAACGTTGAGAATGGCGGAGATGAGGTAGGCGTACTGGTTCCCGTCGGCATGATAGTACGCGAGAGTCTTCAGTGCGCGCTCTTCCTTTCCTTTGCTCACCAAGTAACGCGGAGACTCGGGGACGAACCAGATGAGCAGGACCTGCAGAACCGAAGGCAGTGCCTGTAAGGCTGAGGGTATCCGCCAAGACCAAGTGTTATTGATTTTGAAGGTACCAAATGTAGCCCATGCTGCGCTAATTGACAGAACGATAGGCGATGAGTTATACAAGACAAAGCGAATGGAGGATGGGAATTACATGATTGAACCGGAATACCAGAGCGAGTTGTATGTCGAGGTCAGAGCGGCACGGTATTTTGGATACGAAAGTTCAGTGACGAGCATTGGTGCGGCGTTGGCTGCAAAGGTTGATAAGACAGGGGAGAGAATTCACTAAAGGTATTTTTACCAGCGAACGTGAGACCGAAGCCGATGAGGAAGCTGAGAAGACATCAATGCTTTTGCCCAAGTTTAGCAAAAAGTCCAAATGACTTACCGAGCACCAATAAACATCCCAACGGACTGGGCCGCCGTCTGAACGACCGTGGCAATACACATGATGAGGGCACCGATGAATACGGTCGGCTTACGACCGATGCCGTCCGAAAGATATGGAGCAAAAGGATATCCCGCAAGAGCACCGATGTTCTAGCGGACGGTATAGTGAGTGAGTATGCTACTTCAGCGTGGAAAGGACATACCTGGATTGCACTGAGAAGACCGAGCCTTGATTTCGTGGGGAAGTTGAAATATGATTCCCACTAATTAAAGTTTTTTAGACGTATTCCCGATATTGACACAGCAAAACATACCTGGGGCAGACTTTGCAAGCCATTTACCATCGAGCCGTCGAATCCATTCGTGCTGCTTGTTCTTGATGCGGATTCGTCCAGAATAAATGAAACAAAAACATCGAGCTGAGGACCAGGCCCTTACATCAATCTGTATGCATGAATTAGCAGCAAGAACCTCCAGATCTGACTAAATCCTACTCACAAAAGCAAGATCCACGCATTGAGTGCCATGAGGCTGCCAGTATCTTGAGCCAAGCCCTCGAAAGAAAAGGATCAAGATCATACCGACGATTGTTGTACCACTTCCGCCTCGGATCCATAAGATGAGTGTACGCATTGGAATGATCTGCGGATACAGCAGCGCCGCCAGCCATTGTGCGAGGGGGTATGGGAGAACAAGTTCCAGTGGGATACTTCGCCAGGCAAGACTTATATACAGCCCATTCGTGGGTAAGCAGGGTTTATCCTGGGGTACTCCGAGTCCGGCAGATTCACCGGTGGGGTAGCCATAAATACCGACACAACAAACATTGCCAGCAGGTCAAAGTTGGACGGGAGCGGATCTAGAACTATCTGATTGAATTTTTGGTGCTCTCAGAAACGGCAAACCAGGACCGTCAAGACCTGCGCAGATGGTGTATCTGCGCTTTAACGACTTGACCTCTTTCTGGTGGACATAGCGCTCCATGGATTCCGCGAGGATTCCCCAGGAGAATTCAAAGTGTCGCTATCGATAACGAGATATTGCATAGCGACGCTGAATTTTGGAGTCGGGGTGATAGAAGGAGCCTTCAGTTATCAGAAGCAAACAAATCGCAAGCACAAGACTTCTTCGGATGGAGAATTATCGTCGTATAGCTGTACTGAGCGTTGGAGAGCACCCAGATGGAGTATGGGTCCCAAGGCTCGACGAATAGCAGCGAGGCTCTGCACCCAGATTAGACGTGACATGGTGGGTGTGGGCAAGAGCGAGTGCGGACTTTGCCGAATGTTTGATGTCAAAAGTGATCGCAGAAAAAACAGCAATTTCTTCGAAGGAAAATAGTAGGATAATACTTACAGAAATTGGCAGTACATATTTCCGGTCATTTCGGGTCCCCGAAGCGGGGGATACGAGTGACGGTTCAGATCGCATTTACACTTGATTTACACCCATTTCCATTTCCATCGCCCAAGCCTTGTCAATGGGTCTCTCCCGTGTCTGTACGATTTGATTTCCGCGTTCGCCGGTAGGGACATATTTCTAATCGTCCAAAACAATACTCATCTTCCGTGGAGCCAAATATACCTGGGATTCGCCCGTCATCCGTTGGGTGGGCCAGGGCCCAGGGTGGCCCAACACTTTGATGAGTAAAGAATCAGTGAGCTACAAAAAACGACCTCTGGACGCTTCGATCTAGACTAGACATGCCTTTTTCCCAATGTGCTGCCTTCTACAGAATACTACTACCTAAACATTCAAGTTCTTGAGGAACATTCACGAAGCGTCGCGGTCTTCGTGGATGGTGCCATGTGGGCGCCGCGCCGCGTCCAGGCGCTCATACTTAGTATCTCAAGCTCTGGCTGAGTACTCGTGTCCTGGGCGTTATTCCAGACAAAATCCAAAAAGCGGAATGAGAGTTTGGGAAAAGGGTAGGGAGCGATCAAACTCCGCTGATGCGAGCAATCGCGGTCACCTGACATGAAGTCTTGCTCGGCGCGCCCTGGATTCAGATTCACCTTGCAGATTCAGGCGAAACGCGGTGCGTAGCAGTTAGCATCGCGTATTTACATGATGGTGTTTCTGCTATCGTATTACGGTTTGAGCTTCGCAGAAATAGACAGTGAAATTCAATGATGGAGGATGTTCAAAGACAATGACTGTGGGTATGATATATTGAGGCTACGTTACCGACTACTGTAGATACTGAAGGGAGAGATCTTAGATACTTACTATGATAAGTGACATAAAGACGCCAGACAAGGCGAGACATGTACAGATATATTAGGAAGTGAAAGAGGTAGAAGAAAATGAGAATGAGAGTGAGCAGTGATAAACTGGCTTCAATCGATGTAGAGAGGGAAACGAGTGATGACACTGCAGAGAGTGGTGAGCGGATTTTAGAATGAAAATAAAAATGTGAAGGTGACTTACGACGATAGGAAGATATATAAATTTATATAAACAGGCTACTCCTCCTCGGAGGGAGCGATACGCCTCCTCTTAGACTGCCTCGGTCTCATCGCATCTCCATCCCGCGGCCGGAGGTTCTCCTTCTGGCATCCCCGGAAATGCTTAACGTACTCCGCTATCTCTGGGGTCCTCCAATCGCAAAGCTTGCAAAAGATCTCCGTCTGGTAAACCTCCTGGCGCGGATTATGCACGGAGAACATGTGTCGTCCAATGGATGCATGAGGCATGCATTTCGCGTTGCACTCCTCGTCGGGACATCGGAATTTTTTGCGTTGTTCCGCACATTTTGACTTCTTCTTGCCTTTCCCTTTCGCATTAGACGATTGGAGCCGGACCAGTGGGTGCGCGTGTCGAACATGGTGTTCGGCGGCGGCGCGGCTGAGTTCGATTACCTCGAAGCAATCGTCAAAGATGCAGGGGAGATAAAACCCGAGTTTGTCGTAGACGATGGGAGTAAGCAAATCGACGGCGAGGAAGGGGTAGATGCGGACGAGCTCGCGCACGGAGTCTTGGATGTACCAGTTGGTGTTGGCGTAGGAGAATGTGTCGCCTTTGCTATAAAGTGGAGGGAGAATTAGGGAAAGTCAAAAGACAGAAAATCAAGTTTGGAAGAAAGAGACGCACTCGGAGCGCGAGAGTAGGAGCTGGTGGAGGGCTTTGCCGCTAGGCTTTGTGCTAAGTGGAGAGAATTGAAACTGAGGATACCGAGAAAACAATGGAAGGTAATGAAGCTTACCGAATCTTAGCAATTACACTCTCGTTCGTTCTGGGCATATCGATATGTGAGCGAACGAAAGAAGGAAAGGAACGAAATAACCGGGAGATACATACTCGTAGTGCTCAGGCTCAACCGGGCGAGGACTGTGAGAAGGGAAGGAACATCAGCTGCCGTCTAATGCGGTAGCAGACATGTGAATGGAAAACATACTGATCAAGACGTGGCGTACTTTGACCAACGTGAATCTTCTTGTAGTCCTCGATCTTCTTCTCCGAGTCTCCTTCAGATTCCGTTTCGTCCTCCTCGTCATGCAGACGTTGGCGTTCCACATAAGCAATCTCCACGAGCGCGCCCAACAATCCACTGTTTCGGCGGGTGGCAGAAGACGTAGTAGTATCGTTCGCCTCGGCGTTGGTGAAGTCTCCGTCGTCCGCGGAGGACTCGTTCGACAGGGTCGGAGTTTGAGGCGCGACGGCCGATGCGTCGGGGGGCGGGCTGGAGGGTTCAAACTCGGTGTCATGGCGCGCGCCGGAGTCTGCGCAGCTCAAGAGCAGAGAAGCCTCGGTCAAGGCTTTTACGGTCAGGATGCGAGCTGCAGGTGTGGTGGCATCGGATGTAGAGGAGTCAGGAGTGCCGTCAGACTGAACTGGGGAGGCAGGCGGGGTCGAATTTCTCGAAAGGACACCATCGGGCTCGGTACTGGTGGCATTGGTGAGGGAGTCGTCCGGCGCTCTTCCAGTACAGGTGCTAGATTTGAGAGTGTCGTTTGAGGTGGTGCATTGAACCGCCGGACGTCTGAAGTGGCATTGGTCAGACCATGGTGGTAAGCTGGGTGGCAATGGACGTACTTGAAGCAGTCTACGTTTTCCTTGTCGTGGATGGAACCTATCACCTTCGGATTCCCGCCAGGGGATCTGAGAACAGCAGCTGAGTCGACGAGACGGCGAAGTGAGGACTAAGGACAACTCACACGTTGGGGGTATTGGCTAAAGCATTAGAGATAGACATTGAAGACCAGCAAATGTATAATCTTGAAGCAGAGAGCCAAGGAACCCCGAAATTTGTAACCGTCATAAGGAGAACGTGAAGAAAGAGAACTGTTTGTTTGCGCGCGCGGCGTGTGCACGTGCTTTTTATCCTAGACTTGGGCGGCAAGGGTGGCCCATATCTCTTCCGGATTGGGAAATTGAGGATTCCCGGAGCGATCGAGGCTTTTGAGGTCGGACGACAGTTCAAGCTTGCAAGAAAATGGGAGATTCAACAGTCAATGCGGTCAGTGTTTGAATCAAGAGGCTTCTGAGCACCACTGCGGAGCGTACGTTACTGTAATTGTTGCGAATGGGTGCAGAGATTCCTTGAAAATTAGCGCCGGAATGCAGTTTTGAATCCGTAGGGCAACAAGTCGATCCAGCTTTTTCAGAATAATGTGGAAGTGCCCCGATATGGCCAAGCAGGATACGCCTTCGGAGATTTTAGCGTATCGGATACGTAGTGAGCCAGTCTCCGCTGGCAGCCACTGAAATGCTCAAATCTGGCTTATGAGCAGCGACTCGCTGCTCTCGGTGGTGATGGGAAGGGAGGCGGTGAATTGGAACGATTGTGATTTGCTTCGCCTTAGCATTTTCGACGCGAGTATGATTCAGGGTATCCGCCCATTGAGTGGCACTCGAGATGCTCATGGTGTCGTCACAGTCAAGGTCAGCTCATCCTGCGATCAGTTTACGTTGCTTTGATCTGACAGCGGAACATGGCGGCATCAAGCCGGTCGGTCATTCGCAGCCGCGGTGATTCAACTTCGAACACTTTGGCCCATTAATTTGTTTGCTCGCAATAATCAGGTTCAGAACTTATCCAGGTCTTAGCTGGTCTCTATATATCCCACGCAGAACTTTGATTCTCGACTATTACAGTACAACCTTCGAAACAAACAATTGAACTTCAACCCAGCCAGATAAACCAATACAACCAAGAAAAGACATCTCTAATCGGCCACCAACTCTTGAATTCTAGGTCCAAAGTTCCAGGCTCTAGATCTGGAATTTCGAACGGAAAGGCCAATCAATTGGGTAGGGTCCACTGGACGGTGATCACCCCATCATTGATATAATTGGAGTCAAGGGCGGCCATCGCGCCCTCCGACAGGTCGATTCCGTTGGCTCCTTGGCAGCCAGGGCACAAATCGGCGACGGTAACGGAGATGGTTCTACCTTGGTCTATTTTTCGTGTATCAGAATATAAAAAACATAAATAATAACCGTCCTTACAAGCAACCGTGACCGTCTTTCCGCAATGCGCGCCGCCGTCGTAGTGTCCAGATCCAAGTGCGACGATGAAGTCAGAGTTTTGAAGAACCCCTCCACAGGCGCCAGTTCCGCCGTTAGGGTCGTAATATGTAGCTTTACGCTCAATTATTAGTGATGCATCGGGATGCTGAACACCATGCCAGAGGCTTACCCAGTCCGGTGAAGGTGGTTCCTCCTCCGCCTGGCGGCGATCCACCGCCGCCCACACACAATACTTGACCGATCTGAAGATCTACCAAAGCAAACGTTGAGAATCAAAACAGATATTCATGCTGAGAAAGCATGCTTACTGGTGCAACCACTGTTGATCGAGGGATTCATCGCATGCAAGTTGGCGTCGGAAGTACCAGTCTTCGATTCAATGACGGCGCAGGTGTCTCCGCTGACGACGGTATACGTCTGTGCGCAGGACCCGCCGCCGCCGCCCGAATTGGCGAGGCAGAGGACTTGGCCGATTTGCAAATCTGGTGCAATATCACAATAAACAACCTGAAGAGAAAAATTAGGGAAGGCTTGGACGAACTAGTACAGCCGCTGTTAATGGAAGGATTGAGTGCGTGAAGGTTGGCGTCTGAGACCCCTGTCTTCCCCTCGATGGCCGCGCAGGTATCGCCGCCCACCACAGTATACGACCTCGAGCATGCGCGCTTCTATGATGTCATGTTAGCTTTTCCAAAACATTGCCTAGTGGCCACGCTGCTCACTGAGAGCACGGATGACGATCCATTGGCGCTGAACAACGCAGGGGACGCGTTGACCGCAGCGGTAAGCACAAGAGGCAAGACGGTAGCGAAGAACTTGAAGGAAACCATGTTCGACTAAGGAGAATTCTTGAGAATCGCCTTGGAGAATATTGAATGAAACTGAACCCACATTTTATACCACTCTTGGAGCCGATGATAAAGGAAGCACCTCAACGTATTCTAGACTTGACAGAAATATATCGCATGTTCCCCATTCAATGTCTGCATGAAAGCTATGGGCAACAACAAGTGGGATTACTAAATTCCCGGCTTGTCAGCTGAATATGGGCATTGTCTGGACATACCTGGAAGGATGTACGTGAGCCGCTCTCCTTCCAATTTCCCTCCCTTCTGATTTTCGCTGGACCGGAGTAATTTCAATTCAGAGCGCGTGGTTTATATCTTGCGAGGTACGAGCAAACTGATAGAGCGTCTGTCTTAGAGAGACTACGCGTGGTTCTCCCCGGCCAAAAACAGATTTTGGATAGTTGTAAAGGCGGCGGCGTACTGTGCGTAATGATGAAACTAGAATTGTCCAGCGGGCTTGCAAGACGAGCGGTAAAACCACTGCCTAATCTAGAAACAACAACTACGACGATCAAGGACATAGTCTGGACTTAAGCGCCAATGAGAGTGTTAAGTGACCGGGCGGCGGGTGGTCTTGGCACTTCCGCGACAAAAGGGCCGGCAAGCAAGCGGAAACGTTCAGGAATGGGAAGTTTTGACAGTGGCAAGCCGCCAGGAACCAGAGGAGATCGGAACCGTGAACGGGAGCTGTAAAGGTCTAGTTTTGGGTCCAGAGAGCAGCATAAGTGTCCACGTTCGCCGGTGGGAGGCCACAAATCGAGACATAAAGTATGAAAATTTGAAGACCGGCCAAGATTACAGCAGTGAAACATTTATTGAGGCTCCTAGAAAGGCAAGTCAACCCGCAAACGGCGAACTCGACGGCGCGACCGTCACACCGACTCATCCGAGTCGGGCCAAAGTCGGCTGCCAGACTGGGACGTCATCCCGAGCTCTGTAGGGTCTTGGCTTCAAGAGACTTGCCGAGTATCTCAGACATTTGTACTGGCGAGGTCCTCCGGTAAAGATTCAGAAAAACGAAGTGAGGGTTGAGACGAGGCCGCAAGAGCAGTGTTCACAGTCCGATGATGATCTGATGTCAATGATGCAATAATGATCGGAACGAACACGATCACCTGACTATGCCTCCTGATGACGACACCTGCACTCGTACTTACGGTGAGGACAACGAATACTTGGGGAGCTGCGAATTGTTGATATACTGCGGGCTAGATCGGTGCATCGGGAATTCGTATTCCAGTGTAGAAGTCATGGTCTTTTCCAAACCATGACTCGACTTGCACGCCGAGTAAGTACATATTAATGATTTTATTCGGGTAGCTGTATAACCATGACCATGTACTATTCTGTATTTCTATGTATCTAAAATAGTCCGAAACAAAAGTCAGTTCACGTCATGAATCTATCTCCCAGCACCGTGTCTTTCAATTAAACGACCCATGTCTCAAGCAAGATGCAACACCCAAACGTCCATTCCCATAGTGCTCGCAGAAAGTCCCGCAAACTTCGTTCGCCCGTCAAGTAGAGCAAGCCTCGCAACCCCACCTCCATCTTCCCTCTTGCGTTTCCGGTTCTTGAATCTAAGAATCGGCGTCATGTCTCGTCTAGATCTATCTTCCAGCCATCCCAGTGCCTGCTCCTCCGTCAAATGAATACTCAACGCGCTCTTAACAGCATGCAGCAGATCTCCAATCGTCACACCCCCGACCCCCAAATCCGATGCATGCACTGTTATCGGCCATGGAAAACACGGTATGAAAACCGTCATCGAGGGCAGCTCTGGAAGCGTCGCTGATTCCGCCAATAACGATTCAGCAATTTTCCACCGCGCTGCCGCAGACCGAGGCTTCTTCTTCTTTTTCAACGCGGCTTCTGCATCTTTCACTGCCCACACTGCAAAGTCTATCGCTGCAAGCCGTCGTCGCGATAGCGTCTCGAAATGAAGGTCTGGGTGTAATATGACAGCAGTCTTATCCGGTATGAGGGCCGGAAGCGCAATGGGTTGTATGCACGGGGATGGAGGTACGGCACGATCGGTATGCATGTGGAATTGGGGATCACGACGAGGCCTATCTTTCGAACGCTGCGCATCGGATGTGCTTGTACCACCGCCTTTGATATCGGTGGGTAGAGCGTGGTATGTGTAGGGTGGTGGCAGCACCTCCCATTTCGGGGGAGGATGCTGATAGTGAGGGTGGTAAAAGGCGGGAAAATAACCTGGTGGCGGGTAGTAGGGTGATGCGTATGGTGTCTTTTCCATCATCGCGGAGCGGCCTGTCATGAGCGGGTGATAAATGAAGTACGGTTCCGGCGCTAAAATATTGAATCTCAATAGCCGAAGCAAAGTGACGTGCGTCCGGCAACGCACAGGTCGCGAAACGTCGAGGGGCGGGCGTGAATTCCATAAACGGGACGAGGGGGTGAGTCTCCAAAAGCAAAGGACTATGAGGAAAGGAGGAAGGACGCCCTGGACTGCGCTCGTCAACTGAAACGCTTTTTCAACCACAATCAAGGGTACGGTTTATAATCAGTGGCAGGCATCCGGCGCACACGAGAATTCCCGCCATCTTGACAATGCGTGAAGTTGCGTATATGAAGCCAACTTCTTGGAGCAGAACGTGGGTTTAAATGAGGTCGATATCGGGCCGATCATCCAGGACTCTCAGCCTCGAGTAACCAGAAGCCTTCCTGCTCGGAATAGGGCTACGGATTGTTGATTTCAAACATGTGGAATAGTTCTCCGGCCAGTGGGGCTGAACGACAAACTATTGTAAGAATATAACCTCAGTATATATGAGTGCTGTCATTCCAGACGGTTGGTCAGAGCCGCACTCACAAAGATATAAGTATTTCGCCCTAAATCTCTATGTCATATTCGTCGAAGACCGCTCGTCGTTCCGCCTCTATCCTCCCCAGCTCTTTCTCCCGCTCAACAGGGTCGTAAGTGGTACGATTCCACACGATATCGCCCTCAGGCTTTATCAGGGCGAAAAGACGCTTCAACCTCTCCTCGTGTGGGCCGGCAAGAACGTATCGAGTGTCGTCGAACTCAAGTCTAAGACATTCGGGGCCTTCGAAGGCAGCATCGCTGCCATCACGTCGACGACGAAGCTCGCTTAGGTACGCCTCCAACGCCCGCAGGAGATCCACCAACGTACTGTCCCCCGCATCCATGCGGAACACTTGAATGTGAAGCAGCCTGAGTTGAATCTGCCTAGGCCTAAAGTGTGAATCCGCAGCAGCCTCTCTGAGCGCCTCGATACAGTTCACGGCGCCCGTATTCAGTCCTAGATATACATGGTCGATGGAGGGAACAAGCGCGATCAAACTACGCCACGTCACCACCCCGGCATTATACCCCCTGCGCCCGTCGAGGTGGGTGATGCCCTCGCACGGAACGGCCTTGAGGAGCTTCGTCAAAATCTGGCGGAGCGTTGCTTCCGAGCTTGGATGGCAGGTCAGCGACAAGGAGGTGTTGGAGTTGTCTATTGTCTTGTTGTCCGAAGAGTCGAGGAGCGGAGGGAGGGTGGTGGTTTTGAGGAACGAGAGCGTGCAGTGTGCGGGTGGGCGATCGATTTTTAGCATGATGGGTGTGGGGGCGCCGGGGGCGCGGGTGTGGTTGCGGAGGGGGATGAGTATGTCATCGCGGATGTCGGAGCCGGTGCGGAGCCCACCCGGGAGAAGGTGGATGGCGGTGTGAGACGGGATGCGGAGGTGCTTGAGCAGTGCTTCGCATAAATCAGCTGGGTCTCGGAGCTGGAGCCGATTCAAAAAGGGAAGATCAACAGCAGCGTAGGATTCGTCGGGATTTGGTGTTGGGCAGATAAGTTCCAGTTTGAGAGTATGTAACTCGGGGCATGATCGAAGCATGTCGAGGAGGTCAGAAAAGGTTTGAGAAGAGGACGAGTTGGGACATTGAGTGAGGGACATAACTGTTAACCCGCTAACCAAACTCCAGGGCAGAGTGACACACTCCAAGTTAAGTTCGCGCAAGTTCGGAAGCCTGCCCTCGAACAGGGTTTCGGGGAGGCTTCGTCCCATATCGTCAGGGAAGTCGTCGTCGTTGCCCGAGGCATTTAGAGAGAGTGAAGCCAGAATGGGTAAACTCGTTTCTGGAAGTTTCGCCACCAGTGCAAACACGCACTTGGCCAGCCCATCGACCACAAGCTCTTGAATCCGCGCTGAATGGTCGAGAATGCAGTCGATGTAAAATTCCTCGAATAAGGTGGTCTTTATCGTCAAGGGAGCGACCCCGGAACGCTTTATTTGCGCAAAGAGGCGTGTGAGGGAAAGGTTCCCTTCACCAAGTCCAAGGTCGATGTAAGCCCACAGGGGCTGCGCGGCGAGGATTAGTGCGTGCCAGTGTTGGCAGACGAACATGATTTTTGTCCATCTCAGTTTGAAGAGGTCGGACTCCGACGCATAAATCGTGATAATTCGCGTCATGAGCTCGTTTGGGAGCCGGCGAATCGGCGCAAGTGCGTTTCTTTTCGCTTTCAGGATTGATATTTGGTCGTAGTGCCATTGAATCAAGGCGTCAATCTCCACGGTAGAGTTCGGAAGGAATTCTTCTGTTTGGATCCCCGCGGGTGACCTGGGGCACAAAGAGAGAAGAAAATCAGCTCCGACAGAACTGAATGACTTGGATTGATGTCGGTAGCACTGATACCTGGCCGTAGACTCCTCCTTGTTCTCGTTCATGGTGAGGCAGCTTGGAATCCAGAAGAGTCGGGACAATAAGGGCTGCAACTAGTGCTCGCGAATTCGCGGTCAAGGGTGGGTGCGGTCAACACAGAAACCGTTACGTCAACGTTACGTACCTCCACTTGCACTGCCCCGTCTCTTGCTTTTCGCCGTCATCCTGATCAACGCCTCAGCTCGATTTCGCACTGGTTCAGGAGATTGTTGCTCTCAACGTTCTGATTTTTTTTATAGGATCGACATCTTTCGTTCATCCTGTGTGTTGGACTTGTCAAGATGGCGGCAGTGTGATGCCACAGTGTGAACTGGCCAATTTTTAGAGGGCACAAAATCATGATCCAAGTTAGTTCTTCGCAATCTCCGGCAAAATTAATCCTTACCTTCACCTCGCTGCCTCTTGCACGTCAGTCTATGGCTTTCCCCGACTCATTTCCGCTCCGAATCGGCTTCAATGTACGTCTCAATTCTTGCAAATATCTTCCGCATAGCCTGATCGTCTTGTGATCTCGATATCTCAATAGGTATCATATCAATGCCGCTTTGTCGGTCGCTGAGATCCTCGATACAGGCCTCAAAATATCCCACTGATCATGACGCGTGATTCCTGACTGTTTTAGCAGTTTACGCTCGGAAAACGGGCTGGCAGTAACCAATCCCCTCGAACGCCGTCCCACAGCCCGGGAAACGATCACCTACTGCTGTGTCCCTCTTAATCTCGCTGCTCCGCGACTGCACACGGGCCCTCTTCTGATCCCCCCGCTGGCCGCTACTCTCCTCAACCTCAATGGTATACTATCGAGTAGTATGTACTACTCTAATCTCCTGTGAGTCTCACTCACATCTCGACGTGCATTCGCGGCGTGGTCTGACGAGGGTTCAGCATAATAATCACAGTGTTTTTATCTTATCGTACATTCGCCTACGGCATACCTCCTACCTTCGTGTGAGTAATGGGCTTCAATGGCTCTCGCACACCCCGCTTAACGTTGAATTTTTCAAGTAGTAATTCACCAAGTAATGAGTGCGTGATTATGCAATGTGCGAAATGATTTTATTTAGTCAAGACCAGGTCAAGATACATGTATATCGAAACAACGGGGAATACCATTTCGCTTGCTGGACGGCAGCCAACTGACCCAGCAACTCAATTGGCACAACCCCCTGCCTCCCACTCAGAATTCGCGTAAGTTCCAACCCCCATTCATTCATAAATCAATTCTCCATTTATTCCGAGCTAAAACACATCTCAGGAAGTACATATCCAGCCCCCTCATCATAGTGTGCCTCGTCCTCCTCGTGATCTCGCTCACAGTGATATCTGCTGTCGTTTATCGCGTACGACAGCGTACACGTCGGCGGCTGAGGGACTCTGATCATGAAAGCCAGAAAATAATACCATTACCCTCTCGCCGACTCTCTATCTACATTGACACAACACCTTCCCGGGGCCGCACTCGCACTCGCTCGGAGTCGCTCTCCATCACGAACGTCCTGCTCTCGCCCGTCGTCGACGCGCCGCGGCCACCGAGCCCCGCACTGACTCGGACGATCTCTTCAATCGCTCCCTCTGTCGGCGAGTCCGACTTCCAATCGAGCGACATCCACTACGTCCAGCGGGAATTGGGCAGTCGAATCAGCGTCTACGGCCCTGTAGTCAGTTCCCCTCGACCGGTTTCGAGGGCCATGTCAAGAAAATCCAGGCATGCGCATCGAAGTACCACCGTGACTAGGCCGGTGCATGTGTGGGTTGGGCCCCATGGCCAATATGCGTCGTTGTGGGATGTTGAGGTTGGGAGGTGGCGGCAGAGTAATGGTGTGTGGATGTGATCATGACAGGGAAATGGATGGATGTGTGGATTTGGACTTCGAGCGCGAGTGTAGTTATATTTAACGAGCGATATGATAAATGTAGCATAATGTAGAATGACGGTGGGATCATCGTTGATGGCGCGTGTGTTTTTGCCAGTGTTTGGTGGGGAGGGCAGTGAATAGTGACTCGATGCTGCCATAATTTGGAGTCATTGAAGACGGGTCCGAAACCTACGAAGACAAGAGCTTGGGATTCAGGCGACAGCTCGCGTATTTCAAGTTTCCATGTTGTCTCGGCGAAGACGCAACACGTTCTTCCTTAAATTTGAGTTTTGGAGGGTACAGTAAGAAGGCTCTCGTGTAACTGTAGCATGCCACAGATATATAATACACACATACAGGCGCGGCCCACAAAATCCAATCCAGGGGGTCTGTGCGCGGGAACTTACCCCGACAAATATTGGGGGTCCACAGCATGCGCAAAAATTGCTCCACCTGCATATGCATGCTTACGCCCCGAATCCATACAACGCCCGGCCATTCCGCTTCAGAGCGTGCACGACGTCCAACGCAGTGACCGTCTTACTACAAACACGGCGAAGTTTCAGTCTTCAGAAGATCGCCGAAAATCCAGGAGTAAGTAGAAGAGACTGCTGAACTCACCGTCTCGCATATTCCGTGTAAGTCACCGAATCGCGGATAACATCCTCCAAATAGATCTTGAGTGCGCCCCGACTCTCTTGGTACATTACTGCGGAAATGCGCTTGACGCCTCCGCGACGAGCGATGCGGCGGAGGGCGGGTTGGGTGACGCCTGCGCCGCGGAAGCATCGATGAGAGCCAGCATTGAATGGATATATCATAATAAGTTAAGACTGACCTAGGATATTATCCCGAAGCATCTTGTGCCGCCGTTTAGCTCCCCCGATGCCAAGACCCTGTGGGAAGGAAGGAGGTTGATCGCGCATGAGTATGGTGTTCAATGGCGTGGTTGAACTGATGTTGGACTGACCTTACCGCCTTTACCGCGTCCCGACATGATGTAGATATCGCAATCGCAATATGAAGCTAAGAGGTGAGTGTAGAGGATGTCTTCCTTCGGAGATGGTGGTGGTTCAGGTGAAAGAAGGAATCAAGAGGTAGGACGGTTTTTATATTGCGCGTGTGTTTACGGTTGTTGTGTCCTTGATGCCGAGCAGGCCGAACCAGAGAGAAGTGCATTTAAATGGTGCAAAAAAATAAGCCGGCCAGCTCATAGGCAGCCCTGTAGGTAGCTGATAGTATTACAAAGATGAATAGCTATTACTGAGCAATAATAGTAAGGGACTGGTGTTTCGCAAAGCGGAAGTGGATTGATCCAATCATCCAACCGTGATCCAACTCGAAAGTCAAAGATTAATTACCAGCGGCGTACCGGATGCGATTAAAAAGTTAGATCTATAGCCTATACGCTCAGAGATATGTATTAGAGAGTAAAGCAGCCTCAGACGATTTCTGCAAGAGAACCTGATTAAATGTGGCGTTGGAGTCTCATACTTACGATCAATCTGGATTCTGGGCGAAAGAAATCGAAGTTTGCCCGCACAAAAAACAGCCTGGTGCAAGCGTTACTTGTATCCTTCGTTGATATTCAGCTCCCGGAAATTTTTTGAACTCGGTCAAAATACAACGAGACCGTTAAGTTATGCGGGCGGGAACAAAGCGACGGAAAATTGACGGCGAGTACGTAAGTAACGGCCCGCAGCCGCGCAGTTTGTCCTCAACTATCATCTTCGACTACCGCGAACTCGCGTTTCGGGTCCATAAATCCTTCATTTCATTTGCTGGCGTAGACAACGAATCCACTCGATGGCACGAAGTAG
This sequence comes from Favolaschia claudopus, assembly GCA_037176885.1. Lineage (NCBI taxonomy): Eukaryota > Fungi > Basidiomycota > Agaricomycetes > Agaricales > Mycenaceae > Favolaschia > Favolaschia claudopus. The sequence goes on from JAWWNJ010000113.1 coordinate 691,025, forward strand.
TCCTGACGATGACAGACCCGAACTTTCTGACTCGGATCCGGAGTCGACAAATTCTGATTCCTCAGAAAAGCAGCGGTATTCAGTTCAATTCACCGCTCCCTTGTTTGCTACAACTGATTTCTTCTTTCAGAATACATTCAGCAATACCCCTAGCGGAATCAGTACAATCAAGTCCGAATTCTGCAGCAGAAATCGACGCCATGATAAAATGGCATTACAAGCAAATAAGGATATTAAAGGCTAAAAGAAACGCAATCGCCCCAATTCGGCGTCTCCCCAACGAGCTCATGACTCGCATCATCACAATATTCGCTGTAGATTCCGGCCTCTTCGACCTGAAATGGACCAAAATCATATTCGTCTGCCGGCACTGGCACGCACTCGCCCTCGCCGCTCAGCCCCTCTGGGCTTGCATCGACCTCGGGTTGGGGGCGAAGTTCACCACCCGTTTCTTCGCGCAAATAGATCGCTCCGGTGTCGCTCCTTTGTCCATCAAGATCAGCCTGTACCGCGAATATTACAGCGACTACATCCTCGACCATTCGGCGCGTATCAGAGAACTCTCTGTCGATGGGAAGGCCAACTGCGTATTGGCATTGATGGCTAAACTTCCAGAAAAGAGCCTTCCGATCCTTTCCTCCCTCAGCCTAGGCGCTCCCGGCAGTCACGATGATGTCTCTGACGATGTGCCACGAAGTTTCCCCGAGGCGCTTTGGGACGGGAGGCTGCCGAGCTTGCGCGAACTGCACCTGGAATGCATCCCTTTACCTTGGAGCATGGTGAGCGGATTGACTGCTCTCTCACTGACCCAATGTCCCAACTCCTTTCCTCCCGAAACCTTCTCCGGCCTTCTTGACATGCTTCGTTCGTGTCCCGGGCTACGCACTCTGGAGCTTGCTCTACTCTGCCCCTACCCGGAACGCGAACAATCATACACGGTCGTCGATCTCCCCTCCCTATATCGGCTACAGCTCCGCGATCCCGCCACTCGCTGCGAGGCGCTCCTCAACCACCTACGCATTCCCCCCCAAGCTCTGATCCACCTCCTCCCGCACGGCCTCCACGCCGGCTCCGACATCCGCGAGCTCCTCCTCCCCCTCCGAAAACACACTCGTTCTCCCGGCGCTCCCACTCCTCTCATGTTCAAAATTGATCGTCCAAACGGATACTGCACGGTATCGTTCCTCAAAACCACGAAGCTCCCCGAGCCCTTCGATCACGACAATTTAGACATCACCCTGTCTTTAAATTCCCATCCCAGCTCTGAGGGAACGCTCCGTCAGATGTTGACGAAGGTCCTCAAGGCGGTTCCGTGCGAGGGTATCACCCACCTCGACGGGCGCAAGGGATACGATGTCGGGACGGCCACTTGGCGAAGTATCATCCCGCTCCTTCCAGCCCTTGACGAGGTGTACTTGCAACTCAACAAGGGCGCCGTGAATTTTGTTAACGCGCTGAGCCTACACCTCGAATCTATTATCGAGACGAATTTACGCCCACGTCATATTCGACTGCTTCACATCCAATTGTTCCGCCTCGAGGGAGGGGACATTATCCTCGAGGATCTCTTGAGAGCATTGATGCAGTACTACCTTGACGAGCTGCAGCGTCGACGTGGCGGAGGCAACGAATATGGCGATGAAGGATTCGCAGGACCAGAGATACTAGAATTCGAAGACCGCCAATATGTTCTCACCGGCTCACACGAGGAGACATTGAAGCGTGTTTTCGCCCTCAAGATGGGCGATATTGTTTGGAACGCTAAAATCTATGACCCCGTTGAACGACAGAAAAATATCGATCGGATGCGAGCAGAGGCAAAGGCGATTTTGGCCAAATATGACACGGAGATACAGGAGGAGATATAGTATTATGGTATGTATCTACTTTCGAGTCGTGAACTACTACTGTACACGCACAAATATCTCATGCTCCTCACGACCTCAGCGCAGATGCAAATGTCAATTATGTAGGGAAATCAGATACATTATGCGTATGTGAGACGGTAATACTTTTTGATGCCACCGAACAAGTCGCCCTCCTAGTCCCGCCCCCAAACGATCAGGCTCTGAACCTCCGGGAACGCCTCCCTATATTCGTCTTGGGAAATCACCGCCCACTGAATTCTCAGCTCCTCCAACCCAGCACAGCGCGATCTCTTCATCAAGTCCTTCAGCACAGGAATCGGATTCCCCGTGGCCACGAACGGCTCCGGCACCTCCAACTCCTTCAGCGCAGGCAACGTCAGCATGTTCAGCACGTTGGCGATCTCGGCCTCCGCGCCGACGGTGAGTATCATGGTGCGCAGGGCGGGGCACACGCACGGATCGACGTGATGCGTCTCAGAAGTGTCCGCGACGACCTTCGCTCTGAAGTGGATCAGAGCGGGGGTAAGCGCGACGATCTGAACGCATTCGTGCTCGTACAGACAGGCGCCTTCGAGGGAGGTGAGCTGCGTCCATGGGAGACGCATGACGGAGGGAAGGAAGTATTCGCCCAGGACGGCTGTGGTAAGGTTCGGTGCCTGCGCGAAGCAGTCGGAGAGCACATCGTCCTCGGGGAACTCACTGGGACCGAATGTGAGCGATTTGAGAAGGGGCATTTCGCCTTTGATGCGGTGGAGGAGCTCGTGTGGCATGATGAGGTCGAGGTGCTCCCATTGGAGGCGGTAAGGTAAAAGAGCGTCCATGAATTGGGGGAGGGAGGGAGGGGAGTCGCCGACTTGCATGTCGCGGTCAAAACGGAGGCGGATGGAGAGGGGGCATGCTCCTGAGCGCGATAGCCATGTCCGAAGGACGTCGAGTTTTTCAATGAGCGTTGTGGGGTCCTCGTTTATGCGTAGGTCGATGCCAATGGCCCGCCAGAGCGCTGGGGTCGAAAGAGCTATTTGACGCCAGATACTGCAAATCTGGCAGAGGAGAATCGGGGATAAAAGACCAGTGTGAGGAGGGAAGTCGGGATAAGGAGGGAGGAAGTGGAGGAAGACTTCCGATGCGATTTCCGCTGGCAAAGCGAGCATGGGGGAATCAGATGAGGGGATAGGTCGGAATGAGTCTTTCAAGAAGGGGATTGTTTCGGGTGTATCCATCGTTGAATCCTCTACCATCTACTTTCTACTACCATTGTCAAAAGGGTCGCAAGAAATCGGCCAAACGACGCACCAAGCGAGCGAGCTGCGAGCCTGATGTAGAAGTCCAGATCTCCGTGAACGCGCGGTGGAACTTGAGCGCTGGAGCTCCAAAGTCTACAGCCCAAAGTCGAACCAATGCGACGATTTCGCGATAGACGGTCGAGTCAGAGTCGAGGACAAGAGGTGAAACGCCGAAAAAAGTCACAGTCACATACTTAATTTCAAAATTGATTTGCCATCAATTCGTAACATCCCCGGTGATCGGGGAGTTCACGGTCAGGTGATCGCGTTTTGGGGGCACTTCGCGGTCTTTTTACGTTCGTCTTACAAGCTGATGTCCCCGGAATAGCGGTAGATCTAGCAGATATGACCCTACAAAGTTTTTCTCCTTGAAGGCCCAAAATGAGCCCGTAAGGAGCAATGATTTCAACTTGAATCCGTGCATCTTGCAGCATCATCTAATGCCAGTGATTTATAAATTATCGTGATATAAAGGAGTGTGTAGTCATGAGCGGTGCTCAGCAGTAGAGCGATAGTGAGGAAGTACAAAGCGACGCGTCGTACGAGTCCAGACGAATATAATAAACCCAAAACAACACAAAAAAGCCCGCACACGAGTCTAGAAAAAGAAATTCTCGTCTAGTTCTCGCACTATTTGGTAGAGCAGCGAAGGACTCAGCTGAGCCCTTCATGACTGGTAAATGTGACAATCATCAATGAACGTCCAAGCAGGTGCCGAGCCGCCCACGAAAGCCAACTTATCGCTCCCCGTCCCAACAACAGAAGCCTGCACAAAAGCGTACTCCTGGAACCCACTAACCCCACCCACGCGCTGGCCATTCCACATTATATCTACCTTCGCCCCAGCCTCGAGCTGTTGGCCGGAGAACGCCGACGCCATGAAGCACTGGATAACGTAGCTCGCGCCGCTCTCAGTCTTGATCGGCTGCGCGGGGCTGAGCGTGCCGATGTCCGCGTCCTCGTCGAAGGCAGCGCCGAGCAAGGCGGAGCCGTGTCCCGTGTGTGCGTACGCTTCGAAGTAGAAGATCGATGCGTCGTAGGAGCCGCCTGAGGAACTTGTGCCGATCCAATTTGCGTAGGATTCTGTGAGGCAGAACTCGTCGCAGTCGGTGTAGCCTTCGAAGCCGCCGTCGGGGAGGAGGTCTTTTCGGGCGTAGCCGCGCGAGAGTGTGACGACGAGGTTTCCTTGGCCGAAGTTGACTGCGGTGGAGGGGTCCGCGACGAGGTAGTACTGTGATGTGCATATCAATTGTAATTCGGGTATTGATTGAGAGTGCAGGGACCACGAGGGCATACCATCGAGCATGTGTAGGTCGTAGGGGTGCCGTCCACAACGGCGCGCCAGATGTTGAAGTAGGCACATCCGCCGCCATTGGGATCGACGCCTCGGCCGTTGCACAGTTGAGCGCAGGCGTTGACGTCGTACTTGTCGAGGAAGGAGAATCCCATGTACTATTGATAGACGGATAAGCGTGAAGACAGAATCGGGAAAAGTGAACATACACCAGGCGCATTGTTCGCACCCTTGAACTGCCTGACAAGGTCATAGCCATCCGGGGTCTGTGGTTGAGATTAAGGTTTAGTTTCAGAACATCTGAGAGCAATATACGCACATCGGGGTCAACAAGAGTATTCAATCCCCAGCCGCTGCTTTGCGTGATGAAGGTGAGAGGAACAGCTTCGTTGCCGACCTAATTTGTGATCAAAGCTCGAAAATCAAGAATAAAAAGACAGGTTTACTTGAGGATAAGACGCCTGGCCACCAAAGTTAGTCTTCTCTGCTGCCGTGTGGATGTCGCCGTACGCGGCACATTTGAGGTTGGACTTTTCGCCGAACACAAAGTCGAGCAGGTAGTTGTTGAATTCCTGTATATATAGAAGGGAAACCAATGAAAAATCGGTGTGAGGATCGCAGAAAAAGCACAAACGAACCTGGTAAATGTTGACGAAGACTAAAACGAACAATCAGCCAAACTGAACTATCCTGAATTGAAAAAGTGAGATACTGTACATACCACAGCCATTGATTCCAGCACACCAATCCAAACACGCTTGCACATTATACGTCGCGTTATTCACCACAGTATACGTCAAATACGCCGTCCCCTCAACCGAAGCATCGTGCTGCCCCTGTGGCAGCCCATCGAAGATCTTCTCGAACTTCGGTGCTGCGCGTCTTCCGAAATTCCTTACCCTCTTCTTCCTACTGCCACTTTGGTCGGTGGGAGGAGCGACGGCGTTGACGGTGGAGTTGGTGATGGTTCCGTCGATGACGGTGACGATGGTGGGGGCGATGTTGATATTGGGTTCGGCGTCGATGGGAGGGGCGGTTTTCTGATCGACCTCGGTGACTGCTTGGACTATTGCGGCGTTGTCGGTGTTGGGGTGGGCGATGTCGGCGATGGGTTGGTTGGGGAGGCCTTTGTGGCCGGGAGGAGTGATGGTGGGAGTTGTTGCTGCTTGAGTTGCTGTGGTGGAGGCATCGATATGGATTCTATGTGGGTGAAAGCGAGAACTTACAGATAAGAAGGGCAGCGAGCGTGAAGAGACGAAGTGAAGATATCATGGTTATAACAAGTAAACGAAGGAAGGTGGTGGAATCTTTGAAAAAGAAAACCCAAATGAGCGTGGTCGAAGAGATAGATGTGGACTGGTGCGCTTCTCGGCCGTTTATAAGGATTTGAGAGTTCTATGGGCATGAGATATCATAAAGCCGGAAGGCCTTCGACTTGTGATGTCACTTCAATGTAGAACTTGAAACTGATCGGGGCCAAGGTGTTGGGAACGAGAACCCCCGTTTATAGCTCGAGACAGCGATATGTGACGGCCAAAGCTGCTATAAATCCCAGGATTCCAGGCAGCATGTATATTGAAGCCAGGGCCGGGATCCAAAAGCATAAAATTCGGCTATATTCTTCTTGAAATTGCAACCACAACGATTCGGTGGAGTTTTGACTATCTCTCGCGTCTCGGGGCGAAGGGAGAGTAGTCAAACCCTTGTCTTCCAACAGAGATATGAAAGATTGACCGATGTCTCTTGTGTGTCATGGTGGTAGGAAGGAAAGCCAGCTCAAAACAGATGATCATCATGATCCCGTTTGGTGATGTTTCTGTCCTGTTCGGTTCCATCATCTCAGTCCAGGGCAATGTCGCGTCAGTGTCGTCGGGATGCGTTGAGATTATTCGATGGGAATCAGGACCATGTGCAGAAGTCAGGTTTTGTCAAATGCTCGTGCCTCCGTCTTGAAATTCTCGTTTCGGAGCAGTCGCATGGGCTCAGAGTTTTAAGTAAGTAATTCTGGCGATTTCAACAATTGAAGTTCAACTTTTTTTCATAGGACAACCGTGCCTAGACTTCGTATGTCTGTAGCTCATCTTGCAATTTCGTTATTCGAAAACAAACCGAGAGACTATTTCAAACCACCTGGACGAAAACCAGATTCGAGCGAATCGATCCATCCTTCGTAGCCTTCAACCCATGCTTCCCTTTCTTCCCAAACGCAATCTTTATAGCGCCATCCGCACCGCTCGTCTCACCATGGACCGACGCACCGAACTTAGTCGGAACACCTTTCTTCGCGATTTTCGGCCCCACGAGCTCGAGAAAATGCTCTGCATTGAAAGCATCGAATGCCCATAGGATGTGGTCCTTGGGCTTCACTTCCTGCTGACATCCACCCACCGGCGTGAACACGAAATTGAGGAGAATACCCCAAAATTGTGTGGTGGTTTCGGTAGAGTCAGCGATGGATGTGATGAAATAATCATCGAATTCCTCGAAAAATGTTCTACATAATGCCGACGAAGCAAAGCAAATTAAGCATCGACAAATTCAGTGAATCGAATCGAAGAACACTCACCCATCCCACTGAAACCCTTCCTTCCTCGCTGCATCATCCAAAGCCGAAGTACAAGTCGGCCCAGGGAACTTGTTCTCCCCATTATTAGTCCCATCGCAATGATGTGCGCCGCCAGACACAGTGGTGACATTATGCCCCATAGTCACTATCGGTCCTTCGAAGATCGTTCTGTTGGCTCCTTCGATGCGAAGATTAACTCGCGTGGGGTGGTTCTTGGCGGGGACGCCAAGGGCCGCTTGTGGCAGCAAGACCATCGCGAGGCAGAAGACTCGGAGAGCGGACGAGATGGTGCGAATGAACGGCATAGCGGTGGGAGTCCAAGGCCTGGCTCGTCTGGGCGAATAGAGGTTATATATACTAAAGGCAAGCTAGTTGGGGGAGGGATCCAGGAACGCAAGGACAGATGGCTGACCAGGCTGACAGCCGCCAGATTAATTGTGGGAAGTTTGTCGAGCGGTGAGAGCAGAGACCATTTAAGTCTGCTGCAATTGTCTTGTAGGATTGGTTACACGGAAGTGGTCGGGCTGTACAGCAAACGAGTGCGATTTACTAGGGGCAGCCTGAGGACAACTTCGAATTCGTTGGGACAAAGTCAAAGTGAAAAAGATCAGAGTCCACTGGGATGCTTGTCACTCACCAGTAAGATCACCTTAATAGCCCACCTCGGGCAAGGACCAAAACAGTTTACTATTCGACAGCTACTAACAACTGCGCTCGCTATATACAGAGTATTCTACAATATATGCAAGATTCAAATAGGTCAAGCCGTAATCGAACGAAGTAGTAAATACAAGAGTCTGCAGCGAGGGCAGCGAAGGGCAGGATATCGTATGTGAGGTAGATGTACAATGCAGAAACAATGGGGGTGAGCAATGAGTAGAACGAAGCGAGAGAGAGAGAGAGAGAGATAATGCACGGTGGAGGTGTGATATGTAGGAGGAATACAGCAAGGATGGACAGCAGCAATACATACAGCGAGTAAGGGAGCAATTGCACGAGAATAACCAAGAAAGAAACGAAAAGAACAGAAAGGTAACGAGCAAAGAACCCAAGAAGAAACAGATCACAGTCAAAACCGGGGACCACGCCACACCACACCACGCGACGGGAGGCTACCCTACCCAACCCCACGTCCGCCATACCCACCCCCACCCCTCGCCCTCCTCCTTACAGCATCATCCATATCCTCATCCTCATCCTCACTCTCCGGCCCATCCCCATCCCCGTCCCCCATCTCGACATCCCCCCCTTCCCCTCCCCCCGAAACAGCATACCTCGCCTGCGACACCCGCGGCTGCGTATGCAGCGCCCCGTGCAGGGATCCCTGGTGTGCGTGTCCATGCCCAGCGCTGCCGTTACTGCTACTCATCCCAAACGATGCCTGGGCCGAAGACGAAGACGGCGCCGAAGAAGTGGAGGAGGAAGATGCCCACAAGCCCGGGTAATACAACGGATAGCTGTACGGCCCCGGATGGGACGGCGTCGGCGTCGAATACTGCTGCTGACCCCCGTGGCCTTGTCCTTGTCCTTGACTCGTCGAATGCGGCTGATACGGCGTTGAGGTCTGAATACCACCAGATCCACCTCCTCCTCCGCTAACACCCCCCGTCCTCAGGCTTGTCGTTCCACCAAACCCACCACTCCCACTCCTCCTCCCAACCGCATAAGGATACGCGTTATTCCTATTCGTATTCGTATGCTGTTGCTGTCGCTGCGCATCCACCGCACCAACCCCACCTCCACCCGACCCCGACTGCGCAAACTGCTGACTGTACGCCGCCGCGGCCGCCGCCAACGAGCTCGAGCTCGACGCCGCGCGCGGGGGCCCCACCGCCAACGAGCGTTGTAGGTAGGGGGACGCAGTTGGCGTGGAAGATGCGGTTGCAGGTGGGGTGTATGAAGTTTGTCCCGAAGACGCAGAATGAAGTATAGCTGCTTGGGGGTAGAGAGACGGCGCCCGAGTATGATTATGCTGGACGCGACTCATACTCGCCGCCCTCGCGCGCTTCGTCGGCGGCGGCGCTATATCCTCATCCTCATCCCCATCCCCATCACGCTCCACCCCCACTTCCTCGTGCTGCGTCTCCGCCCGCCGCTTCGAAGTCAGCCCAGATAGCAGCGAATCCGCCGACGCATGTGCATGTTGTCCGTTATGATGCGCATTACGACGAATAGGACTCGACGCAGAAGCATACGACGCCAGCGAGGACAGCGAGGACCACGAGGACGCGAGCGAGGCTGAGGCTGATGCGCTTGTCGTCGAGAGCGAATGGGAGAGCGAGGGGAGCGACGAATTAGCCGAGAGGGGCGCGGTAGAGGGCGCTTTCGCCAAAGATGACGATGATGAGGAGGCGCCGGGGATTGTTATGGGTACTGCGGGACGCGGGAGTCGACGCGCGAGCGTGCTGCCAATGCTATTTGGAGTTGACGTGGCTGCGGGGGCAGACGTGCGGAGTACATGGGCATGGGTATGCGAAGGCGAAGGCGAAGGTATAGTGATGTTTGTGTTGATCGTGGGGCGTTGGAGCGTCACAGACGCAGCGGAGAGGTCTATAATTAAGAGGATACAAGAAACGTTAGCGTTAGCACGACGCAAAGTTGTATGATCCTTACTTTTGCTATGATTATGATTTTGACTGGAACTCAGACTCCTACTCAAACCATTTGTATTCGGTCCACCAGCAGCTTTGCTGGGGCTACGGGCTAACGCACCACCTATCCGCAAAAGTGTGTTTCAGCCACCATGTAGTGTCAAGAGGCGTAAATGCGATATTATACTCACCTCCACCTGCACCACCTCCGCTATTACTATGACTCCGTTTCATCGACGCACTAGCACTGGCGACCACCGGGCCCACCCTCGCCGCCGGAACGGTCTGCCTCGTCGCCGTCGCCGTCACCCCTACTTCGCGCGCTTTCACCAAAGACCGTTGCTGCCCCTTCACTGTCCCCTCACTCTCAACCTCAGCCTCCCCTTCTCCATCCTCCTCCTCACTTCCCTCCTCCTCTTCATCCTCGCTCCCCTCCTCTTCACCACTCTCCTCTTCATCATCGTCATCGTCATCGTCATCTACCTCTGCCAAGTCAATCTTCCCCACCAGCCTCCCCCTATTCCCCTCCCCCTTCCCCGGCGACGCACTACCCCCCTTGCCTTTCACGTTCCCCGCACCTCCTCGTGGTTTACCGATCCCAGCACCGGTCCGCCTCCCCACACCCCCAATCCCACCCACCATGCCGCTCCCGAGCCCGATGGCAAAATCCATCCCCGCAGCAAGGACCTCGTCCGCCTCGCCACGGTAGCGCGGGACGCCGTCGATGTCGTTCTGTGGAGTGGCGTTGGTGAGTTATGCGGGGAGGGAGGGGGAAGGTGAAAAGTAGGTGAAAAGAGGAGGAGTGTAAGTGGGCGAGAGGTTCAGAGGAGAAGAAGGAGCGTAAGATAAGAGGAGAAGAAGAGAAAGAAGGAAGATGCGGAATAAAGACACAGCACGGTCTTCGAGTATGAGGCCGCGATGCAGGCAGTGATAGCATCTCCAAGGTCGGGGAGGTCAATGCACCCGAAAGGACAAAGCAGGGGCAGAAGACGGGTGGGAGACACACAACGCACGCGGGCGATGCAGACTACCCTACCCCCACGACCCCCACCCCTCGCCCTCCTCATATCATTCTCATCCTCATCGGGGAGGAGTTGAGGGATGCAAAATGTGAGGAAAAGCGGCGTTGCGTAAGTAGACGAAAGGAGAAGAAGGCAAGACACAGCACGAAGTGCAGGAAAGAAGGGAGCGCGAACGAAGGCCATGAACGGATTTCAAAGCGTAAGCACAGAAAGTAAAGCAGCGCTTAATGCCACGCTATAGGTACCCACTTGCTCGACATTGGGACACTGCGCACGGGACACATCGTCGTCGTTCCTCTTGTCGCACCTTCTTTCGTCTTTCCACTTCGCCCGAATGCCTCGACACCCGTCCGCCGCGATAGGGAAGGGAGAAAGATAGTGAAGGAATGAACGAATGAGCTTGAGCCGCTCGACCTATCTCTTCTCCTTTAAAGCCACTGACTAGTGAGCCCGAGCGAGTCACAGTCTTCGCCCCTTCGCGGAGCAAGTCCCTTTAGGTCGGGGCCGCGCCAACACAGATACAAGGACCAAAAGCACACTTCCGGGGCCACGCGAATTCCATCCCCACGTCGGGATGAGGGTAGAGGTTGAGGGAGAGTGAAGACAGGACAGTGAGAGCGAGACAGAATGGCAGTGAAGCATGATAACGCTATACCTATCCGCCTGCTCGAAGGAGCGGATGCTCGTTATGACACAGGAAGAGAAACGGCGAGGACGTGTCCTGCCTTCCGGCCCCGCCTTCTTCCCATTCGCCCGCCCGTCCGCCGACCACGACTCCGTGTTAAGCGCACGTCTACCGCGATAGAGAAGGAGAAAGATAGAAAACGAATAAACGTATGAGTCGGTCGATCAACCTATCTCTCCTCCTCGTGAGGCGACAAACTAGGGAGCTTGAGTGAACCCTCTCCCCGTGGTAAAACTAGGCTCTCTGAGCACCAGGAGGTCGGGAACACCGCCAACGCAGAACATGCACCAGCAGAAGACTTTCGGGACGAGCCATGCAAATCTCATCCCCGCGTCGGGGGTGAGGGTAGAGGGGAGGGCAGGCAAGCAGCCGGAGAATACAAAGAACGCGAGGAACAGCAAGGCTAGCGCGTCGAAGTAGCCAAGAGAGCGATGAACGCGTTTGGGATGGTAGATAGCGATATCGGTATCCGGGATATGCACCCAGGCACGCGAAACCAAAACCCCACCCCCCAAGAAAAAGAAGCAGAAAGAAAAACAACGCACCTCCGTCTTCGGCGGACACCTGAAATTCTTCACATCCAGGAACGTGGGGCTGATATCGAGGGAGGCGAGCTCGGGGAGGGTGGAGGGCGCGCGGAGGCGGCCGGATTCGACGTCGGAGACCTAGAATGTCAGATTAGATATATTGTATAGATAGAGGGAGGGGGAGGAGGGGAGGAAAGCTGAAGGAAAGGAGGAAGGACGAACCTTGTAGTAGGAGATGAGGTGCTGGGAGGTGCCGGCGATTGTTACTGAGAATGTCTGTGAGGGGTAATGGGGGTGAGCATGGGAGAACGTGAAGAGAAGAGAAGACAAATGAGGAGGAGGATTGGAGAGTAGAAGAGAATACGAAGAGAAAGAAGGGAGAAGGAGGAGGAGGAGAGAAGAGAAATAAGGAAGAGAAGAGGAGAACGCAAATCGAAGACGAGATAAGAACGTAAACGAGACTCGACGCTCACCTTCTTCATCAACCCGTCGGCCTTGAACTTGAAGCTGTTCGTGAGACTCCCGAGCAGAGTGCGTTCGCGGTGTCGGTCGAGGGTGGCGCGCGTTTCGTTTCGAGGGCGGCTGAGGCTTTCGCCTGCGCTCTTATTCTCGTCATCCTCCTCCCCCTTCACCTCCTTCTTCTTCCCACTACCCCCACCCGCGCCCACTCCACCACCCGCACCCCCGCCCGCGTAACTCGCGCCCCTCCTCCGCCCATGCCCACCCCCCTTCCGATCCGTCTCCCTATACAACAAAAAATTCCCCAATATCCTCGACGGGCTCCAAAAAAAACCCATCCGTCCACCTCTTGATCCCGCTCTCCTCCTCGTCAAACACAAACACGCTCCCGCTCGCAATCATCCTGCGCTCGCCGTCGACGAGGCGGCGCGTGATGCGGGGGATCAGGCCGCGTTTGGCGGCTTCGAGGATGAGGAGGGCGTCGCCGGTGGTTTCGACGAAGCCGCGCCAGGGGGGGTCGACGTGTGGCGGCGCTGCGTTGGTCATCCGAGTCTAGCTGGCTGGCGAAGACGCCGCCGCCCCCAGTTGCCTGCACCCTACATGGCGGAAGAAAAGACAATAAGGTTTTGAATTGGGTGGAATTGAAATGATGAGGGACTTGCCTTTTTGTTTTCTTTGTGAATCGGGTCCGAGGGCCGGTCCGGCGCTTGTGTTGGGCTAATTTCTCCGTTTGCTGCGTTGCTGTGTCGCGTTGGCAGCGGCGCAGTCGCCGTCGTGCTCGTCGTCGAGGTCGTTGATGCGGACGAAACGATCAATTCCGATGACTCAGCAAACAAGCGCAAACACGTCCCTCGCCTTTCTCCTCCTCTACATAAGTCCTCTTGTCCTCCTCCGTCTGCCTCTCTCGGTGACTACGCTTCCCCGCCTTCGTCCGCCTACACGACGGCCACGCCCGCCCTGCTTGCCACGTCGCCCACGACACCAACGCCGCCCTCCATCCATCCCCGACTCCCTTCACGTCACCTCCTCTTCAATTCCCCACACCCACCACGCTCTCCCTCGGATCTTCCTCCGCGTCACCCTCGCTCTCGACGAGACCTCAAAGCTCCCCCCACCCATCTCCGACCCCCGGAACCGACCCGCTCGCGTCAACTCCCCCTCCGTGTTCTCTCCGCGCTCCCTCAAGCTTCAAGACTATCGTGTGCCCCAACACCGCCGTCTCCGCCCACCCGCTTCCTCCACACCCGTCAGATATTCTATGTACTCCCGACAGCCGACACCCGGTGCACCCCGCTTCTAAAACCGCTCGACCGCCCTCGAAACGCGCCAACGCCCCCTCCAAAACCCGTAAGCTTCTCTTTCGAATCGACGAAACTTCAAGCTCACCTTATCTTCTTGCATGGCTGTTTTCAGCTTGCTCGCCGACGCCGCCGCTGCAAACTCCCCGAACGACACTCAAACCCACGTCTTCTTTCACCAGCTTTCACCCCGCTCCCTCAACCCTACCCCTTCACCCGGACGCGATACCCGCCGCCCCGCCTCGTATTGGCGCAGTACACGCACGCGAACGGCGTGGCGCCCTCTGTAACAAACTTCTTCAGTGCACAACCACGGAATATATCAATTCCATCCTCTTCAATTCTACAAATCACCGCGTGAAGTGAATTATCTTAGAGGGCAAAGCCGAATCCGAGTTGGAGTCGGAGCAAACTGACCGCACAACGATACGCCTGAAAATCCGACTCCGCTCGGCTCTGCATGCAGAATGAAGGATAAACGGAAATCACTTGATCCTGCGGCGTACAACGACCCTACAGTCAAATTGAATTCAAAGTCAGTGCATAACTAAGAAAAGTAGTGAAATTGCCACTCACCGACTCGGACGCCTGTTTGGAATCGACATCAACTCCGCGAGTCTCATACTCAAGTTCAACAACGAAGCGAAATAAACAAGGGAATCTCAGTCACATCACAAATAAACGCTGCTCTGGAGTGAATTAACGGACACCGAGGCTGGATTCAGATACAAATTCGAAGAGAGATACGACGTGGAACTCAGAAAAGTCTTCCAAGTCTTCAACCACATTTATGCTGGTGCATCATCAACCACCCTTTCTTTGTCTCAACCTCGGTGGGCGCCAACTCAAGGATTACCAGCTCATTCAGATGCGAGTACTGCGGTGGGGGCACTCTTGACTTTCCGCCGCAACGTGCGCGCCCGATAAGGGAATTTGATCGCGGCAGAATCGTCGGCGATCAAATATATTTCACTATAGATCAATGTGAGTCGTCGAGCCTCGAGGGCGTAATGTCGTGCTGAAAGAAAGGGGTCAACCAATTGCTGTGTAGTACAGAGGTTTGTAGGTGGGTATAGGAATTTCGAATTGTTGAGGTGGTGAGTTCAATTCTTTCTGTTTACATTTTTTTTTGCTTCACTTACACTATGACTGCCGAAGGCCAAAAGGTCGCTGGTTAGGTGGTTAGGCCCAGTGAGAATGGCGTCGAGCGGGAACGAGCGGGAATGAATCAAAGCAAATTTGATCGAGCGGGAAAGAGTGCCGACGAGCAAAATTTTACAGTCTACTTTCTCACTCGTTTTGCACTCATTTCCCCTCGTTCCACAACGTTGAAATCAATGATTTTCCTTGGCGTCATATGGACATTTTCTTGATGGTTTCCTGTGCGACTGACATATAAAATGGGCGACTTGGCTTTCACCCGCCTTGTCTTCTCCCTTCTTCTCCCACCACGCCCTCTCTGCCCATTTTTGCTTGCCGCCCCGAATGAAGTTACTTGGTTCCCCACCACCCTCGGTTGGTTACACCGGTTACATGTCAGCCTTCTATATATACTCTCACCAATGTTCTCCCATGCAGGTTCTACTGGGGAGAGGGATGCGCGGGGGCGGAAGAACTTAAAAGGAACCTCAGTGAGCCACCTATTATAATTCCATTTCATTCAGCGACTCACTGCTCTCTTCAACCTCAGACCTCAGCTTTCTGATTCGGACTCTAGGTCGACGAACTTTCTAGGTATGTTTCGTGTTTCCCACTCAAGTGCCTTGCTCTGACGTCCAAACTGTAGGCCCGCCGACACTGTCTCGCTGGACGTCGGACTCCTATCGTGTAGTATGGTCAGCGTAGAATAATAGTTAATGTAGTACATAGCTAGACCCTTTGACAATAATATTATATATCCTGCTTTTCAATCCTGTTTTTTTCGTGCAATGTGAGGAAGAGGGAGCAAGGGAGCATTAACCTGACCGGCGGTATGATTTCTTGGCACTCGATGCTGCTCTATGTTATTCAATCTCGCTAGATATATAAACGAGTGAAAACGAGCCATGCTCAAAAATATCGAGTGATAACGAATCAATCGATTTAACTCGTGCTCGCTCGTTCCCGCTCGACGCCATTCTCACTGGGGGTTAGGGTTTGCTCCCACTTTTGTGACTGCCGAAGGCCAAAATTACTCGGTTAGTACCTGGTTAGGGTTAAGGTTTGGGTTAGTGGTTAGGGTTCGGGGGGGTGTGGGGGTGAGGAACAGAAGGATTCGC
Source organism: Favolaschia claudopus (assembly GCA_037176885.1). Lineage (NCBI taxonomy): Eukaryota > Fungi > Basidiomycota > Agaricomycetes > Agaricales > Mycenaceae > Favolaschia > Favolaschia claudopus. The sequence goes on from JAWWNJ010000113.1 coordinate 706,876, forward strand.
GCGAACGAGGCTTTAGAGTGCCAACCTGAGCGGCCCCGGCTTGGGGGACCCCCCGAGCGGAGCGAGGGAGGGGAGGGGACGCGAATGGTTGGTCCCCTTCGCGCAAATGAAGGACAAGGGTTTGGCACATGCCGAGCTTTGCCGGAATGATGGCCATCAACACAGCTCTCATAAAATTCCCTTATCGGGTGCGCACGTTGCGGCGGAATGCGCACAAGTCGGTGGGGGAGACCTGCTGAAAGGATCAGGAAACAGGCGATCTCCCTTCAGCCTATAAATAGAGTTAGCTCCTGACTAGTTACATTCACACCGGAAAAGAACAAAAGTCTATGATCACGTGATCGGCTGAATGACTTGCTGAAATGCCTGTTTTCCGCGCAGCTTTCTGCAGGCCTGCAGAAGCCTGCAGACTTCTTAAAAGTCTACGTGGTGGAAAGCGTGTCAAACGCGCTCCCAACAGAGTCAAACGCGCTCCCAACACAATAGAAAGTATTGATTTCCGCACTTTTCCGCAGATCAGTGGAAAGTTCCGTGGAAATCGAAGAAGTCAGCAAGTCATTCCTGAGCGTAGACTTTTGTTCTTTTCCGGTGTGCGCTGGTTCAATTCCACCGGGCAGGGTTCATATGGTATTTGACAGGTTTTTTTTGACGGAAGGTTCGTTCACTTTCACCGATCACCACTGTTCCATTCAAATTCCACGGTACGATGAGCCAGAGATTCAGCCACTCGCGTTCGGACTCGGTCAGTCCCAATACTTAGTTATACCCTCGACTCGCCTCTGCTTCAACTTCAGCTTGAAGACAGTCGGTTTACCTTTTCAACCGGCTTAGCAGCGAAACATGCTCGCATCTACGATCCTTCCAGTCATACGAAGACACCAAACCAAATTCTGTGGATTAATCCTGGTTCGAATCCAGGCTAGGTCGTCAGAAGAGATGGTCGCGAAACTTTTTCTTGTTCTGGACTCTAGATCTACGCTTCGAATTTTACTTACTGACTTGAATTCAACTCACACGTATCCTTCACGCATCAGGCACACATTGACAATTCCCCAGGCAGGCACTGTCCCGATTTCTCCGACAACCGTTCAGAGAAATTTTAAATCTGCCGAGTCGTGAATACATATCCTTCACGCGTCAATCACACCAGCATCTCCGCTCGCAATCACTGTCCTGTGTTCAGCGGAAATCTACTGTTGCTTACTATCCTGCTACGAGGCTATCCCCCATATCGAGATCGTCCAAATTCAGACCAAGCACCGAGGCCGGCATGACATCTACAACATCGGTTCCTTGAACTGAACGGACATATGCATCTCCTGGTTCGAATCCAGAGCAAGTCATAAGTTAGCACCGAGTTCCCTTTTTTTCATTCACTGCGTGGAGGTGGGTTTAATTTCTCGTCCTGCAATCAATGCAGGGCAGCCACATAGCTGACATCACTTTTGCAGCATTATCGACAAACTTCGCGCGAACACGGTACCAGCAGAAACTTTGCCACATTCCTTTGATCAACGATCGAGCGTCAGTGACACGCACGAGTGTCTGTCTTTAAATCCATCGACCAGAGCGCGCTCGAAAAACCAGCAGAAGAGTAGCTTCATTGCTAAACGAGCTAGAAGCTTACAAGGCTGTGACTCGTCGTTGGTTCAAATCCAACTTGCGAGTTATGAGGTATCCGGTGTCACTATTTTTGCCTATGCTCGTTACTCTATCCAGCAGCAAGATAACATTGTCTAAACTTGTTCAATTTTCAACCAGATAGAAGTTCAACGTTCAACTTGCTTCAACCATCAAATTGTTTCCGAACTGTTCCGAAGCAATGCCGAAGAATGTCACACCCGTCACACAACGGATCACTGCAAGTAGATCACCGGCACGCCGAAGTTGTTCTCCGACTCCACCACCATGGGCGACACGCTCTGCAGCGGCCTCGCCTACCTCTTCAGTTGTTGCTGTACGTCCAAACAACCCCAACCCAATCTCCCTCACCCACCTCACCCCCCCGCACAGGTTTCTGCACCAGCGCCGACCCCGGCTCCGACGGCTCAGGCTGGTGCTCCGGCTCGCGAAAGAGCGCCAAAGCCCGACGCGACCCCCGAGAAAAGGCGCTGAAACAAGAGTTCATGGACCGCGGATATCGCAAAGACGCTGTTTCCGGACGTATACACGTGGAAAACCAATCGCAGTCGGTGTTGATGGCTGCTGCTATAGGTCAGAGACCGAGTTCTGAGTCGACGCCGAGGCAGGGCAGCACGCCGAACGTCAACGAGCAGCACGCGATGGGTGCAGCGGGAAAGACACTCGGGGTAGACCCTCCTACATAAGCTAGTCGGCTCGCCTTTGTTTCTTTCGATATTCTAACATCATTCTTGGATTTAGGAAATGTGCCTGCATCCCTAGTTTCACAGCTCTCGCCTTTGGATTTTGCATAGGACGGAACTCTATATCATCGTTACGAACAAATATCATGCCTCTGGACCTTATCACCACCTCTATTCGCACAATTTATCGCATTTGACTATTCGCCACTTGGACAAGAGATCTCAAATCCGTCTCAACTTAGTGTGAGTAACAACAAACAATGAGTTCTCAACACAACACTCTGCAGCTTGGATTGCGACATCAAAAACTTCCCTTCCGCCGGCCCGCCAACCAGCGTCATTTGACAAGTTTTTTCCTACCACACAACCAGAAGACTCGCCCCCGCTCAAAATGCACTGATCACCCGACGAGTAGCCGCCTACAAATACACTCTCTCTGTCAACTTTCGTCATTCTCTACGGCGAATATGCTCCCTCTTCTCCAACTTGCCTTCCCCATTCTCATCCTCTCCCTCTGTCTCTCCCTACAAACGCAGGCTCAGACACCCCCCGCAACAGGAACCTTCCCTATCGTCCTCAACTCCACATCGCCTCTCACTCTGGCAATCAAACCAACATGTGGTTCTCTCGACTCGACGAACTTCACGCAGGTTAATGCTGGGATTGATTTGAATTCGATTAAGTGAGAGCATTTCCGCTGAACGAGATTCGGGTTGTCTTTTATTCACGTATACAAGAACGCTTGTAACGTTTGGCGATTCCTGGACTTCCACCGGAGGTACGCATTCATTATCTATTTTCTGGAAAATATTTCAACCCAACTCACTGCATCAATATTCTCCTCGCCTCACTTTCTATGATCTGCCTATGGATTTGAATTATTTTCAAAGCCAACGGCACCGTCCCCCTGCCCCCAGTCCTCCACCCACCCCTCCCCTCCGCCGGCGCCCGCAACTCGGAAAACCGCCGCGCCACAAACGGCTTCATGTGGAGCGAACGTCTCCAGATGGATCTTAATGCGAAATTGCTTGATGTGCGTTTCTCTCTCAGGTTTCTACTAATTCCATCTCAACTTCATTTGCCTTGGGAGACAGTACTCCTGGGGCGGCGCCATCATCGACAACTTCGCCTACAACACCACCACTCCGCTCAACGCCTCTGCCGTTCAACGCTCGGACTTTATCTCTCAAGCCGCGCTCTTTGCCCTGCAAGGTCGATTTTTGGATGCGTTGGTGCCGGAGGAGACGTTGTATACGGTGGGGTTTGGTATTAAGTAAGCGTTAATGCGTGGAGTTTCTCGCTGGATTTGATTCGTTTGTTTGTTAGTGATAATGGACAGTTCAGTATCGGTGAGCATAATCGACCACTGACAGTAATCCTGTCTCAATATTCTTTCTCTTTTTTCTCTGATGATCTGGCACGCAGCGGGTGGAGACATAGATATTGCAATTAACACCTACGTATGTCTTTCCCCTCTCCTTAACCAATTATCTTCAATTTCTTTAAACTGTACATATGCAGCTAACAAAACTCGCTGAACTCCAAGCAGCCGGTGCGAAGAACTTCCTCATCCACGGCGTAGGACACCTCCTTCCTGTCATCCTCTCCTTCTTACTCACTTGCCCTTCATCGTGCTTTATATTCACAGATGTACACTTCCCACTCCTTCACCACCACCCTCCAATCCCGCATCTTCGCCTACCTCGTCGACTCCCACTCCCAAAATTCCACCAACATCGCATTCGTCGACCTTCAACCCCTCTTCAGCGCCATCTCCGCCAGCCCCAGTGCATTCGGGTACACGGGAAACGCAACGTGCTTAATCAGCGCGACTACGATTGTTGGGGGGTGTGAGGAGCCGGATACGAGTGTTTTTTATATTCGTGAGTCATGGTGGTTATGCGTCGGTGTGAGTGAGGGAGAGAGAGAGAGAGCTGATTTTAGTTTGTTGTCATTTTGTAGCCGGCCACCCATCCATGACGACCCACGGGCTGATCAACGAATATACGCAGGCAGTGTTGAGGGAATGCGCCATCTAGGGCTCAGACGAGCGCAACATTGGCAGTATGAGGAAATCTTTTCTTTATAGTATTGTTTCGATACAACTTGTGAGCAATGCAGTCATCTATCACCGCAGTACGTGTACATACCATAGTCCATCCGGCCCGTCCATACAACCACCCAATCTCAATTCCATACAGTCCGCAGAAGAAATGAAAGACAAAACAAGACAGGAAAAGAAGATGACAAATCGATACCCAGTTTGATCCCTTTTAACTAGTAGAAACAGAAGCCGAAGCCAAGAGTCTTTCGACCCTGTCCATTGCGGTCTTCGCGCCGTCTAGGATGTGTTGCATGAAGGGGGTGTAGTTGCCGTCGTATGTCTAATTTGATGTCATCATTAGTGAGGATAGAGCATGTGAGTAAAGAAGAAGATTCACCTGGCTGATAGCATCGAAGTGCACGGCGCGCTTGTCGAATGCGATGTACATCGGAGGGTAACCAGCTAATAGTAGCGGGAGTGACGCGGCAAGTCTTGCTACTCGCCCGTTTCCATCCTGAAGATAGAGAGTAAGATTGAGTAATTTACACAGGGTCAACAAACAATTTGACGGTGATCATTTACGCACATCGAAAGGATGGCACCTGACCAGAACAAGATGCAGCCAGCTGGCCACAGCGAACGCGTTCGTCGTGTTTTTCAGGAGAGCCTGGTCATTCACGTCCATTTCAACAAGGAGCTCATTGAATTTTGAGACGAACCTTCGTAGATCTGCATATCGCAACAAGCTCAGAGTCCACCTTGAGATAAGGGCAGAATCTGACCCTCCCCTTGGGCTCATTCACATACACCGTCTGCCGAGTAATCGTACGGGTGTCACCCGGCGGGATATAGTATTGCCCATGGAATCGCGCCGTCGCCATCACTCTAGAATGAATGTCCGAGATCTTGTATGGTGTCAAGTCATGATGATGTCTTGCGATAAGATCAACTACATCGTAGGCCTGCATAATGGATGGGTTTTGATTCGCGTACTAAAGAATCCGAGGATGACTTACAGCGAGCGTGTCATGCAAGATGTCCCTTATAACGGATTCGTCTGCGATTTCGCTTTCTGGATGTACGTCGACTCGGCCTTCGACCACACCACGGCGAATCAGGTCTTCGGCAGACTTTTTCACTCGTCAGGTAAGATTCGCGGAATGCATGCTATAACGCTTACACTCTCAGTGATACGAAAGGTCTTCTCGATGTGATTCGTTTCGATGGCGCTGGCGAGCAGAAATCCACGATACTGCGCCGACCCCGGTCTGAAATGCGATTGCCATCGCTTGCGCAGATCTTCGTGGCCCGGCGGCATCGGTAGATAGGGAGGAAAACGGTGTTCCGCGGTGGCTTTCCAAGACTGAAAGGCTGGGACCAGAGGATTAAGCGACGCGCTGACATCGATGATATCACTTACTCGTCGTTGCCAAGTCCGACGCTGCAGCATCTACCGCCTCGACGTGCAGCTGGTCGTCCCACTTGTCGACCACTGAGTCGAGTTCGTTGTCCTGAATATCCATGTCCGCCAACTGAGCCTGAATCTAAAGGCGAAATTAAGTTCTCTAGGACTTTTGGAGACTGAAGCTCACTCACTTCTTGCCCAAGCTCGATAGCAGTCCCCATCGCGCCGAGGTCGTTGTACGCGGTCGCAAGACGAGCCTTCACGTAGACCATTTCCGAGCATTCATGATGCAGCTTCAACTGACTCTCATAGAAACGCGCGAGATCCTGCGGCTTCGCCGAGTCGGGCTCTCCCTTGACGAAATCCGGCCGTGTCTGATAAAGTGGGTCAGCGGGGGTGTAAGGCACGGCGGCGAGCAGTTCCGCATACGTTCAGCAACGGATGAGAGCCGGCGAGAGCGCCTGACATCGGGGGGCCGTCGGGACTGGTCGTGGTCGCAGACGAAGATGGAAATCGGACCTGCGGACCGAATAAAGCCGAGAACTTGAAAAATAGCCTGGTAATTCGAAGAACAATCTTCGAGAACTTGCCAGAAAGGCGTCATACGAGGGTTTTTCTCTCAGGTACAAGGCGAGTCGCATAATCTGCAAATATGATCTCTATTTTGGAGCTAACAATTAATTGCAAGGTACAGAGGAGCGATTATTAAGTTTCGACGATGAGAGTTATCGTTCTAACTTGGGGAAATGCCACAAAATTCGGCAGTTGGAAATGACATGATTCAGGCCGCCATCAATCCCATCGGCATCAAAAAGGCCAACAATTGCTGATGCGGCCACCAAACAAAGATACACAGCGCGCTCCTCCCCGCCCGCTGGTGCGCATGGCCCTGAGCCTTGCCCGTCACAGACTATATGCATCATAAATTTACCGGGGTCCTCATTGCGCGTGCCGGCCCCGGCAACCACGAGCAAGACAGGGTCTCTCCATCACTCCTTGATATAAGTTCCTGTGTGCAATGCCCGCGCAGAAGCCTTCAAGCTTCAAAATTGGTCAGGCCATCAGATTAACGCACGTATCCTCCGCTATACCAGTCCAGCACGTATCTCTTAAGACTTCTCTCCCCTCCCTCCTCTAACTAAGTAACTTAGACATCAAGGAGACAACTCACTTGTTATTTCATAGATCCTGCGGTATTGATACGTAAAATATAGAAGGTTAGGTCTGTGTTATACAAAAATCAGATTAGGTCGCGTTCCCAGCCTATGAGGCGCGTTGGAACGCGTCAAAAACACTTAATCGACGCGTTGCTTGGCTCTGCTATGCACTCGGAACCTTGTGCGGTCGCCGGCCTGATGATTGGCATCCGTGGGAAATGCCACCGATCATGCCCGCGATCATCCCATTTCGCGTGTTATTTCCAACTCCCAAATGCTCTCGGAAATGCGTGGCGATATTCAGATTCCAATTCAGCTGCTTTGAAAATTCGCAGCTCATCCAACACACCGCCCGAGCGCACAATCAAGTTGGTTGCCTCTTGTTCGGGGTCATGTCTGGGTATCCGTACGAATGGCAGGGATCAGGTAGTCCGAGGATGCGAAGCGCGGGGAGCGTCAACCGCACCAGGATGCTGGCCACCTCTTCCCCAGAATCCTCCTCCGTAGCGTAGAGAATGAGTTCGCGCAGATGAGGCCAAAACCAGGAGTTTGCCGCGTCTCAACTTCGCCTTCCCCACAAGCGAGTCGCGCCTTGAAGCTGACGAGCGTAGAGCATGAATGCAATATCTTCATGCATTCAGTAGCGTAGAGGCATCGGGCATCTATGTGCGTCAATTGTGTCCACGGCAACTGAATGGCGGCTGGTGCGAAAAGCTCTCCCAGAACAACGTGTGTTAGTTGGGGCCCATCAGTGAAAAGCTCGACTGCCACCTCCACTCTGCCATATGGCAGACGAGTAGGGCTCAGGTCCAACTGTTTCAGGAGCGGCATAGCGCCCTCGATGGTAAGCAACGATTCGAGGGGCATATGAACATCGAAATATTCCAGACGGTGAGAGTGGCCAATGATAGTATCAACAATTGGGTCAACATTGACGGTGATATGTTTGGTGGGCTGAGGGGACTCGAGGCGGATGGAAAGGGGACCCGGATCCGGAGCGAGACAGCCAGATGTTCAAAATATTTTGTATGTCCGCCACGCGAAGAGAATCATCCTCCGAGAGCTTGATTTCGACAGCTCTCCAGAGACTCGGAGTAGAGAATGCAATCGCTCGCCAGAGTCCACATATTTGACCCAACAACGAGGGTGAATGCAGTCCATGAAGCGGTGGACATTCTGGGTAGGTTGGGAGGAATTCTGTGAAGATTTCAGCTACAATCTCCGCCGGTAGCGATAAACGCAGGTGCCGCATGAATGTTCCTATGACGAACGAAAGTATTGTTAAATTTGAAACGAAGGCAGAAGAGCGCGGTAGAAGAAGACACGCTTACAATTGTTTCTATCCCTCAAATAAGCGGCTGTATCATTGGCCTGTTCAAAACCTTCTCTTGCAAGACCTGCAGAATGACGAGATACAAATAAGTATCTGCCACGTTGCGACTACGAATCTGAGATTGGTCGGTTCTCCGCGTCACATGGGGATGAGTGAAGACCAGGGTAAAGATAGAAGGACTTACAGCTAGCGCTACAGCAGAGGACGACGATAAGCCCGCAGTGAATGCCCTCCAGTCAACACGAACGTTGTGGGGTGGGACAAGTGATGCCGGCAAATGCCGAGCAGAAACTGATGTCATGTCATGACTACGCCGATCGGCTAACTCATACGTTGGCCGCTCCCGCCACGTCGATGTTGACGTCGACTTCCGACGACCCAGCGGCTGGCAAACGACATATCTAGGGTCTTTGTTAGGGTGAAGAAGGTGAAATTTGAGTTCCTTGCATCCGGATTTCCTTCCATCTTCCGCCTCTTGCGACAATAACTCGAGCTCGGCTGCAACAGTGTCACTGTGGCAGCAGCAAGTTATCATGTGTCCCCTAAGCTTTGTGCAGCACCGCTCGAATCCCCCTGTCTCTTTGGCCTTCTGAATCGGCTACGCTGGACAAACTGTCAAAGAACTGTATCGTTCACAACTTTTGGCGAGTTTTTTCACATCATCTGTTCGTGAATCGTCTCTAACGAGGTTGGTCACCAGGTGAATATAATTGCGTCCGAGTCGCGGGTTCTGAACTCTCACTCTGAGGACAGAGTTCGAGTAGGCGTTGCGGAGGTTCACCCTGTAATATACATTTTCTACTATATACATCGTAAAGCTATTAACCTTTGAAGCTAGGAATAATTTTGAGCCGCTACCTGGCGACATATCGAGTCGATTTTTCATAGTCCTGTGAGATATTCATGTGTAAAGTCCGTGAACAAGTCCGTCGTGAATCGTCATCCCCACATCCAGTCCGTCTCCGATCAAGTCCTTCGCCATCCCCACACTGGGAACGTCTCAGGGTCCGCAATCCATCCTTCAAGCACCCGCGCCTCATCCGAATCAGGCGGACGAAAATCCCTCGCCCGACATGCCCACTCACAAAACTGCTCAACATCCCGCAGAGCACCATACCCCATCGCAATAGCATCCAGATGCTTCCCATAATCCAGCATCTCCAAGCCCTCCGCCTCGATAAGCGCAACCGCTCGCTTGTGCACGTCGATCAGAGCCTGTTGTGGAATCGTCGAATTGAGGCACCAGGCCTCGAATGACGGGAGTTCCTTCCAGACTGTTTCCAGCTCCGTACGCGCGGCATCGCTTCGGGATGTCAACGCTGCCGGTCGGGCGCAGAATTCGCAACGGCAGGAGAAGTTGTACAAAGACTTTAGCTGGGCCCGCCGCTCGCTTCGGCTGATTGTGGGCGGGACGTAGGCGACGGTGATTTCGTCGCCGGCTTCGATTGGGCGAAGGGCAACCAGGGAAAGTGAGAACGACGCTGCATCCCATTGCCACCGCGCATTTGGACCACAGCTGGGAATGAAATTGTAAGTATCGAACGGTGAGGAAAAATCTTGAAAAACAATCGCACCTGTGATTACACCGACTGATGTTCAAAAAGATTCCCCGATGCGTCGGAAGCTCGGGATGGGGTCCTCCAGGGACGTTGAGGGTAATTCCGATCGAGTTCGTGCGCATAATGCCCACGAGCATATCGCACTCCGACGCCGGCTTGCAGTTGGCCAGTTCCATGAAGTTTGCCACCGCATCAGGAGACAAACGATGAAGGAGCGCGGTGTAGAAATCCACCTCTGCGTGGCTCTGCAATGCGATGATGTAGGGCACAACGATCATGGGCCGTTCCACAGCAATAATGCCACCCACGGGGACGTTCTGCGCCGCAAACATACCCAATCCGTGCTTGTCGTCCCCTCGGCGAATGGAAAACGTGGCACCTCTCGGAGGTGAAACAGGCGGAGAAGGCATGAATTCGGGGAGAAGACTCTTCACCCCGACGTCGAGCAGGGTGGCAGTCTGGTCGAAAGTGTCGGCATAGACGATGTTATGGAAGCAGTAGGCGCGGTTTTCAAGGTGGCCAGCGAGGTCAAAATACGGTGAGTCAAGGTTCGGATTTGAGCGGATGTTAGCGTTCATCTCGGCGCAGAACTCGAGAGGCGGCGGCCGACATCGGTTGCGTTTCAAGTAAGATGTGGAGCCTGAGGCAGCTTTGGAGTCTCTAGGTGGAGACGAGGGCGCTGTAGCGGAAGGCATAGTGGAGTTGGGTGAGTTGGAGTTGTATCACACGACGGTTTATAGCAAAGTGGAGAGGGTCCCAGCATGTTCTTGCCACCCCAATACAGGCGACCGAAGCATTCAAAGACAGAAATATAACAAAGCGAGCGTCCACGCTGCCGAAAATTGAACATGAGGCACCGCTTTGTCGGTCAGTGCCGGCAATTCACATGAAAATTCAAACCCCGCTTTTTACAATCCCTGCCGCTAATCGCGTAGCGCTGACAGAGACTGCACCGAACACGCGTGTTTTGCAAGTGTTTTATGTTATTTGATAGTGAATCGAAATCCCTGTCAGGAAGTCGAAGGCCAGAAAAGGCATGTTCCAAGTGTTTTCCCGCGCACCAAGTCCAAGCGAAGTGATGAATTACAGGAAGAGACCCCAAAGCTGAACATGTAACGCTCGATAAAAATATTAAAGCCTCCCGCATTGGGTACCACGATCACTTCATAGCCGACTACGGCGGCCAGAGGAGGCTAGAATCTCCTCTTGCTTCCCTCGTGCAAACATGCCCACTGCGCAGATTCCGGTGCTGACACTGTTGAGCGCCAAGTATGCTAAAAAACAGCTCGAACATCCGTGAACCTCCTGACCATGGACATCCGCGGAATCATCTCCAGATATTTCAAACTCGCGTGATGACAAGGACGCGCGACGCTGAAAGGAGATCAGTCAATCTCCAAAATTGGCACTAACGTTGGTAGAGACGGACCATCCGCACCGAAACCTCCAACCGCCGATTCCAGTGTATCCCAAATAGCAGCTTCCATATCCGAATGCGCCTCACGAATTCGGAATGGTTCGTGATGTCGAAAGAAGACCACGCGAGACTCAGACCTAAAGCGGTCGAACATAGAAGTGATGGTGGGGGATTGTTCTGGCTGGTCGATGCGCAGAGCACAGACACGAATGTGAACGCAAGCTCGTAGAATGACTTTAACTGCCTCGGAGATGAGGATGATCTCCTCTTCGGCCAATATGCGTGCGCCAAACGTAAAGTCGAGAGAGAGGTGGGTCAAAGCGGGTAGCGAAAACGCCGGCCATGACGTCCATTCTTCCCAAATGTTCACCACTGTAAGGTGAGTGACCTCGCTGAAGAACGGTGCTTCAAAGTGAGGCTCGGGCGATCTCAGGACCCCATGCCAAGCCGCGAGCTTTCTGGGCCGCAGGGCCTCAAGAGTGTAGGACAGGGGCGTCGAGGCTGGACCAGAAGGCGACATAGGTAAAAACCAGGTCGTGAGGTTCTGTATGCCGGAGCAAATCGACGTTACTCTCCCGACTTGATCCAGAGGCATGTCGTACAGGATGCACAGTGATTTAACATGAGTCGAAAAGAAGACCGCCGTTTTAGTTGTCGATGTTTCCAGAGTGCGTAGGAATTTGTTTGTTGTGCGCTGCCGGTACAGGTAGACGGTTTCGTAGAGGATAGGTTCGATCCTATGAAACTAGTATGAGCCCCTTCACTTGGAGAAATATCGGCACCTTCACGCACCAGCTTTCAACGAGGTGGGAGACCAGAACCAGTCTCAGTGCCGTTCTCTTTTCTTTTCGGGCCGCCGTTTCAAAAATTATTCGCAGTATGTCGAGAACGAGGACCGCATCCTGGGAGGGCATTCATGAACGTGGAGAGAAAAACAAGGGGGCGGCGACGCCGCTCGTGTTTTATCCGGCCTCTAAAACCTTAAATTTGATTTTGATATTTCAGAGATGTCATGATGTCCGCGGAGATCTATGGAGTTGAGGAACTCAGCAAGACGATCTGCAAATGCCAAAAAGACGCTAGGGAAATATATACGCTCCATGTGCGGCATTGGCGGTCGTCTTGGTAAGTCATTGGCCAAGAGCTAAACTCGCGGTTTTTTTTGGGGGCAAACATTGTAGCAGACAAGGCGAGATGTTCTTACTTGGATTTTCGAAAGCCTTTTGAGCGGATCTCAGCTTGAAATACCAGCGATGTGCGGCCGCGGAGCTACCCCGAAGCCAGAGCCTATGTGTATCAGCTCCTCAGGTACGAACATAGACAAAATGACCAAGTGAGAGCTCCTGTGATCAGGTTACTAGCCTTTACTAGCGCAGCTCCGAGGGGAGGGTGAAGCCGGTTACGGTTGTACTATTGCCCTTTAGTTTCTCTCCACTTGAGTGACAAGGACTTGGTACACGAGGGTGAGCGTCAGGATGGAGGCGAAAAAAAGGCCACCCGGTACCGGTGGTGGCGGCCTGATGATCTCCCGCGTTGCTCGTGAACATAGACGGTGGCGGAAGCACTGCGCCACACCGCAGTGAAGTCAAAAATGGACCGTTTCAGCCGCGGGCATGTGCAGATAGAAAAACAGAGCATACTGACCTCAGACAATGAGATCATACATCAGCAGCATTGCCCGAACCCGCAAAACCGGTTCAACATCCACCGAGTCGACCGCACAAAGTGATACGCGAAAGCAGCAGAGGGTGAATTGACGGTACTGGTAATCCGAGGACAGAATAGTTGATTTGTGTTGGAAATCGAGGTTGCGGAGTCGTTTTATTCAGAGAATCTTTCTCGCAATGAATGAATGAAAATGGAACGGAATAGTAGATCAAGAACCGTCGCTTTTGAGGTTGTTTCGCGGTTCCGGGTGTGGAGAACTAGGCCGAGATGCCGACATTGTTAACATCTGGAATTTGCATTCGAGAGACGTTCCGATTATGATCCTCGAACAGCGCCGCTCAGCGGAACAACGCTAAGATCAGAAAACTCTGCTCGGCGCACCAAATCAGATGTGGTGTAAAGAATCCCTAAGAGACGATGGAGATGATATATCACCCTCTTTATAAAATTGCGCCTGTCCGAAGCTTTTGAAACTCCGCTCGGTTATCAGCTTCCACACCGTTTCATATCAAACTCTCACGCTCCCTTTTTGTCCGTCTCTCCTCCTGCTCTCTACGTCTTCCCAGTGCACTCCAGTATGGACACCCAACTGCTATTTTACGCGCGCCTTTGGCGCAGTCTTGAAGCGCCTGTACACGTAGTCATTGCAATACATCCGACTTTCTCACAATACCACTGCGCTCGAATCCGTGTCTTCCGACCCCCAACTGCCCTCGCATACCGAGCTCTTTCTCAATGGCTGCCTCGGAAGACGAGACCGAAGCTGAATATCACCGTCGCCTGCGACGAACCGCGCAAAGACTGCGGAGACAAAACGAGACCTTGGCTGAGCATGAGCAGCACCGCAACGCCAACTCTGCTGCTCGGCGTGTGGCTCGGACCAATTTGGTTCACTCGGGAGAGGTTCAGAGTCAATGGTGGGACCGTGTCTCGGCTCTAAACAAGTCCCAAATTGCGGAGCCTCTTCGCCTTCGATGGAATAGGAACTGTAAAATATGTGGGATAAAGGTGCGTGTGTTGCAACTATCCCATTTCCAATAATAATGAAAAATCAAGGCTCTCACTGGCGAGAGAATACACGACAAATGCTTCGTTTGTGGGCCTAAGGGTCGTTACAATGTACCGCTCCTTCCGCCCTATCCAACTGAGTGGGACACATTTATCAACAACCGAAAGACCGCAGGTTTATCTCGCAAATTGAACAACATTGTTACGCTCACCGCAATTGCTGTTGAGGATGGCAGCTTCATGAAATTCGGACCCGGAATTTCCGCCGTTACTCTGGAAGGTGGGAGAACGTATCATCGAATCCTACCTGTAAATGAGGGACAGCACGCCCTTCGTTGGTTCATCTACGATCCCGACGCACTTTTCAACCGTGGCGCAGATTTCGACATTCCCGCAGCATGGATTACTGCTCTGCTCGCGGGCTTAAACCGAATTAACCCGTTCATACAGAAATTACAAGACATGAAATCATCTGCCGACAACTCCGACATCGCTCTCCATCTCGAGCATTCGGACGCATCTGCTCGAGAAATTGCTGCTATCATCTCTCTCGCTCCCGCCTCTGAGCCTTCCCGCAGGAAATTGGTTATCCAGCGCAAAGGAAACGACAAACCCATTTATCTTGACGTCCTTTCGCCGTATATAGAACCACTACACTATCTCCTTCTATTGCCTCACGGTACAATGGGATGGTCCACCTCTTTGCAAACACATGACGGCGCCAAATTCAGCCAAGCCAGGTGGTATCGATCACGTTTCTTCTTGAATGGTCCCCAAATGTCAATATTTTCGCGTCTAACAGGTATGTTGACTCGAAATTGCTGTTCCAATTTTACTGATGTCTCCAGGGGAATGGCTGGTGGACGCTTGGAGCTCAGTGGAGGAAGCGAGACTTACCTATATTCGTCAGAATCAGCACTCCGATCCTGATGAAGAGGAATTTCTGAGTGTTGAAGGCGACGATGATCCGGCTGACAACATCCGCTTGCCCTCATCATTTGTGCATTCACCTGCGTGGTCAGCCGCGAATATCTCTGATTGTTTAGCGCTGCGTAAAGCTCTTGGGCCGGTCACACTCTTCATCACGTTCACGACAAATCCTCGCTGGCCAGAAATTACTTCCCAGTTGTCACCTGGACAAACTGCGAACGATCGACCTGACTTAATTGTTCGAGTTTTTCAGCAGTACCTTTCTTTACTGATGAAGGACATTCGCGAAAACTTTGGTCCCATTCTCTATCACATTCGTGTCACCGAATTCCAGAAACGTGGTCTTCCCCACGAACACATCGCAGTCGCGTTGAAGAACGTTCCGAGGACTCCAAATGAAATCAACAAATTTTTAAGCGCCGAATTACCGCGCTCCTCTGGACCGCTCCGCGACGCGGTCAAGAGCCATATGACTCACGTTCATGACCCTAATAAACAATATCACCGTTGCGGCTGGCCTAAAAAATGTCAGTATGGATTTCCGAAACCCGTGAAAGGCGATTCATCTTTCGACGAACGCGGTTCGTTTTTTGATTCAGTCGACCCATACTCAATATTCAACTAACAAATTCCTAGGTTACTTTCAACATCGTCGGCGTGACCCCGAGGACGCACTCATTGTTTCCCATATCCCTTTTCTCATTCTCAAGTACGACTGTCACATCAACGTTGAATTCTCAACTGGAGTTCAACTCTTCCAATATTTATTCAAATACTTCTTCAAACCCGTTGATCAGGCAAATTGGGCGGTGACTGTGCACTCGAACTCTGGAAATGCTCCGACTCGAAGGCCTGTTGATGAGATTCGAGACTATCAGCGCGGCCGATACCTCTCGAGCATTGAAGCTGCAACACGACTCGCTTCGTTTCACATTACCGAAAAGCACCCCGGCGTGAAGCGTCTACCTGTGCACCTTCCTGGTCGACAGTATGGTCAGATGGCACGGAAGAACGGCTCGCAATCGGATGCCACTCTATTGATCAGATATTTGGCGCGTCCCAAACATCATTTACTTGACAGTCTCACTTATGTTGAATTCGGATCGCAAACCCGCATGGAAAAACACGATCCAACAACACCTATGCATCCTCTTCAAATCTTAGAAGATGAGTTTCCTGGCCGACCGCGACAACGGATACGATTTTATGACGATGGACATATTGGGGTGTGCCGTATTCAGATGGTATATCCTCGACATGGGGATGTATTTTATCTACGCGCTCTGTTGCTCCATCGAAGCGCCAGGGACTGGGTTGAGCTTCGAACCGTCGACGGAGTAATATACGGCACATTTCAAGAAGCTGCCCGGGCTCTCGGCCTTTTCGACAATCGGGACGAAGGAATAATGGCTTTCGAGGAACTTCTTGAATTCGGAGCTCCACCTTCCCAGCTACGATGGATTTTTGCGCTGCTGGCTGTTGAAGGCACTCCTGCATTAACTATTTGGGAAGCTCACGAAGAAAGCCTCGGCGCCGACATCAGAGATCGTTTGTTGCGCGATACCCAGTCACCCAGTCCAGCTTTGATTCGCAATGAACTGTTATTGGCAATCCAAAGTCTTCTTCGCGGCCTCGGAAAATCCCTCTCTGACATTGGTCTTCCCGAGCCTGTTGAACCGCAACATGAAGTCGAAGCTGAACTATTGCGCTGGAATGGAGATCCGACAGACTTATGTTCATTCAAGGACGCACTTACGGATGAACAGGTGAGATATTGACCCGTTTTCGTTCCCAACTCCAGATGAATCAATATTGCAGCGTGCGATTTACGATCGAATAATTCATCGGCTGAGGATGAATGATCCTCACCCTGTTCATATCGACGGCAGAGCAGGACGGGGTAAGACCTATGTCCTCTATCCAATCATCGGAGCGCTTCGAAAAGCAAATCAAATCATCTTACTGTCAGCGTCTTCTGCCTTTGCTGCGAAGAATTATCCTGGCGGCCGAACGACACACTATCTGTATGGAATCCCGGTGGATGAGTATAATCCGCACCTTGAATCATTCATTGGCCCTCGCAGCGACCGCGCTCAACTGTTACTAGCAGCAAAATGTCATGTTATCGACGAGATTGGCGGATTACATTTTAAAGCTTTCGACTGCGCTGACAGATTGATGCGAAGTCTCACTGGCTTGGACTGTGTCTGGGGCGGGAGGATGCTAATCACTGTTGGAGATTTTCGTCAGGTGCGTCAGTTATATCTACTCAATTTGCGTACGGTTGGCCAGATTGTGTAGGTTGCTCCGGTTGTTCGATTTGGAGGTCGAACCGCGATATGTCAAGCTTCCATTAGAACTCGACCAATCTTCAATCGCTTCGAAGTTCTCCAGTTGAACAACTCGATGCGACAACGAGATGATCCAGTGTTTTCATCATTTCTTGACTCAATTGGCGACGACTACGAGCATAACTTCATCGATCTTGGGCGACTCAACCACACTGGATCCATTGCTCAACTCACCGACTTTGTTTTTCCTCCCTCAGTGACCATGGACCCTTCGGCATGCATGAATCGAGCCATCCTCTCGCCTTATAATCAATTTGTTGACGAGTTCAACTCGACAATTCTTGCCCGTGTACCAGGCAACTCATATTGCTATGTGAGTAGGGATGCCATCGAGGATGACCTCCAGGGCTCGAATGAAGCTGTGTTCGACGACCCAGAGTTTCTAAACTCACTACGGGAACCGGGCATACCTCCCCATGAATTGATTCTCAAGGTTGGTGTGATATGCCGATTTACACGCAATTTCGATGCATCGCGGGGTTTAACCAAAAATACTCGGGTTATCGTACGAACACTTCTACGCCACTCTGTAGAAGTGGAGACTATTTCTTCGATAGTTGCTGGGAAGGAGATGGAAGCGGTATTATTTGAAATTCATAACCTATGGCAGTGACGCTAAATATTTACTGTTCTAGACGAGACTTCACGTTCCGCGAATCAATTTTCATTTCCAACCACATGGGTTCAACTTCGTCGTTCATCGCAAGCAAATTCCTCTCGCACTTTGCTACGCGACGACGTTCAATGGGTGTCAAGGTTTAACGGTTCAAAAATTGGGAATTGACCTCCGCCGGCCAGTCTTTTCGCATGGTCAACTATATTCGGCAATGACCCGAGTTCCAAGTGCCGAAAACGTATTGATTCTTAAGTACCCAGATGATAGCTCCACTAGCACTACCAATATTGTATGGAGAGAGCTTTTACTCTAAATCATCATTTAACACTTTCATCTTCATGCTCATGCCAAAAGTGGGAGACGGCGCGAAGCGCCGTCGACCGCTTGTACAGCACCTAAGATGGATCATTACTGTCACCTCAGGGCTCCAACTTGCGGTGTACGAACATAGATCGCAAAAAGCAGATGGTGGTCGTGGTGCAAGTTAGTGAGTCACTGTGACCGTGTGACTCCGATCAGGGCGGTGCACGCCATTTATCCTTCGTCCACGTCGGCAAGATGTCTTCGCAGCACCATCCCTCATTTGCCCTCTCCGGCGACGAGACTGCTCGATATTCTCAATGAAATACGCTTCCCGCAAGTACGTCGATCTCATCCTCCAGGTATCGTCGAAATGGGCGAGCTGGGATCCTCCTCATCTGATCGAGGTGAGCAAGAGGTCCAAGCGGCTTGCATGACTCGAATATTCAGCGGAAGCTGATCGATCACGGTAGGTGGGGGATTACGGGACAATTGACAAAGAAACCGGGCTATTCCAAAAAGATGGAAATATCTACACTGACCCGGCCACAGCGAAATTGTGTGTGGATCACCCGCCCGATACTAGAGCGCCGGATGAGGTGATGGTGGTGTGCTCGCAGACAGAGAAAAAGCGTGATTTTAGTTTGGGTCCAGAGATGTACGTGCTGTTCCTTTTTTCCCTTCGTAAATCCACCCTGCTCTGACGATGTTTCGCCAGTAATATCCCTGGAATTGCGGAAGCTTCGATCAAAGGTCAATGGAAATTCAAGTCGGGCAAGACCGGCGCGCTCCTAGTCATGGCCCAACCTCGTAGCTCGATCATCTCAGGGGGAGCTCTGTTCAGCAAATTAATCGATACCCCGTCCCTCAAAGATAAATACCTCGTCACTGAAACCGTGGCTTGTCATGCATATAGTCTCTATCTCTCCAGCAAAAGTAAGTGCGCAGTTGAAATTAGATTATAGTACAACAAAGTTGAACCAAAACATGTTAGTGGACGACGTCATATCCCTGGCCCTCGTCGCGAAAACGCCGCTTCCAGTCTCGCCGCTGGTGTCAGCTGGAGGCGAAATTAGCGCCACGTGGTGGAGCCAGACAGGCTCCGGCGTTTTTCGCCACGGCTGCGCCGAACGGGGAACTTACAGCTTCACTCCACTATTTGCATTGAAGCGTCTCAGGAAGATCAGTTTTGTTCGGTATAGAGGGGAACCTACGCCGGAAGAACGGGCAGAAGATATGTGAGTTTCAGACTCGAGCGTGCTTTGAATCTTTCCCTTTAGATTGATAAAGAAACAACGTTGACACATCTTATGTTTAAGGTGGGACTCTGAGCCGGAGGGTCCTTGGGGTCCACTCGACGAGGACGGCGAGGAAGACGTTTTCCAGGATACGGTACGCTTCCTTTTGTCAGGTAGATTGAATGCATTGAATGTTGATGCCGATCATCTGCAGGTTCACGACTGACGGGGTTACCTCGACCTAGGGCAAAACATCCATACTTACCGTGAGCCGACTTGAAAGTCTGACTTCTCACTATGGACGATTGATAGAAATTTAAAGGAATGGATAGCGCACGGCCCGCGTACAGCTTAGACTAATTAAAGAGCGATGTAAGGTATTATGGGAAACGGAAACACGAGGAAGGATGAGAGCATCTGGAGAAAAGAACGCCACATCAGTGACCCAAGAAATACAAGGTAGAAAGAAAAAACGCACAGCAACGACGAAGGCTAAAGAGAATCCAAACTTGATCAGTCGTCATCCACAATACGACGCCTCTTCGCCGCCCTCGAATTCTCCTCACCAACATACCCCTTCTGGCACGCACCAAAATGATTCACATACTCCTTCATAACCCCAAATCCCTTCTCGCACAATTTACATCCGAACTCTGGTGCCGCCGCACCCGCACCCGTGGCATGCTTATCAACTATATGGCGCCCGAGAGAGCTAACGAGCATTGCGGTCGGGCAGGCGGGACATGTACATTTGCTGCGCTGGTTGCTGCGGCCAGTCGTACTAGCAGCAGCGAGATCATCGAGATGTTCGTGCTTGATGTGCATGTCGAGACTCGCGCGAGTCGCCTCTACGAGGTGAGCACAGTCGGGGAACGGACACGCGATGCGGTGGGATTCGTCGGCGGTGTCGTGCATGTTGTGCGTGGGCGTGACGAAGTCGGCGGCGATGAAGGGGAATTTGAGGATGAGGTGGAGGAGGGAGGATTGCATCCATTCGGGCGCGTTGCGGTACGAGGTGGTCGAAGTAATTCTGATAGAGACAATGAGTGAGTGGCAAAGAAAGAAGCAAAGATTTGAAATGACGAACGATGAGCGCTGAAGGAGGAGGCCACGGAGAGCTGCTTCGGTCAGAGTTCTGAAGGTGGGTTGCAAAGAAAGAGATGAACGAGTGATAACGGGAGTGAAGAGTATAGAACGCACCGAGTATTCTTCAGTTGAGCAACCAAAGCCTTGTCTTCCCTGCGACCAAAGGGTTAGAATGTAAATGTGAAAGAACCGGAAACGAACATACTCAAAGTGCGCAGGATCGGTGGATGGGCGGGGACTATGGAGGAAATGAGACAACGATGACAATGGATGAAAAATGCATACTGTTGAGCAATCCGGTTCTGGATCGTACCCCCAACTAAAATCAACGTATCAGATTTTGCGAGTGGCCTGTGCGCGGTCTCGACAGCGAGCTTGGCAGGGAATTTGGGAGCTCCGGCTCTGCACCGACAGAAATAAGAGGAGTAAGGCAAAACAAAAGATTCTACTACGCACGGTGGAACGAACGCAAACTGGAAAGCCGTCTCCGGAACCGCAGTCAGTTCACCGGGCATGGCACGCTGACCCTCGACCCAGGAATTCAAAAGCGACACTTCTCCGCCAAGAGCCTCGGTGGCACGATCTCTTTCGAATTGTTCGTCGTCCGAATCGTAATCGGTGCACAAGGCAGGGAGCTGAGAAGCCGAAACCTGAGGGTCCGCCGAAGGACGTTCGAACCAGTCGAAAGAACGTCGCGAGCCGGGAGACCCAGAGAGACTCCCAAGCTCAACGGGGTAGAGGCGGGGAGTGATCGGGATCTCCGACTTCGTTGGAGTGGCAGGCTGCTCGCAGTCGCAGTCGTCGTGCGGGCCGTGGTGGCATTGCGTGAGAGTGGGTTTCTCGGCCTTAAGTTTGAACCATGAGTATCCCGAACTGAGAAGGTCGAGGTGTTAGTGCAGGGAACGCCGAAGAAATAGGGTGGCATGAAACGTACATAGAACGCGCATCGCTTTCGTCAAGGGCATTAATCATTCGAAGCTCCCCACCAGGGGAACTGTGAGCAAGGCTGAGTCCAGAGCAAGATTGTAGGGAGCGAAGGGACTCACGCGGCATTGCTGTGTTCGGTAGACATGAGGAAACGTGGAAGGAGCGTAAAGGAAGTTCGTGCAACGGAAAGAGTACCGAAATTCGTAGAGAGATAAAGTGGGTGGAAAGGTAGAAACACCTTGTGTGCTGCGTCCTTTTATACCCTGGCAGAAGGTCGATCAACCTCCCATTGTTCTCGGGGAAGCGGCCCTTTGATATCCAAAATAGGCAAAGCCCGAATCCAAAGCGTCAATCGCTTGGGCCCTTCCACCATTGTGCGTGTATGCGGTGCAGTTCCATTGAATTGTGAGGTGCCTTGGTGGCATCGAATAAGTATTGTAAGCTTTTGTGTCAAGAGTTGTCCGAGGTCGACGCACTGGTGGCTCACTGTGGCTGCAGTGGGCCAGTGGCACACCGCTTGAATTCGAAGCGTTCTAGCTTGCTGAGGCATGGCAGGAGCTTCGAGTATATTATAGAAGCAACATTGAACAGTTTTGCTCAATTCCAAGGCGGAATACATTCGCTTTGACAAAAGAAGGTTTTGTGAAGGATGAAAGAGGAGCAAACCGGTTTTCTCCGGAGTCCGAAGTGACCCGAAGGTGATGCGCCTGATGCGGAGTTACGGCATTCAGGCCCTCGCTTTGATCCATGGCTCATAAATTCGCTGCATGTATGCATCGCGCTCGGCATTGACATGTAGGTATTACTACGTCTCTATATCAGATCCAAATATTTTCAAAGCGCTTGCGAGAGAGCTAGAACGGGAGACGGCATCCGAATCTCGAAGACATAAGTAAAACTAATGTTGACAAAAATGCTTTTCTGTTCGCTAAACAAGATAAAGGGCTCCCAAAATTCCTATCGTGACTTTCGTCTTGAGTTTCAGCTTGTGAATCAGGCGCTTTTTTGTACCAGAGAGGAAAACTGTATCCGAGGACGAAAGTCAGGAAGATACTGAAGTACTCACTGCCTCCACCTTACAGATTCAAAGTCAGAGGTTAAAATACATTCACGATGATTATATTGCAATAAGATATGTACACGGTTCGGTTCGCAATTTGTGAATATCGGTGCAGCGAGGCCTGCGTCCGAGACTTGTACCACTGCAAAGCCTAGCGAATATTTCAACGGAGGTGTCTAGATACATCAGGCAAACCTACATTCCGTCTCGGATCACTTCTTCCCGCACGTCTGGATGCTCTCTCTGAAGGGCTTCGTAGCATCAGCCGGGGCATCACCCATCTGAACCGCAGCCCAAATTGGCCACTGCCACGGCGCACCCCAACCTCCCGGGCACTGGTCGTAATAATCAAATCCAGCCATCCCGGCGACCTTAGGGTGAGCCTTGGTAATATTCGCAAGGATAGGGTGCAGATCGCTAAGCGGGAAAGTGCCGGTGTTGAAATCGTGCGAGCTGGCCATGCCAATGGTGAAGCGGGCTGGAGCCCAACCGTTGGCGACGGCCGCCTCGAACAGTTTCTCGGTCAGGGCGCCGGTGCCGTAGAACTGGGCGTTATACCAAGCGATATCAGAGCCGACTTCTTTCTCCAGGTCCGTGTAGCTGAAGGAACTGAGGTTTATTCCGCCTGCGAGGGCAGTTGCGACGGGGGCGAGCGTGATGATGAAGTTCTTCCCGAAGTCGGCGCGCAATCTACGGATGAGTTTGACCGTGGTGGCTAACGTGATGGCGTCGTTCTCGATATCGAGGTCGATGCCGTCGAATTTCCGATTGGTGATGAGGGTATGCAGGGGAGCGTAAAGCGCTTCGAATTTCGAGGCGTCGTTGAGCAGGTGGAAACCGGCGCGCAAGAACATGGACACAGGTACACCCGCTTTCTGCACCTGCTTCATCTCGTTCCAAACAAAATCGAGCTTTGGGTCGTTCGGTTTCCAGATGCTGTCGACGCCGGCGTTGATCTTCACGGTATTGTTGGCGAGGATCGTGAAGGTTCCGAGAAGGACGTTGGTAGCGTAGATAGGACGCGTGCTATTAACGATCTGGGCGATGTGGACGTGGTTGTTGACTGCAAGCGGCGAGCCGTAGTACTGCACAATGCGCTTTGGTGGATTCGCAGAGGCGGCTCGAGAAACCTCAGAAGAAGAAGGCGCAGGGCCGGCGAGGGTCGGACCGTCGTCATGAACAGTAAGAGGCCTGTCAGCCAAGTGGTGGTGGCGAAATACATCTAGGTTGGGGCTTGGTGAGGAGGGCACGGCCGTTGAAGTCGAATCACTCACTAGGTTGAATCGTCAAATGTGTGAGTGGGTAAGACGTTGGAAGAAATAAAGTTGGGATGAGTCGACGCAAATGAGGGGGTTTATAAGTAAGTGTTGCGGTCAAGCTGTTTGTTATTATATACCTTCCCGGCAATTGAAACATGACACATAATGGGACTCCATGGATCCACGAGCCATCAAGACTCCGGGATTTGCGATGCTGATCCTTGAATTCACCCTGCCCACCGCAAATCCAACGCAAATCGTTGGCAAAATCGCTTCCCGCGACGCGCCGCCGTAAAGTTCGTGCGTTTCTGGGCCAGCATCTCTCCACTTTTATGTGACATGGTTGTGCCAAGGTTGCAAGCTAAGGTTTTCCGCCGATTTCTCTGAAAAGCCTGCGGTCGTTTCAAAGTGTGGCAGTGGGTGATTGTGTATGATGAGAAGTTTGGGTCCTTGACGTCATGGTGACCAAATACCATCTGATGCCGCCGGGCGTTGCCAGGGGCGCCGCCTGGCTCCGCACACACCAACGATTCCCCGCCGCGGCGGCCGCACGGGAACTTGAAGTTCCAAAGGAAGTTCACACTGAACGTTGCCAGCAACTCACCAGGTTGTTGTCAAAAAACAAGTTAAACTCCGATTCTTCCGCTACATCGGTGGTGGTGATTTCACAATCTTACCATTCAATTATAAGTAAACCTCAAAGTCAAAAGAAGGGAATCCTTGCACTAAGTAGGTCTAACTCGATATTCAGCCCATGTCCGCCCAATACGGACCGACACAGACCGCTGAAAAGATACAGGTCGACACACAACATACATCACCAGCGTAATTGAAAGAGTATGGGTTGAGAATGGTGGCTGGCGTCAATTTTGGGATGCCCACAAATCGGGGTGCATGTATTCAGAGTGAGCATCGGAGAGTCGAATAGATTCTGACGGATTTATGAGTTGAAATGAACTTGTAGTATGCCGGAGACGTACCGTCAATATTCCCCGACTGGCGAAACCTAATGACCGCCTCCGCCAACACCCAAAAGTCCTGTCCACAATAGGCTCCCTGCTGCCAGTCGACGATATGGTTGCCATGCCGCAGTGAAACGAGCCGTGGGTTGACACGGATTGGAGTAGCTGGTGGAAGTTGCTCATAGCGCTGTCCCAGGTTGACAACCACTTGTAAGCTCTTGCAAGCGTGCAGTATTTGTCGAATGATATTGCTAGCTCGGGGGACCCAGTATCCACCAATGTGGGTTAGGCGGGGAAGGAGCGCAAGATTGCGCACTCTTTCCACATTGCGAACCGGCCAGGAGCCGATTTGGAAGTGGGTGAGTTGCGAAAAGAAGCTATGGCTCGGAGGAAAATTGCGGAAGAAGGTCTCCTCCAATTCGACGTAGAGGCGTGTGGGTTGTAATTGTGTATGAACAAGCCTTATGGAATCGACTGGGCTGTACCGAAGCTCCAGCCTCTCGACACCGGTACAAGGGCGACGAATATCTCATTGTAGACTTGAATGATCATGAGATTTCGCACTGCTGCAGCAAAAAATGAGGGTGGCTTTGTGTCCGTAGCACGCTGCAACGCGTTCCAAGTGAAGATGGGAAAATGTTCCGATTTAAATGTGAATTCCAGGGGTACGATTATGGTGCGATATAGAAAAGGTTCAGCCCTTCGAAACGTGGATTAGGTTGCGTATAATTTGGAGAGTGAGAGATAGAATATACCATTCCTTCACGCGCCATGCGACGAGTAAGAGTTTTTAGATGGAACGAGGATGAGTCAGTGCGCAGATTTCGAATATTTCGCGTTCGAGATCTGGAGGCAATGCGGACTCGGAGACGTCAGTTTGGGACATCAAAGCGAAGGATGGATCGAGGCCTGAAACCGTAGAGCTTTGGTTCAGCTCGTGCAGCACGACTCGTCGTTGACTGGTCTCGTCGTTTGAGAGCAAGGAATGGCCGGTCCGGTCCACGCGTTTTTGATGATTGATGATCGATGATCATCCGGTGATCTCCGAGTCCGCAAAAAATTTGGCGAGTCTCGGCTCCCAATTTTTTGCCTCGACCTTCCTCGACCTTCTCCCCGTCGTCCTCGTCGTCCTCATCCTACAATGGTCGCCCTCGTTCAACGTCCCGCTCCCGCCTTCAAGGCCCCCACCGTCGTCGACGGCCTTTTCGAGGACGTGTCTTTGTCGGATTACCTTGGCCAATGGTGTGTCGAGGCGACTATCGCCATAATTGACGTTTCTGACGCGGCGTACGCTGTATATAGGGTCGTCCTTCTCTTCTACCCCATGTATGTCGCGTCGCCTCTTTGAGTTTTTCGCGGAAAATCTGACGAGTGGCTCAGGGATTTCACTTTCGTCTGCCCCACGGTGAGGGGCTCCCGCATCGGAGGCGCGAACCCGTCATCTCATCCAGCTCTAGGAAATCCTCGCTTTCAACGATGCGTTACCCGCTTTGAAGGAGATTAACACGGTCGTCCTCGGTGCGTGATGACATTGTTTCTCGCGTCTGACAATCACTTACAATATATATCATCCAGGCATCTCAACAGACTCTCAGTTCTCCCACCTCGCATGGTCTACGCAGCCCCGCAAGCAAGGCGGTCTCGGCCCCGACCTCAAGCTTCCTTTGGTGGCAGACAGGAACATGAAAATCTCGCGCGACTACGGCGTGCTGCTCGAGGACGAGGGTATTGCGCTTCGTGGCCTGTTCATCATTGATCCCAAGGGCATCCTGCGGTGCGTTCTTCCTTCCGTCTCATTTCTCTTCTATTATCATCATCATACTGACTGCAACACAGTCAAATCACGGTCAACGACCTCCCTGTCGGCCGCTCCGTCGAGGAGACCACCCGTCTCATCAAGGCCTTCCAGTTCACCGTAAGCCTTCTGTGTATATGACTTGTGTAATTAGTGCCGACCTAACCTTCGTGTTTCGTCAGGACCAATACGGCGAAGTCTGCCCTGCGAACTGGACCGAAGGGGGCAAAACCATCAAAGCCGACCCGAAAGGCTCCCTCGAATACTTCGCCGCCAACGGGGAGAAAGCGACCAACGGCACCAATGGCGTTTCGAATGGTGTTCCTGCTAAGCGCCAGCGTACGGAGTAGGCGGCATCCGCTCGCTCGCCGTTGCGTGAAATAGAATCTTGGGCAAATCTGAATTTCATTGGAATATCCTAGTACCTTGCATATTATCTTCGCATATACATACTTACCCTTACTCAGTCACTTTACATTCCCGTTACTTCCTAGACTCACACATAGAAGTAGAAAGCACACAAATCCTCCGCAATCCGACAATGGCGATTCTATACTTTCTTCAGCGGTTTGTGTGAACCAACGGACTGCGCAACCAACATGAAGCAAACCGACATAAATCACTTGATTAAGTGCGGATTCAATTTCCCAAGTCAAGTGGGTTGGGCGAAGGATGGACGCCTCAGTAATTAAAGTGATGCCACGTTTCTTTTTTCCGCGCAAGTTGGGACTCATGTTCCTCGTACCTTGAACAGACGACACGACAGCCTCGGTGACATGCCCTTCGGGTGGATTAAGTGTATTCGAAATTTAGGTTCGTGAGTTCGTCCCATTCAATTCAATTTTCAGGCTGAGTTATTACAGTAAGTACATACATGAATTCAACCTGTATTTTCGACCTGTAATCTTTCGGTCATGCTCTGGTAAGGTCATGGGTGATATACGTCCACTGCTGCCGCTCTTTATCATCACAGTTTGTACAACGACGAATGTTTTCTGGATTTGATACCGGGCTTGGGATTCACTCTAACGTTTCGTTTCTTACATGCCTTACGTCCCTTGAACACTGATTCAATTCGAAGGAGCGAATATTTACGTGGGAAATTACGTCAGGACGCGCCGCAGCTCGCGACTCAAGGCAGTGACTCGTTAACTCCGGGCTTATTGTTCTTTCCCTTCTTTTGTTCTCGTTCTGGACGTCCTTCTTTTCTGGTGCTTGAAATAGGACCCCCTCCTCCCTCCGACTGCTGATACTCCCCACCAATGTCGCGGTACCGCGAAATCGCCAACGCCTACCCCCCTGGCGCTTATCACCCTTCTGGTTACCTCCACGAAGGCTTCCGGACTACTTTGAAGGCTCCCTTCCCGGCAGAACTCTGCGGTCTCGTTATCAAAAATCTCGACCGCTCAGCCAACCAATTTACCCTCTTACAATGCTCCCTCGTCTCACACGCGTTCCTCCATTTCAGCCGTTCCGTCCTCTACTCTTTCGTAGAGATTCACCCCTACTACGTGAATCTCGTGAACAGGCTCGTTGGGAAGACTATACGACCATACGTCCGCGATGTTGAGATCATTGTTCCCCAGAACGACCCGACATGGATCGAAAATACCCTCCCCACCCTTCTCGCGCAGCTTCCCAACCTCACCACAGTCAGAATCTGCCATGATTCCTTTAGCGAGGCGCCGCTCCTGGAGTGGTGGCGGGAGGCCGAGACAGAAGGCGAAAAACACCCTACCTTCGCTGATCCTGCGAGCTGCAATCTTCGCCGCGATCACATATTTCTGGGGCTCGAATCACAACCCATTTTACGTCTCGCCATACACCCCTTTCGCGAAACTGGAGACCGTCCATTTCTGGTCTCCATCCATGAATGCGCCGATTTTCACTCAACATATCACCCCGTTACTTCCGTCCGGAACGCACATCCATACCCTTCATCTCGGGCTCCATCCCACGCTGGACTCGGACTACGATCAGTTACAGGCTGGCTTTGCGGCATTGAAGTCGGATGGACTCGAACACCTTCGCGTCCTGCATCTCCGCTTCCCCACCAGAGTCACCTGTCTCTCGCACTACCCTTCGGTGCTGCGCTTACCGAACCTCCGCATGCTTCGTCTAGTTGGGAACAAGTCCCTTCTCCACATCGCCACCAACGCGTCGCATCTGGTAGTGAATCTGCTGAACGTGCCAAGCCTGGAGGAGGTGGAGATCGTGTTCGACGAGCCGACTGGGACTGGGGGGTGTGAATGTCAGTGCCAGGAGTGCCACTCGAGACTTATAGATGTCGGGACGGATGAGGAGATGTTGACGAAGGCGGCCTTGGAAAGTTTGGAGAAGACGCTGCGAGCGCTGCCGGAATTCAAGGAACTACGTGTAAGGGATGCCTCTGTTTTGTCGGCATGAAGATTGGGGGAATGAATTGAGGTGAGTGGTGCTTTACTTTTTTACTCTTTGAAGAAGAGAATTCTTACATAAATACAGGCGTATCCTACTATTGATAGTCAGACAAATGAAATGCCTACGAGGTAAATTGGTGCCACGGAGGCGTCGTGTTCCTTTTTCTTCTTGGTTTTTCTTTTTTTCTTGGTTCAATCTAAGTATATAACAAGTCCCATTGACATTGTTCACTTACACCATAATAATATGCGTCCTCTGCATCTCTCCTCTCATGTTCGCACAAAGACTTCGAAATGTATCGACTTCCTGTCTGTTCGAGCTTGGATTGCCACGAGCCAACCACGAGCAAGTTCCTTTGAAAAAATCGAATGCCGTATCATTTGCGTATCATTCTTTTCTTGCAAAACATGAATACTCGAATCCAAACCTGCCATCAAATACCGGTTAACCCGCAATATTCAATATTCAATCAGACCAAGGCCAAAAGTAATTCCGAATCCCAAATTCAACCAGTTCCCCTTTTCGGCGCGTCAATGCCGGGCGCTCCATCAGTCAATAGGCACAAAGAGACGATCGCCGCGATTCGGATCAGCGCTATGAGATTCATCTTTTGCTGCTGACGCTGACGATGCCGCCTCCTGGGCGCAACCTTGCGTTGAATGTACGTACCGCGTTCGACCGTGAATACTTCAAAACATTCTATCTATCCCACTTCGAAGCCCTGAAGATGTTCCTCCTGCCTTGCCTACGGTGATGACTCCTAAATCGACACGACGTCACTCAAATTCCACATACATTTCGCACCACCACCTGCTTGACGTGCTCGAAGCTTATCGATATCTCAGCTCTGGTATGAGCATCCCTAGCCCTATTTTTGGAAATCTCCAGGCGCTTACAGGGACTGGGGATATTTTTCCCTTATAAAAATACTGCTTCCCGTTGTATTGGGCTCGCTTCAGGAAGAATTCTTGTGAATCCTCACGTGGCTTTGTGCAATGCTGGTCACTCATTCGAAGTCTCACTCATCTTTGCCACTAGTCTACTTCAAGCCATCTTCTAGTAAGATTGGAATTTCTTGAACTCTTCTCATCTCTTCGTTGCTGTTCCCAAATTGTTCCGGACGCCTTCCGTGGTCTATTCTTTCTTGCAAAAGAAATCATCTGCTATCGCTCTGGATCCCAATAACCTCCTAACTTTTGCCGAGTCGGCTGAGGTTCCACATGCTTTTCATGCTCTGCACCTTCTGGTAGCTCATTCATCTTGTGCCGAGCGACAGCTGAGTATGCACTCTGGCGCAAATCATGTGCAGTGATTGAATGCATGGGAGTCCTTAGGCCATTCATGAAAACACCGGGTCCGCATCACCCTCGCCCAGCCGAGTAATGGGCTAACCTGTCGCGCTCGGTGTTTCCCGTCTACGGGCTTCAGTACTTCATGGGAGCGAAGTAAGCTGTGAGTTACGGACTCAGAAAGTCCTGTGGCGCTGACCCACATTCTCTCGCAGGACGGAGGGCAACCCGAATTGTAAAATCATAGTCTATCTGTACTTACTGCGGTGCGTGTAATATTCAAGACGCCGGGTCCGCATCACCTTCCTGCCGTGGCGATGAGGGCCCGATGCCCGCCTTGCTGAGGACGGAATACCACCGAGGACGTTCCGGTGTAAAAAATGCGCGAATCCGAGGATGGACGGGTACTATTAATTATGTGGCACTGGTTGTGAGTGCTCGTTCACAACAACTTTCCGCGGCATCGCTCATGCACCGCCCGCTGGCAGCGGTAGAAGGCAGCGCGAGTCGCGAACCATGCTCCAATCGTCAATGTGGGGCGGAAGATATGGGATTCTTTTACACCATGCCATCCACAAGACCCGAGGCATTCATACAAACTGGGCGTCTCACCGAAGGCTTGAGTAGTCACCATCGTGGTTGACCGCCGCAGTTTTGGCGCGCTATACGACTCGCCACCAAGGTGCGCCACCTGCTTTCACGCGTGGACTCAAGGGATGAACTTACCTACCCCAGGTACTTCCTTCAATCAGTTTCCTTCCATTGTGTGCCAGTTCTGTCGACAGTGGGAGGACAGTTGATACACCATTCCCAGCGGCGTCGTCTTTCTCATTCGCTATTGTAACAAACTCCAAATTCAGAGGCAGTAGAAGGTCGACCTTTCGCCGGCATGGCCGCCTAATATCAGAATTCTCGACCTGTTCAGGAGCACTTCTCTCATGCCACTTTGGATGCAAACGGTATTTCGTTTATCTGCAAGGGGCAATCCGGTTTTTTTCGTAGTCTCCGGGTGCGTTGCGTCCCTGACCCCGATCATCAGCTGAGGCATGATTCGGTTCTGGATTTGGGGTGATGAGCCCAAATATTGCTATAAATTCCACATACAAATGGCTAATTTTCGCATCGGCGCCAAGTCGGTGCACATCGCGTCACACCTTGCTTGGCTTCTATCGATTAAACCACCATGACCAGCACCACCGACGTTCCAGTCCACGAAACGTTCCAACTGGGAGAGGCCACTGTCCCGCGCCTCTGGACAGGACTTTGGCAACTTTCCAGCAACGCTTGGGGGACGGCTCCTGTATCGAAGATTAGACAGGCGATGGGACGCCATGTTGACAGTGGATACACGACATTCGGTCAATTGGTCAAATTCTCATTGATCTGACGCTGACGATTATTTTCTAGACATGGTACGTGTATTGCCCCGTCTCGCGCATATTCGCACCTAATTAATCGCCATTGAACTTGAAATCACCCCAACTTGTAGGGTGAGTATTCTACGATGCGCAATATCTACATATTCTGATCGGCTATACGTCGCATCGTAGCTGACCACTACGGGAGCGCTGAGTTGATCTTCGTAAGTGATGTCGGCGCCAGACGGCGTTCCGAACAACTACTAACGAAAGTTCGGGCTACTTGAATGTCAGGGCCAATTCCGCTCCTCCCTCAAGTCCCCCGAGTCCGTCTTTGGTGCTACAAAGTGGTGCGTATTCAAGCCTACCGTCGTTTCCCAGGAGACGGTGGAGGCTGCGATACGCCAGCGCATAGAGCGGATGCAAACCGACCGAGTTGATTTGCTTCAGGTTTGTTTGATATCTGGCGGCGGAAATTCTTTCTCACTCACTGGCTCATTCGCACGCCTAGTTTCATTGGCAAGACTATGAGAATCCCGACTATCTTAAAGCGATCGAAATCATGATGCAACTGAAAGCTCGAGGCCTCATCCGGAACATTGGACTGTGCAATTTCGACGCTGTGCGTACCACCGAAATCTGCTCCCGGTTTCCGGCGGCCATTGTCTCGAACCAGATCCCCGTGCGTCATCATCATCTTATTGCTTGCGCATTTGCCCACATCTCTGTGGCCAGTTTTCAGTCGTGGATACCCGAGCACTTTACGCCCTGAAAGACGTGTGTAACAAGTATGGTATCAAAGCATTGACGTATGGAACTCTGGTTAGTTGCCTTGCTGTTCGTCCGCGTTCGTGAATCTTGAAAGCTCCTTGACTCCAGTGCGGCGGATTTCTCGCAGAAAAGTGGATAGGCTCGTCTGAGCCAGACCACTACTCAGGGTCCCTCAATCCTTCTCAACGCAAAGTTCTGTTTCTCCTTGGTTACCGGCCAGCTTGCACTAGACTGATTTTATCGTTCCATCCAGTATCTGGATATGATTGTAAAGGCCTGGGGAAGCTGGGCATTATTCCAAGAGTTGTTGGTTGCACTCCACAAGGTCGCTCAACGCCACAACGTGAATGTTTCCAACGTCGCGACGCGCTGGGTTCTCGATCACTCGTTCGTCGGCGCGGTTATCGTAGGTAAGCAAGCGTACTTGCCCGCTAGATTTCTTCGTCTGTACCGTCATATTCCTGTTTATCATCTTCCCCTTGCTTTTGAACTCAAAGCCGCGGCTGAATTACATACGTTTTGCTTCCTCTTCAGGTGCCCGGCTCGGATGCTCTGAGTATCCATCAGACAACCTCAAGGTCTATGACTTGGTCTTAACAGATGAAGACCGTCTCGACATCCAAAATGTATTGAATCGCAGCTCTGGGCGAAAGCTTATTGAGACCATTGGTGACTGTGGCGCGGAATATCGTTGACTGGGGTTTGATTTTCTCTATTTGCTCAAACCATGGTGGAATTGGCATAGAGTCTGGAATTCGGTCGCCAGTCAATGTTGCATGCAATATTTTTGAATCGTTATCCCTAGGTATTACTAAAACGCTATCGCCGCTCCGTTAGACGTGAATGACGAGATATCACCGGACTGTCACCAACGACGGACCTTGATCATACAGGCAGCTGGCAGCGCACAACCGTCTCACCGGCGAATTATTTGAAGACATACGTTGAATGTCTTGCTATTTTGGGAATAGCACTCAGTAATGATGCATTCATGCCGCGGTGTCAGCCGAAGGTATCCACTGCTGAGACCTAGATGAAACTGCGCCTCATCGGTTTGTATGTTTGTACTGAAATTGTTCCCACTCTCGAGCTTGGTAGTTGAGTAGGAGATCGAAATTTCGAGGGTGAGGGTCTCATTTGATAAAAAACGGCGGAAAGCCTTTCAAACGTTAAGTGTGCATTCATCTTCAGCGGGAAAAATCATTGCTAAAATTGTGTTCAATGCGGGTCGGAGCACGATAATAAACGCCGTCTTCGGCCATGGAGGTGCGAGTAGGAGAAGTATCGAATATTTTGAGAATAACCTTCGACCTGACCAGCGGTGTCCGCGCGCGTGAAATCAAGATGTGGAGACTACCAAGTAGAGTACTTGAACCTGTTTTCGCGATGAAACTCAAGATCCATCACCGACTTGCGCTACCCAGTCATCAAAGTCCATCAAACCGAACATGTTTAGAAGATCTACGAAGGATCCACGCCGTCATCCGGCGATCACAATTCCGCGAAATCACAGAAGATCACTGACCTTCGTTCTAACTTCTTGGGCTGCACGGTGTAAGTACTCTGTAGCGAGGCTCACCTCGAAGAGCCACTAACTAGCGACACTGATTTATGAGGGAGGATTTCGGTGATGTGGATCGAAGGTCAGGTACTGAGGCTCATTTGCTCATGGTCCCTACAAGTTCGGCGATCTAATCAGTGCGCGTAACGAATTCGAGGATGATATTCTGTTCACCGGTCATCTTAGAAGAGCGGCAGAATTCATTCAAGGTGCCTGTCGATCTCCTCAAGAGTGATGCACAGGGTAGATTGCCGGGGGGCGGTAAACGTTGCTATCAGTATTCGAACAATTGTGTACTTGCCGCTTTCAATGTCATTCTCAGCTCCGATTTGCCGTCGCCAATCCTCTATACAAGTAATTCAGTCTGTGTCTCACCACATAGAAATAGGCGGCGGCTTCCTTGTATCAGTAGCAAATGATTTGGTTACACAGTGGCTGGTAATACAAAACTCAACTGCGGCCGGGCCATTCTGCTTGCCTTGTGATGAGCCACGTCGGAAATAACGGTGGCGAGGATGTTGCTCTCAACTGAGCTAAACAAGCGGGAAATCGTCCATGTGATATGGCAAGGGACTCGGGAGGGAGAAAAAGAGTTTGACCTCAAATTTATCCACTTATGCTCATGAATCATGATACTCAAACATAAATGTTTATCAGGGGCGGTAGTTTGCAGCCCGATTGCAATTTATGCGGCCGCTGGTTCTCCGGCCGTCTGAAAGCAACCTGAAGCTCAATACTTAGATTAATTCAGGGCAGAGGGACAAGCGGGATCGGTCGATCTTACGGTCGCATTACACCCAGCTGCGGCCTACGAAGCAATCAGTTCATCGCGGCCGCAAAACGAAGATCGCTTTCGGTATCTCTGCCTTATACTTCAATGTAAGATATCATGATGAGACATTACCAACGAGCCCGCCTAAAAACGGATAAACGGTAAGAATAGTCTGTGCAGTGGCGATTATGCAGCGAGGACGCGCGGCGAGCTTTCTCGCCGATAAACTCCCCACGATCTCCGTGGAAGAACTGAATACAGACGCTGAGATATATCATCCATCTCGGTGACTGCAGACATTTTGGTTGAAAATTATTCCATCGCCGGACCCGATGCCCGAGTACATCGGAACGCCAAGTTCCAGCAAGAAAGAAAACAAAAAGCTTACAGGAATGCAAGATTCATCATTCAAAGTCTCCCCGTCCGCTTCGCCTTTTGCCTTCCATTTTCATGCATTGGCAAACAAAACGAGGAATGAAGTACGGCGATCAAAGCCCTCAGGTTTTTCAATTATTATTGGAGCCGGCGTTGCAAAAAGTTTCCGGACTTCTCCTTGTGGGAACCGGGGGCAACCCCGAATCTTTCGGCCAGGGGAATTTGAACTCCGCTCGTTCCTAACTTGAGCTATAGTCAGCCGGATGTCAAAAGGTCCGGAAAGGAATGTGAAACCACTATAAATTTCCACCCTCCTGCGACACGTCTTACCTTTTCCCCCCTCCCGAAGCCCTTTTCAAATTTCGTACCATAATGTGCTCACCAGAGAACCCTACGTTCCAGCAACGCGTTGGCCATGTGTAAGTTGTTCACTGGAAGAATACTTATCCTTTCCTCAATCGATTGAATGTACAGGAACATGATGGCAGACGTTGTATTGGTTAATGCTAGTGTAGAAGAGTGGGTTAGCGCCTCGGATGACTGTAAGCATGGGCTCACCGTTATCAATTATCTAGTTTAAGAGCGATTCTGCGTGCCATGCTATCATCAAAAACCCCCGGCCTCGTCGCCTCATTCCTCACGTCAACTCGTGCGCGTCTGCACCAGCGGGTGTGGAACGGCTCGGTTCATGACGCTGAGAACACTCTAGACTCGATCAGCGATCTCTTTCCATCTGACGATGAAGATAGTCCTACACCACAGCTGCTTGCACGTCTTTCCCGTGCACGAATGCTCTATGGTTCCGGCCTTGGATTCTCCGGTCTCTCACATCTTGTGGCCGTGGTACGGTCCACCATTGGACGTCGCTGGCCGCTCGAGTATGGCGGTCCGGATGCACATTTAATTGTGCCGCCCCGAACATCGGCTTTTCGGCCGTTCCGCCCTTCTTTAGGTGTTTCCGGCACTTTCCGCCCCATTCTCACCGGCGACTTTAAAAGGGGCGGAGAATTGTTCCGCCCTTTTGCAACTTCGACCCCGCCCCTTTTACAACTACATCCGCCCTCTTTTGCGGGAGTCAATTTTTGCTGTGAAAATTGAGCACCGACCTCTGCTTGAATTCTTAGCAGTTAATCTGACTTGAACCCTTTGGTCAGTCGCATTGTATTTCGAGTTCAACACGGATTGCGTCCGAGTCTACGGTCTGGTTGACTTCCGAGTCTCAAAATTCAAAGCCTAGTTCGCAAGGTAGTACAAGGTGCTCCTGAGTCGCGTCTTCTGTCGCTGGTAGATCTCAAGATCATTCATATCCGGTTCTGTGATTTACTTGGTTCGGTTTGGATCATGCAGAGTCAAATTTATATGAATTATGGCCGTTCCTGATACAGGATTCCGTCCAGTCAATCCCGAATGGACCTGTTTTGTTCGCTGGAAGATTTTTCAAACATTGGTTGACTCAGAGCTCGGTGGCCGTCAAGTTTCACTAAACTCTTGAATTACAGGTATGAATTCAATTCAAAATCAACCCTGACTTCCTCTTGGTCTCGTATATGATAAACCATGTGTACAGTTCACCCTCGCGGACCACCATCCGCCGCCATCTGTCAGCAATCAAGTCTACTACAATTTTGTTGTAAGTCTTGGTTGGTTCGAAATGTATAGTCACTGTTCTAAAGATTCGTACTAGTAGTAGCGCGAGCTTGGATCGACGGACATCATCATCGCTCTTTTCTAAGCTTGCTGGCATGATCATATTGATTCCGTCCTTCGACACTGGCTTGTAGTCTGATGCATCCAACAGGAAGTACAATTCGCCCACATGCACTGGTGACCACATGCTCGTAGAACGAACACCTTCAATTCTACACACGCCAAATCTATGCTGTTTTATCGAACTCTGGAAAGCACCACTTCTTGGCAAAGCTCCATACACTCAACTGCAAGATTTTGGCTCTATAAGTGAACTGTATTCATTGAACTCATCATTCGAAATCTCTCGAAGATAATTTACTATACTCCAATTCTAGCAATTTGGATCTGTGAAAGAAAGGAGATTTCGGAATACGCTGCCTGAGGCACGACAATACAGATTGAAAGGCAGTCACAATCATTACTGTACAGCGAGAATTCGATATTCGTTGAATAAGAGCTCACACGAATAAGG
Source organism: Favolaschia claudopus (assembly GCA_037176885.1). Classification (NCBI taxonomy): domain Eukaryota; kingdom Fungi; phylum Basidiomycota; class Agaricomycetes; order Agaricales; family Mycenaceae; genus Favolaschia; species Favolaschia claudopus. The sequence goes on from JAWWNJ010000113.1 coordinate 744,002, forward strand.
ACAAGTTGAGCAGACTTACTGTACAGTCTGTAATAGGACCCAGATAGGACCTTCCGTTCAGCTGCTGCAACAAGTCTCAGTGAGACAGCTGCCTGGCATGAATCTGAAACGGAACAGATATTAGCAACTGTACGAGAAAGAGTGAGCCTGATTGTGAACACCTTGTATTGCGACTCGAATGATCTACTTGCATCATTAGAGCTACTAAGCATAACTTCAACAGAACAGTTGAATTTTCGGAGTTCACTCAACACCGGTTTCGTGTTAAATTGGCATAAATCACCTGTTCAACCATGCAAGCTTAGGACTCTACGATTTTCAGAGTATAAATTGACTCACCAAAAAAGGGCGGGCGAAACTATGAAAGGGGCGGGGAAGAGGTTGCAAAAGGGGCGGAACAATTCTCCGCCCCATTTAGAGTCCTCGGTGATGAAAGGTGCGGAAGGTGCCGAAAACACTCAAAAGAAGGGCGGAACGGCCGAAAAGCCGATGTTCGGGGCGGCACAATTAAATGTGCATCCGGACCGCCATACTCGAGGGGAAAATAACAGATACACTGGTCATGGTTGATGCTGATATCGCACAAGGGTTGCAGGTAATATCTTTGCTCAGAAAACCGTTGCGATTTTCAATGCTCCGACAGGCCTGCAGAGAAGAGATCCAGGGAGGTGGGGTAGTGGACTACGCAGCGGGGCGAGCTGTTTTGGAGGAATTGACATCGGTGCTGGAGGAGAGCGAGAAAGACGTAGAGGCATGGGGAGGAGAGTATCCGTTTGAACGCGGGTTGTTCAGTGTCCGAGACTTCAAGTTGTAGCTGTTATTTGTGTTTTTCTTTCTTGTTGTGTTATCTGGAATCATGTTATGATATATAGATATTCAATCACGAATTTCATTCGAGACGCAGGGGGCTATCAGTGTATCTTCTCGATGCCTCGAGTCTGTCACTCACTGAAGTAACAGATTGAGGCCCGGACATTCTAGCGCGATTGTAAGGTTTTGTTGATTCCGGTCTTTTTGCAAAGACCGGGGAGCATTCTACGCGGCAAATGACACGACGGGATCGGTACAGTGCTCTGTATAATGCGAGCTGAGTATTCATCTCGTAGGATAAAGAGATCTGAATGCAGCCAGAACCTCACCCTCTAGGTCAGTAACTATTCTACAACACCCGCGACGGTCTTCCACTTAATACCCTGTTGGGAGATTGCCGTGGCGACATTTGGCCAGATGAACGGAGATACCCAGAACCGATTTGCGAGGTCGGAGCAGTCAACCATATCATCTGTATCATCATATCATACGTCCAGTGAGATACGAGAGTTACTCAACCAGCTTGGGGCAACTTGACGCCGAATGTAGATCCAGACTGATCAGGTCACGGCGACCGCGTCTGTTCGCGATACCAGCACAATCGATTTTTGTTGAGTGTCCAAGTATGGTATTGTTATTTGGATCCAATAGCCCGGTAGCTGACGTCGGCAACCAGAAGTTTGAGGAACCCTGAAGCGTTACGCCGGGGCCAAGATATACATAGTTTGTGGTTAATTGCGGTGAGCAAGTGAAAGCCCGATAAAAACTTAACAGCGGGAGGAATTCATGCGGAGATTGAATCTCAGCTCAAGTTGACCCAAGAACTGACAACTTGAGGACTGGAGGATCCAATAACTGAAACCCGGTTACCGTACCTAGCAAGTTTACATTTGCAGTCGCCTGTCAAATTGACGAACCAGTCTAAGCCGCTCTCTTGAAGCAGCTAGATAGCTCAACCAAAACATTTAAGCACACAAACAAGGCTGAGATGAAGGAATGGACGATTTTGCCGGATGGTGGAAAGATGGTGGTCGAGAACAAGCAGTGTCACATGTGTGACGTAACGGTCAATGTGATGGCCGACGCGGCTGTTGCTGCAAGCTCTCTCCTGTATCCAACCTGTATCTGCCCACCACAACAGGGTACTGCCTTTGACTCGACATTCTTCATGGCGTGGCCATGGCCACCCCTCCTCTTCCTTTTCGCTTTCTTCACGCTTGTTCTCGCGCAACAATCTCGTTTTTCGGGCAAGACATGTAGAATCATGCCTTTGGGAGGTACTTATCTCGCGTTTATTTCGCGCAATATGCGCTTGCTTCTGAGGAAACAACCCCAGCATCCATCACCTTTGGCGTTGGGAGTACAGACGGAAATGGCTATCGTGCAAAACTGTTCGACCTTCTCACCGCAGACGGAAATAACATCACCATGGTCGGCTCTCAGAAAGGCGGAACATCGCCCAATCCGGACAATGAGGGCTATCCCGGCTTTGTCATAGCAGAGGTAGACGACAAGGCCAAGACTGCAATGGATGTCCAGTTGCCTAGCATCGTCACTCTGCTCGTCGGGACGAACGACATGTTACAAGATATCGACGTCGGTGATGCCCCCGCTCGCCTCACGAAGTTAATCCAAGACGTCCTCGATGCGCCTCCCCTAACCCTCGTCGTCGTCTCCACACTACCACCGAATGCAAACGCCGCCGCCAACGCCCGCATCAACACTTACAACACCGCGCTCCCAGACGTCGTCCAGGGCTTCGTGAGCCGCGGTCGTTCTGTTGTTTTGGTAGACTCGCACGTGGAAGTCGCTGTTGACGACCTTGTAGATGGCACGCATCCGAATGACGCTGCCTATGCGCGGATGGCTCTGGTGTTCTATAATGGTATCCAGCAGGCGTTCAGCAACAATTGGATTTTCGACGTCGAGCCATTGCCAGGGAGTACACCTAGCTCCAGCGTTACAGTTGAGCGTCCGACTTCCACACCATCACCATCACCATCCTTTCCACTCACCGGCAGTCGTGGGCTCTCAACGAGCCTGCCTTCGCCCGTCGCCTCCGCTTTCTCGCCCTCTGAGCCCACTCCGAATTCCTCGCAGGTCTTGTTGGGGGCCCATCGCATGTTGTTTTCACTTGTGAATTTGTGGTTTGGCTTGGGGCTTCTGCTCTGATCCTGAAGGCACGTACATTTTTTCTTCAGGGACGCTCCGTTCTCATTCCGATTGTCGGTATGGAAAACTAGATTTACTCTCTGCGTATACACGCCACACAGAGGCCGTCTCCTCGAGCACGTTTTTGCGTGCGCGTTTTTCTGGCTTCAGTCGAGTTCACGCTGTGTTGCCGTCCACTGGAACTGCTTCAGCTGCGACGAAGGTATACCGCGGTTATATATCTAGTGAAAATATCCCGATATTCTCTATCCGCATGCGCCTCATTTCCGTGTGTGGATATTACGAGAGGTCAATGAGGCGCACAAGAAAGGGATTTAGCTTGATGTGTGTTTTTTTGCACGACACTTTCCCATCTGCCTCGAGTTGCCTATTTGTTTGATTCCATGCATGGGAGGGATTCTGACATCTGTTTGTTTATGCCAAATCGGCTGAATTTGAATGGACCGACTCTCGTTACGAGGCCGAATGGCATTTTGTCGCTGACGGTGGCACCCGAATTTGCCTCGCAGTCTATCCGTACTCCCGGTCTACGAGCAAATAAAGCGTTTCCAAATTGAACTTGCCGAACAGGCGGATCCGCTCAGTGCGGGTCTCGGCCTTTGACACAACCGCCCACGGTCGGTGACGTCATAACTTTCTTCTCCAACCACCATGTCGACCAGACAAAGAAATGCAGCTTCCGAGACGTCCAGCGAATCTGGGACGCCAAAGATCATCCAAGCCGGTCGCTATGCAGCAGAAACCGCGATCTCCACGTTCCACGCTCTCAACGACGCCGAATCACACCACATTCCCGGGGCACCGTATTCCACCGTTCGCCACACCCGTCCGTGGGTTTACTACCAGGGAATTTCGACGGTTGTGCCCGTATCCATCCTTGGGATGACTCCTCTGCCCTCCGGTCGGATTATCACTCTCCAGCGACGCGGTTGGCGAACCGGTTTACTTGGATGGCAAATTGGTGGCTGGTTAGGCGGTACCATTGGGAAAGAGTTGGATGTTACCCCTGCATCTCTGGGGCATTGGTCGACAGTGGATTCGAAGAAGCGTGCACAGTATGATAAAGAGATTCAGCAGTTACTGGATTTACCGCATGGACCCGGCGGCCCCAAAGAGCACTGCGTCCTCGAAACAGATTTCGTACACATTCCCGTCGCAGCGGGAGACGGCTACTTTCGGTTGCTGATCAAACAAAAATCCGGTCCCGGCTCAAGCAAAATACTAGCATCCACCGCCTCCTTCCGCGTTGGCTCCCTCTCCCTCAGTTCTGCGCATCCGCGCGGCGCGTCCGTGATCACCATCCTACCCGAGGTGGTGCTGAAAAGTGCGTCGGTGACGGTGACTACGGCAGCTTGGGCAAGCTTCTACGCAGCCTTCCCGTTCTTGAAGGTAGCGGAGGTGCTTCCTGGGACGAGCTCGTGGGGAAGGTGGGCGATGAACCGCGCATATCGGCTGGCTGGGGGTGATCAGACGGTGGACGAATTAAAGGACCGGTATAAGGTTGAGGAACGGAGGATGCATATGGAGGAGAGTGTTTACAGAAACGTGCCATTTGGGTCTGTTGGCGTGCGGACGGCGTATGATTTGGAGGAGGATGCGAGGGTGGGTAAAGGCGGTCTATGTTTCCCGCGCGAGGCTAGCCGTGAAACGTAAACAATTTCCGGATATTTTGACATTCGTGAATCTTGAAATATTAGCATTCAATGTGTCACTATTTCCAGGCGATTCATCCCAAACTTCACGGCGACCGAACAAACTAGCACGCCTTGCTTCGAAAACGCTCTCGAGGCTCGATCTCAACATCAAGGGGGGTTCTTTTGAAAGTAAACCGTGGCATTTGATTAAGCAAGTTCACTCACTCATCTGCATCCCCTCCTTCCCTCCAGAAATAAGACGGAATGAGCGGGGAGCCGGAAAAGTGCATCGCTGGTAACGGATTCCAGTTCCACCAGTATTTATTCTTTTCGGGCGGGATCATCGAAATCATCAAGGTGCGGTTGAGCGCTCAACTCCCTACGTCAATTCAAAGCGCCCATCCATCTATAGGTATACCTGTGTTTGAACTTCTGCAGGCAACCGGAGATCTCAATTCCGGTCGATCAACAAGTTCGGTTTCACATTCGAGTCTTGAGATGAGAAAAGAAAAATCGACAAACAGAATCTCTGAGGCATTTTCTAGATACAGTTCGCGCTGCCTCGATGAACGCAATAAACGTTGAAGCAACGAACCCGCAATGAGTTGCGGCAAGTTGCAACAACAACATCCCGACATCGCGACAGGAATCAATTATCTGTGATCGACGTTTGCGAAAATCAGCGGGTGACGCGACATATCAATCACCCGTCAATCAGATGGCTGTGCCTTGGCTACCGACAAAACCCCCATCACCTTCCCCAGGCAAGGCTTTTGCTCGCTGCCCATGGCCGCTACCGACGGCTCCCCGCAGGGCTTGCCTGGTCCCAATTTCGAGCTCACGTTCGTCTAACTACTCTCTGGTGGACGGCTCTCGACGCTAACCCAAACTCTCTTCCGATAGCTTCGCCCCACTTTTCTTTGGCGTCATTCTCAATGCTCTGCTTTTTGGTGTCTTTATTGTGCAGGTACAGCTCCGGTGAATCTAGGAAGCGTGTCTGGTAACTGATCAACGGATTCGACAGGTTCACTCTTACTTTCGGGTCTACAAAAAGTAAAGCGTCTTTCTTTGGTTCTCTCACTTGTCATGGTTTTCTGACGTATACTACTTTAGCGACCACGCATACATTCGATATCTCGTACGCTCAACTATCTTCGCTTCTCTCCCTCTGTTCACCCAACGCTCGGCACTGGCAGATATACTACCTAATCGTAATGGAAATTATCAATACAATATGCGACGTCGCTACTATCTACGAGCCTCTCATTAAGTTACACAACGGTAAGTTCTGGGCCACTTCTTTCTAATGTTTTTCTGACACGCTTTCGCAGTGAATACAAACAAATCACCGACCTGTGAGTGTTTCGCTCCATGAACGTGACTAGGATTGCTGGAACTCAGAGGGTTGTGTCTAGTCATTGCCGCTGGTGTGTTCTTCTCATGTCGCTCTCGATTCCCATCATTCATTCTCTGTAGATCCAATAGTCACCGTTCGTCCTTCTTCCTTGACTCAAGAGCTGCCTCGCTCAAGTATAATTAAATCGGCAGACCTTAATATCAACTCCGGTTCAACTTTTCCTCGCATGGAGAATTCGCCAAGTCACAAAGTCGAATTGGCTTGCCGGAGTCGTCGCACTCTTGGCATTCACCTCACTCGGTGCGTTGCCATATCTTTCATCCCGGCGACTGTTTTATTTATGAGAATTTCAACCGACAGCTGGCGGCGTCGCCGCAACAATGGCAGTCGCCTCCCACTCCACCTTTGCTGAATTCCGCTTCGCCGAGCTGCCGCTCACCCTATGGCTCACGTCTACGGCCTTTGCGGACCTCTTCATCACGGCGTTTTTGGTCAACTTTCTCGTATGTCTCCTCTCGTCCACCAATCCAAGGCATCCTGCTGACAGTATATATGCTATGTGGTAGTGGGTGAATAAGACGGGATTCAAGACGCAAACCGACTCGGTGGCGGACAAGATTATTTTTTTGACTGTACAGACGGGGATGGTTACCTCCGTGGCAGCCATCGCGGATGTTACGCTCTTTTTGCTCGATCCGGTGAGTCGAATTCTGCTTCATTGTCTTCCATTTGTCTGATGTATCATATAAATCATTGTTCAGAAAACTACATTGTAGGCGATCTATCTGGTTTCACGTTCGGATGTTCTAATCGATGCTCTCATTCAGCTTCTTCATCTGGGACTTCTGCCTTTCGAAGATGTATTCGATCTGTCTCATCTCTACGTATGTCCATGCAATCGTTCGGTTGTTTCTATCCACGCTGATCCTTCGATCTTTCGTTTTTCAGCCTAAATGCGCGGGCAGACTGGAACAACCTCCTTTCGGCCGCACAGGCCGGGGACGCGAAGCAGAAGGATCCGAACGCAATCATCAAAGTCAGGAGGGCGGTGCGTTCCTACTCCCTTCCTTTTCCTAGAAGGAATCACGTCCTCATTTTCTTCCCGTGCAGACCGACATACAAGGCCTCCAGCTATACATCCCCAGTCAATTCGAATTCAACAACACCACCGACGCCATCAATAACAACAACACCAACACCGTAACATCCCCCCTTCGTCGAAAACGCACCTTTACGTCGACGATGACGCCGCGGCCTGGGGCGGAATGGATACCGCAGCCTCGGCCTCTGCCGCCTGCGCCGACTCGTGGCAGCAATCCGTCTTCGAATTCGAATACGAAGGTTGCAAGGTCGGATACGATGGATGAGAGTGCGAGAAGGACGGCTGCGTGGGCGATGGCGGTGGGGAGGTGATGCGTGTGGGGGACAAGTGAGATTGAGAGAGAGCTATCGTGCTGCTGTGCTGTGCGATGCTGCTGGGATCGTTTCGTCGCGTTCTCGTCCATCTTTGACGGATGTCCATTCGCTCCGAGGAGTCATGACTGGATGCTCGGGATTCCGCAAAGGAATGGCGATAGTTACCCGCTTGATGCACATTTGTGGATCGAGGATTCGAGGTGAGGTACGATGGCGCGGTTGTCGTCGATCATTGCCGTATTGTGTCTCGCCAACGGAGAAGCAGCGCAGCGTGCTTATATGTATTGTATACTCCGGACAGTATAGTGTATGTAAGATTTGTGGGTTTAGTTTGGTTTATTTGTTTCATTAACGATTTTGAGGCTGAGGAATATTCATCCAGGGCGGTTGCAGCGAGGAAAAATGAATACAAGATTTACCAATCACAAATGAGCGTCAATCCATTTGCTTGCTGCACGATTCAATGTATATGGCTCTGTGCGAATTTTAACCCTTCTCAATCTCGCTTTCAGAGTTTCGTGGACACGCAAAAGGAGACTCCCCTATCTTCGTCTTTCATTCTCGTACTACGACCGCCCACACGCTCAATGTCTCTATTGTCGCTCTCTACTGCTGCTGGGCCATCTACCACGACCCTACAAGCCCTTTCAGACTATTGCAATTCGTCCTCAGAAAGCCCCGGCTCGCCTTCTGCGCTTGACAGCGACTACAGCTCCTCCTCGCATCCGAGCGAGTCAGCCATGCAACACTCGCCTAGATACAATTCTATTCCGGAGCTTCCAATTATTATCGCCCAGTCGGACCGATTCCAGACTGCTGAAGTGCAAGACAAGATGATGAAGGCGTTACGATACAGCACAGGCTCAGGTTTCACTCGCTCGCTGGCGCCACCCGTCAATCGTCAGCGCGATCGTGCAGCATCTATGCAGGTTCGTCTGGAGAACATGGTCTATGTTGTCTGAATCTGATCTGCCTCCCTTCCTAGGCGATGTACGACGGCCTGCCGCCCTCGCCCAGCGAGGACTTCTTCTTCAACGACACTTCTCTGCAAAGTAGCACTCCCGCTCGCGTCGGCCTTGGTATCCTTGTTCCATCCCGAAGTTCACACAATGTGTGTCTCCTGTCGCCCTCGCCAAGCATCCTCAATCATTTCTCATCACCCGCCGTCGGTCCACGCCCACACTCGCAACGTCCTATGTCATCTCAAAGCGCACCAGCAAGTCCCACCCACCTTAGGCCCGCCCTGTCGCGATACACTCCCATGGCCAATATCGGACTCGGCCGTCCAAGTCAACCAAGAGTGTTAGACGATAATATTACTATCAGCAACGATAATCAGCTTCGCAATACCTCACGAGTTCTATCGTTCTCCTCCCTCTCAATCTCAACTCGTATCTGGAGCCTCGGCGGGTACACTGCCAGCTCGTTATCGTTACTCAAATTGCGAATCCCCTTGGCGCCACTCACCCGATGCTCTGATCTGGACACACAAGAAGTTGAGGCGCCGAAGGGACCGATAGCGCGTTTACGGGCGGGGGCAGTCAGTTTCGTGCGAAGCGTTTCGGCGCAGGTGTATGCTGGCCATGGCAGCGACGAAGTTCAAGTCAAAAAGGCGTCGATGCTGAGACGTACGTTGTTCGGGTCTGTGGGTGCGGTGGTGCGGTTCTTGTCTCGGAGATAAGTAAGTTAGAGCAGAAGTGCCGCGTTGAGGAGGGGATTCAGAGACGGGTAGGGTGGCAAATGCAATGTGCTAGTGGTGAGAATATTATCGTTTTTGTATGGATGCCTATGCTTCTTTCGTTTGAAGGGGGATGCCTCGCGAGAGGACCGATGAGTGTTGTTTTCAAGAATTCGTCGCTACCTCGAAAGTGACTTATGGCTGCCAAGCCGGAATTGGGTTCAGCGGAAAGTTCGACGACTTTGAGTGGGCGCCTTGTGGGTACCGGGATCGTCAGGGCATTCAAACTTCAAAGTTTATAAACCGCGTCAGTCGTTCCTCGTCAGCCGGCAAAGTTCGGAATCAAATTGAACAGGTGGGGAGCCATGGCCAATGGGAAGCCGTTTATAAGTAAGCGTCAGCATGATTTTCGTTTTGTAACTCCTCAGGTCCCTCGAAAAATGTGGATCAGACTTCCGCATTCAGGTTGAAAGCCTAAAGGTGTGTCGTGTCAATTTACTTAGTCTCATTCCACCAGGAGACTTACTCGACGAGTTTGGGTACTGTTCGCACTGATGATTCGGAACGGAAAGCGGAATATAATACAGTGCACCAGGAAGGCGGAGTGACAGACGACGAACTTAAGAGCCCGCGGTTGAGGAGGGTCGTCGAAGAACCGTAAGAAACTGTCAGCGACCTTGATCGACGATCCTGATGCAGCTTCGAAGACACGGTCAAAGGTAACCGCGTCTTGGTCGTATAAAAGATTCGTCGGAAGACACAGACGTCCATAACTATTCACATGATTCCCCTCCTTTCCCTTTCGCTCTTTTCGTTTTTTCTTCGTTCGTCGTCGGCGTATGTGTGGCCTTCGCCCCAGCTAGACGCTTTAGAGTCCATACGTTGGGATCAGGCTGATAGATTTGGGGGATTGGCGGGTTTTATTTTGCCGTGCGATTTTTATACCTTTGGGGATGGGACGGGGAGGGCGAATACCGCTGATTGGATTCGTACGGTAAGTTCATTGACACTGAAGCGGTTTTGTTGGATGTTGTGGCTTGTGGCTTAGATTGAACTTCTGCGCAGGCTTATCATGACATGGCGACCCATGATGTTGAGGATGGGACCGGAGGGCTAGATGCCTCGATCCGTTTCGCAGAGGAGCAACAGAGGGGCGAGGTAAGTGCAGCTGCCTGGACCATCATGTTCAATTCGTACCAGGTGCTCAAAATTCTGTTCAAGAATGTGGGCAACGGGTTCCAAAATACCGTCGAGGTTTTCGTAAGTCAAGCTACGCGCTACGTCTCGAGTATGTCGCTCGCCTTATGATTCGATGACACCTGTGGTGATAAAACGCTCACGCCATTTGTAGTCGCCGACCTGGTGGCCCTTGGGTTGATCACCTCCGTCGAAACTTGGTCTGTTTGATCAATTTGTCTGTAAACGGACTCATACGCTGGCTCACTCTTCGTTCGAATCGCATTTGCAGTGGCGGCCCGATCATTCCCTTCCGTGGCGGACGTATAGATGCGGGAGAACCCAACAAGCCTGGTGTTCCCGAACCTCAGGAAGATTTAGCCGCACACGTTGCTTCGTTTGCGCGTCAGGGTTTTACACAGACAGAGATGATTGGCCTCGTTGCTTGCGGGTGGACTTTCTATCCCACCCATATTTTATTTTGACGCTGAGTACTTACCTCTGGTTTGAAGACACAGCTTCGGCGGCGTCGCACACGCTGATTTCCCTCAGAGTGTTCCGGAGCTGCACGACTCGAACAATACCGAATCGGTTCAACATTTCGACACTACGTTCGGTCACTTTGACAATAATGTGTCAGTGTTGAAAATCAGATTTTTCATGTGAAGTGTTGACAAATTTGCTCAGTGCCACGGAATATATGTCTGGAACTACACAGAATCCCCTCGTTGTCGGCGCCAACGATACCACCAATTCTGATAAACGCATTTTCGGGAGCGATGGGAATGTAACAATGAAATCGTACGAACTTGAACCACGATCGATTAAATTCCGTAGTCTCTAACCGAGTTTAGATTCGCCGAATCGCCCGATGCATTTGCTTCTACCTGTGCTACGCTATTGGCACGCATGGTCGACACAGTGCCCAGCGGTGTTCAGCTTACCGAAGTAATCGAGCCATTGCCTATCAAACCTTCTCGAGTCGAACTGATTCTCGATGGAGACGCTCTGAAGTTGTCTGGCTTCGTTCGGGTATGTGTGTTCAACGCCTTTAGACCTGACACTGAACTCTCATCCGTCTGGGGCAGTTATTCAACCAATCGAATGATGCGAGCCGTTCCGTTGCTATTCAGCTCGAAGACCACTCGGGGAAACAGTCGGACAAGTTCCCTATGTCTGTAGATCGCATTTCCGAGACGCTTGGTGGCCGTGTCACTTCCGCTTGGTATGCGTTCAATAAGTCAGACTCCGGACCTCCGGCCCTCTCAATCGACCCTGCGGATGGTATAACCAAGATGCGATTCATCGTCAATGGCAAGACCGAGGATCAAGGTGGCGTCGGGTTTGTGGTGCAAGATAGCGTGGTTTTCTCGACCTCGTCGTGCACTACATCGAACAATCCACTGAAAGGACGCTTCGATGTCGCAGTACGTACATCTTCATCTCTAGGAAAGCGCTTGCTGACCTCATAATCAGGTTCGCAATGGTGTCAATCCTGCGCGCGTGTACCTCGAACAGGAAGTGAGGGACGATGTGGATCGCATAGTCGTCAAAGAAATCGATCTTACTCCGTCTACGCAGTCTTTGGCGGCTGGAAGCTCATACTCGCTTTGGAGCGTCGAAGTGACCGACTTCGAGTCGTACACGATCGGCGCTGAGATTGACGGCACCAAAATCTCAACATGGGATTCCCATTCCATATTCGAGCTTTCTCCGTGCACGCCAAAGCGAAGATCAGCTCGTTTCATGTCTTAATGACGGCATTGCGAATGGCTCAAACATTTTTTTACCTGAATTCGGCGGCGATATACATAGCTTCGCACTTGAGATCATGTCTACCCGTGATTTGATTATTCCCGTTCATCTTTCATCTTCTACTTTCGATTTGTACGGTGGTTAATTACTTACTTACTTACATATCAACGATCGCGGACCCAAGCCTTCACGAAAGTTGAACTTTGGGAAGCGGAGTCAGTCTGGTTGAAAATTCAAAGTAGCTTCGGCATTTCGTAAGTCCGTTGATGGGATCACTCAAACCATCACGGGGATCCGTTCCGCCAGTTACGGCCACCACCTTTCTTCTACTTCGACCACCACGACTTGAAGCGCTCGCCGGTGTCAGTTCGCCGTCTTCTGCAACTCGAGTCCCTTCGTTTGCTGGCGCATCAAGCCCGGGGTAAAATCGAACAGATCTCCTCAAGGTCTTCTTGACGACCACTCGTTTCCATTCAAAATTCATTCTGAAACGCTTTCGGCTTCACCTTGGCTTCGCCCAACTAATTATACCTCGCGGAATGAGGTTTGGCTATAAAAAAGAACACTTGCCGACGCTCCACCGTCAGAGCCCCCGCTTTTACTGCTGACTTTAAACACTCTCGTTGAACTTACATTCTACGATGCTCTGGTTCTGGACCTCTGTCGCCTTGCTTGCCAACCTCAATACATTGAGCTCTGCGTCTGCCCTCATACCCCGCGTTACAGTCGACCCCCAAACTTGCGTCGGTTATGAGAAGTACATCGGCATTCACGACACTTTGCACAGCTACAGTCCTGCCTGTGCATCCGTCGTGCGTATTTTGCAGCGTATCGGCACAAATTTATTCAAAATATCTACAGACAAATTCGTGCCTCAAGGAAAACGGAACGAGCATCTGGAGTCACCAGCAGTGCGTTGCTGCGGCGGCTTGTCAAGGTGTAAGTGGGATTTTGCGCCACGGCGTAAACCATGCACTATGCTTCATTGACGTCGGAATCTTCGTGATATAGACCACAAGTGTCATCACTCTGAACCAGTGCCAAAACCCTAACGTCCTCACGTCCGGCTCCGTTCCTAACCTGTCTGGCTCGGTGCGTCAAAGTCTCGTGCGCGCTGTCTATCTGTCTCTTACCTCCGAATCCCTCAGATTTATGCTAATATCGTGGGCTCTTGCGCTCCCTCTGGCTGCCCCATCACCCAGCAGAACTTTATCGACTTTGTGTATGGAGCGATGAGCACCGCTAACGTCACACAATGGCCGAGGTACGAGTTTCTCATATTACCGTTGCGTTTGTTTCGTTCTATTCTGCTTTCAATTTCCCTTCGGCATTTGGTTACTTCGCTGAATGCATCGATCGATACTAACGAAATCTTCTTTTCGTTATCAAGCTCGGTCGACGACGTGCTTGCTTGGTGGAAACCCATCCTCGATTGGACCAAGACCGGTGACACTGTTCCGTACACCAACTTCAACGACTGGCTTCATTGGTCGAACTCATGACTGGGACCACTTATTCCGTCGATTGCGACGCGCAGTTAAGGGGGGCATCATTCTCTATGCTGACTCTGTGCTCGTCGTAGCTCTTAACTTCGCCTAATACACGCTCTTTGTTCCGTCGTTAAAAAGGCCAATGGTCAACCAATGGTAGCCAAATCTAAGCAGTGAGGCGAGCTAGAGCTCAAATGTACCAGAGTGGCCTTCTCATGAACTTTGAAATAAAAAAAATTACATGAACACCATCCAAACAATCCAAAAGTAGGACTCACAACGCGTGAATTTGAATGGGTGAAAGCCAAATCAGTCCGAAACACGATCACATGACTGTGGCACTTGACGTGGCTCGACATTTGAAGTTGAACTGAACGAGCCAACCCAAGTCACAAGAGGGGAGCACACCGTCTCAGTCGCTCCGTAATTTGTCTTGGTAATCAGCGCCCATCCAGCTGTCGGATGATGATAAGTACTCGAAAGTGGAATTCTACTTTGTCCAGGCAACTTCTCAACACATTTGATCTGGAGCTTGGGATCCAATGTCAATATCATAAGACGCCAATTTTGAACCCTCAGGCGTCGCATCAACTCATGACTCAATTAAATGTGCTCAAGTTTTGATAACCCGTCCAATCATGGCAATCACGGCATGAGAAACTTATCCATTATACTTCGTTTATCGACACTGCTGTATTCAATATTACCAGCACAATGCTGCCAGACTCGAGGCGTCGTAATTCTATATCGGAGCGCAGGGGAATTTCTTCCTTGAATAAGTTACATCAGTAAAGCAGTCCTCAGAGAAAGACATAAATGTTGTAAGCTCACAAATCGACCACCATGAAGTTTCGAAGGAGCCGAATTACCGATGCTAATCCGGTGAGAATGGAGTTCAACTTTGCGCACTGACACCACCTTGCGGGGCAATTTGGCGTCTACGCCCACCGTTTGTTCGGATTGCTGGTAGCTTTTACATGAGATACTCCCACAGAATCCAAAATTGAACCTATTTCCCGGATTGAGGGGTCTGTAGGTTTAATATCCCCCGATAAATGCTCTCATGACCCAGTTCAAGCGCTCTAGCGCTATAACTGAGCGCCGTACTTATTTAAAATATCGCGCAGTGTGCGCACTCTGGAAGACCCGATTCGCCCCCCCGGCTCCAATGAATTCATACAACACACTATACGCCCTCGCCGCAGCAGCAGGGGCTGCGATGCTCAGCTTCCTCTACATCTCCGTCTATCTCATTCGCCTTCACAAAACCCTTCCCTTCTCCTCTCCTCCCCCTCATACGAAGCCCGTCTCCGTCAACTACCATTTCACCCGGAAATGCAACAAAACATGTGCCTTCTGCTTCCACACCGAAAAATCCTCGCATGTCGCCTCTCCAGACGAAATGAAGCGCGGACTGCGCCTGCTCCGCGATGCCGGGATGCGCAAGATTAACTTCGCTGGCGGCGAGCCGTTCCTGTATCCGAAGGAGCTAGCGATGTTGTGCCGTTTTTGCAAGGAGGAGTTGGGACTGGAAAGTGTGTCGATTATCACTAATGGGACACGCGTGCGCGAGGGATGGATGCGTGTGAACGCTCGCTGGATCGACGTGCTCGGGGTCAGTTGCGATAGCTTTGACGAGGAAACGAATATACGCATCGGGCGCGGGACGGGGGAGAACGTTACGCAGCTATTCCGCATTCGCGCTTGGTGCGAGGAGCTGGACGTCAAGTTCAAGCTCAATACCGTTGTTTGCGCGCATAATTGGCAGGAGGATATGGCTGCGATCGTCGAGAGACTTGATCCATTCCGGTGGAAGGTATTCCAGGTGCTTCTTGTGGAGGGCGAAAACGACGCCGACGGCACTGCGGACACTGAGCTCGACAAACGCAAGCGGGATGCACGCGAATTGCTTATTTCCGGCGAGCAGTTTCGCGACTTCTGCACTCGCCATGAGCACCTTCCCTGCTTTGTTCCGGAGCCCAACTCGCTCATGGCGTCGAGCTATCTCATTCTCGACGAATATCTGTGTTTTTTGGACAAAGGGGCTGGACGCGAGAAGCAATCGCGATGCATTTTGGAGGTCGGGGTGCAGGCTGCGCTGGAGGAGGTTCGCTGGGATGAGGAGGCATTCCGAGCGCGTGGGGGTGAATATGATTGGAGTAAAGACGTTCAGGAGGGTTCTGATGGTGGATGCTGCGGGGAGATGAGCAAGGATTTAGAATGGTAGACGGTCAATGAAGGGTCAGCGATGTCCAAGCCAGATGTATATAGAATGCTTTCTTGCCCTCGAAGCAGACGGTCTAGCTTCAAATACAGAGTCGCGACTCGCGAATCAAGCCAAAAAAAATATTGACAACAGGGAAAATCGATGACAAAAGATCGTAGAGGCAGATAGTCCGCCAATTCTGAGTCCAGTCGGGCGCCGAATAGTCCTTCCCGCTTAACGCACGAGTTCACCTTGTTGTTTTGCTTTAACTCAGTCAGCATAAGCGCTCAATTTACCTCGTGGTTTAGGCGTCAGAGGGAATAGGGCCGGAAATGTGCGCATAAAGTCCTCCAATTGCACTGAGCGGGCAGCCGCAACAGCTTTTCGATGCGCTTCATGCCATTGCGCTAGATCTTCTAAATCCACCCCTTCTAGATCTTCTGAATCCGCCCCTTCTATACGCATCTGCTCCACCACCTCGAGCTCGCCGATTCGGTGATAGAAGGCATCTGCCGGGATACTCCGGGGCGGCAAACAATTTTTATCATCATCCTTGTGAGCGAATTCGCGCTCCAAAGTCATACACGCCGATGCAAAATCTCCGTTTGTGGTCTGAATGACTTCGTCAACGGCCACGGTCAGGTTTCGCAACGGCGTTGACAGCGACGATTCTTCTTCGGAAGAAGCCAGTTCCAAGCGTGCAGAAAGGCGACGGGTGGTCAAGTCAGAGATGGTCAGCAACTGCTCGTCGATCTTGTGTAAAGATACAGAACGATCCCCAAGCACGCGAAAGAGCTCGCGCTCAACTGCCGCTGCGCCGTCTACCTCGACGAATTGAGACGCGCCGACGCGCACCTTGGCCTCCCACGACGACGTAACGAAATAGGGCGCGGGACCGCAGACGCTGCGCCGACGTATCCAAATGTCTTTGGCGGCGAGGCCTTCATCTGCGCGGTCGTAATAGACGTCACGGACGAAGTCCACGGCGGGGTGATGCATGCGCATGCGGCGGGCGATGCTGGGTGGGAGGAGCGGTGGCATCGGGAGGGCGGGTGCCAGTGAGCGGGTGAGAGCATGCACCAGGATGCGGGGAGGGAGGAATTTTCGTTCAACCTCGATTGCTGAGGAAAGGAAACGCGTGGTCATGGCGGGAAGGAGGGAGAAGATGCTGATGCCGGCATTGATGTGAAGACAGATCAAGCCGAAGCTGCCGAACACTGGCACAATTTGTTCAGCAGGAACCTGGAAGCAGCGTTGTCAACTTGAAGACGCCTGTAAGCGGCCGTACAATCCGCCAACGGAAGAAAGAAAGTCTCGGATACCGTCAACTTCGCGCCACTCGAGGACTCGTTGTGAACCACGTGATGTACTGTTCAACTTCCCCATCCTTTTCTTGAAAAGCTTTTCTTTCCGGCTGGGTGGTTCTGCAAAAACTTGATTTTAGGTGATTTATTTTGTATCCCGGGTGCGAAAGGAAAAATAGTCTATCGCCTCTTTCGGATTCAAACGACGGGAATCGAACCCGAATTGCAAGCAATTCAACCGGATGGTTGAAGTCTCGAATGAAGGAAACAAAGAACATGAGCCGTACAGTAGTTTGTTCAATACTCACTGACAAGGGGGATTCACTGCTAAGTGTAGTGAGTTGATCAGCAACCTCAAACCACAGGATGGCCGGGAAGAAATTTTAGTCAGCCAAATTTCAAAGACTCGTTTCAAGTTGAACCGCTGGCAATCACAATATGAAATAATCGAATTATGCTGGTCAAACAGCGAGTGTGTGGGACTTATCCTCGTCGCAGCAAGAAAAAAGCGAAATGAGGCTGCATTGGAGGGGGGGAAGTCATACACAGACGGCTTAAGCTTCCAAGTTCCGATGATTCGAAGGTTTGAAGGTGAACAAGTACACAGGTTGGAGAAAGTATCTCGTGCAGCATCCAACCACATGGAACGAAAAATAAAATAAAACCATGCTCGTAAGTTTAAAAAAATGTTCACATGATGATGTCGGACGACGGGAGTCGAACCCGTCAATATCACCCAATCTTGAATGCGTAGTGCAAATCGCAAAGGAAAGGTGAGGTGCACCGTGCACGACGTCCGACTGCTTTTGCATATTTAGTTGTCTTGGTATAGCTGGTGACTTTTCTATAAGTATCTGGAGCTACCACATAATTCTGTCTCGAACCGCCGATTTTTCCCCCTCTGCGCATCGGGTATCTCGGTCTGACGTTCTGTTCAATATTAATTGCTTAAGTACGACCGAGCTCAGGCTTTGTCCCGAAGCGTTTCATTTGGTAGCTTACCGCCCACGGCGATCAGTGTGTTGATCGGATACGAAGAGAAAACTCGAATCCAGAAGGAAGCGAGTTTCGTGTTGATTGGATGAAACAAATCACCTATTGTGAGGGAGAGGGCGCAGTCACTGAGTATCCGCAGAGAGGGTGAGTGGCAGAGACGGAACAAGATCAATACGATGGAGAGTGTACCGTATGCGGCATATGTTTCATTGGAAGTAAACATTCATCATTCAGTTGAGCTTATATGACACGGATTGCGAGGTCGAGAAATAAGAATGGCGATAGCAACGGGATGAGACGGGTAGCAGCTGCATGGTGTCCCGAATTGTATCGTCTCGGAGACAGTACTACGTATTTTGAGTTTATGTATACTGTGTTCGTCTCTTCCTGGTTGGAGTTTAGACTTGGTTTTATTCACAAAGATCGAGACCAAGTCGAATTGAGATTAGTCGAGGAACCCGGGGAAGCATGCTATGTAGTATTACTTACTTTACTAGTAGTGGTAGAAGTGAGCGGATGCCGAGGAACGGGATAGGAACACGTCGAGAGAAGGGAGAAGGGCGGGAAGAGGGACGAGGGACGAGGAAGAGGTGCCAAGCTGAGAATTAGGTATGGAAGAGAAGAGAAGGGAGCACGAGATCGAAATCATCGAAGTGATATCTGGCGGCTAGAGTCTGCGTGGGAGTGCACTCCGTCGGAAGAAAAAAATAGGATGAAGCGAAGGACTACGGTGAAGGTTTGAAGTTGGGAGGATAAGGGGATGGGACGGGGAGGAAAAAAAGCGAGAAACCAGAGGGGGGCTCGGAGACGGGGGCCGGTTTGAACACGGCGTCCGTGCGTAAGTACTTGGCTTGATGGACACATATCCATGTTGGCATCTGTTGGCATGTCCTTGTGTGCGTGCGAGCGAGATAAGTGCCAATAGTACTCAGGTCGGAGACAAGAAGAAAGAGGAAAGTCACACTGTTGGGAGGCTGCGGGAGACGGGAGACGGGAGACGGAGAATGATAGACGGGACCGGGAGACTTGAAACGGGAGACGAAAACGATAGACGACTGGAGACGGGAAAGCGCATGGAGACCCCTACCCACAGATGACATTGAGAGGCTAGGGAGGTTGATCGCCGGCGGAGCAGCCAAAAAGAAAATTGAAGGGGGAGTCTAGAATTGGACCGTCTAGGATGAGACGCAACTCGGAGGGGTAGATAGATACCTTACATGAGTTGAGTACTAGTGCTAGTGCTGCTGGAGTCGTCGTTGGAACTTGGCGGTGATGAGGGAGGGAGGGAGATGTCGAGAATAAGTCTAAGCAGAAAGAGTGTTGGAGATTCTGACTGGAAGAAGATGATGACGGGAAGTGTTGTTACAGTCGTTCCACTTGTCGGAATATTAATACGGGGCTGTTGCGACGGATCGAAGGAGAACAAAAAATCTCGTACGCCGCTGTCTGGTGTTTCCGATGAAGAGCCAAAATAGCTACACAGACGGAATCCAAGACAGCGCTCACGAGGACCGCGGTAGAGGGACTGATTGAGAATGGAAGCAGGAGGAGACAATGTTAGAGTTGGGGTTGGCAACGAGAACATAGACGGCGGATGGATAGATGGATGGGTGTCGACTGTCGACTATCGAATGTCGAGTGTCTAACTTCGGACGGAGTGTCGTAGGGCTATGCCAGGAACTGTAACCGGAAGATTCCGAAGTATGATAAGTACGGCGTAAACGGCGTGCCAAGGCGAGTAGGTGGGGCGTGGCGGCGTCGGTGTAACTTCTGTAAGTCTGTGCAAGTGTTGGGTTGGAGGGATGAAGCAAAGGTGACGATAGATTAGAGTGGTGAGGACTGGCACTGAAGAGGATTCAGAGGCGCGTGCTGCGGAGTCGGTGGTCACACTTGACTAGGCGAAGTCGGGAGTAGTTGAAGTCAGTTGAGCTGATGGAGCCAGGAGGATTGTAATTCAGGTGGAGTTGGCGCCGGGGTACTTAGTTTCGTATATCTTGTGAGGTACGAGCAAATCGATATAGCGTCTGTCTTGGAGAGACTAGATTGAGTCGAGGCACATAGCGTAGACTAAGATAAGGCTCGAGTTTGCGGGAGACTGCCGGGAGTTAGGAACAATTGCTATGGACCTCGCTGATTGAGAGACGGAGGCGCGGGGATGAGATAAACAGACAGATACCCGCCGTTAGCGTCGATAACTCTGAGAAAAGGTTGCCTGAAGGATCTGCGCGAAGATAAGAAGAAAAGCAGAGAATGATGGCATCAAGCGGTGTTTAGATTTGTTTGTTGTTCCTGCCTGTCTCTCTCGCCGTTCGAAAGAAAGAAGCCTGTTGCTGTTGGACTCTCGCTGGTATACGTCTACAGCCAGAACAACAGACAGACGGACATCGAAGAACGACCTAGGCACTATCACATTCGCTGCATTCCCCCCGAGCTAGGCACGCGACTATCATGAACGAGCTATTATTGGCTCCTCCTTGGGCCCTTGGCTGTGGGGACGCCGTGTTCTCCTTCTATCCATCCTAACTTGTTGGAGATACTGTCACCAGTCACCCTCTGCGCCCTTCCTTCCCACCGTTATCTTGTACATACCGCGTGGAGCCACCCAACGAATCTGGCGAATGGCATAGCATATGTGGTTTCTGGAAGCAATAAGAGCACCGATGGGTCGCTCTCTGGCTTGCTCCGCTTGCTTTCCTTGCCTAAGCCTACGTGCCCTCCTCCTCTTCATCGAGTCGAGTCGAGAGTTAGTCGTCTAAGATGTCAGCCACGGTCACCCCCGCCTACGAAGACGTCGAGGACGTCAAGCAGCCGCCCTCCCCCCAACGCCATGGACCCCGAGAAAGGGCACCTCCCCCACCATGGCCACACAAACGAAGACGTCGAGGCCCTCGAGGCTGCCGCCCTCCCTGAATTCGACGACCCGAATCTGGATAAGGACGCTGCGATTGCGGGGATTTTGGAGGACGATTCGCCGTATCCTGAGGTGAGTGGCTTCCTCTCTCCTCCACCACTCCGTCTTGCTTTTCGAGTCTTCGTCCTCGAGCTATCGACGTCGAGCTGACGCTCTCCCCCCCTAGGTCCGCTCCGCCGTCGCGAACACCGACGACCCCTCCATCCCCGTCAACACCCTCCGCGCCTGGGTCCTCGGCCTCGTCTGGGCCATCATCATCCCCGGCCTCAACCAGTTCTTCTTCTTTAGGTATCCCGCCGTCACGGTTACTAGTGTGAGTGCGCCGTCCGTCTATCCCCCTTGGTAGTATTTTTCTTTGTTTCGGTTTTCTTTTTTTCCCCTTCGTATTGTATCATCTTTTCTTCCTCTTCTTTCGGTATCGCTGGCTCCTCGACGCCATACGCGCCGTCGTCGTCGGACTGTCATGTTACGAATACCTTTCTATGTTTTTCCTTCTTCTTCATCATCATCCTAGTGTCCGTATCACACCTACCTACCTGCTTCCTTGCCTTGCCGGTTCCGATCTCCTCCAAGCCCCGTCCTCCTCTCCCCATCTTATTATAACCAAAATAAAAGCATCACCACTAACCCCACCCCCAGATCGTCGCCCAACTCCTCACCTTCCCCCTCGGCCGCGCCTGGGCGCGCCTCCTCCCCAACGTCTCCTTCCTCGGCGTCCAGCTGAACCCGGGCCCGTTTAGTATCAAGGAGCATGTGTTGATTACTATTATGGTGCGTCGGCGTGTCTTGTGTTTTTGAGAGCGTTCGTCTTTTTGGGGTGGAAAAAGGAGAAAATATTCGCCTCGAGGGCGAAGAGAATTATCTAGTTTTGCTGCGCGGGCAAAAAAAGACATAGCTTTCTTGACCGCTTGACCGCTCGCTATGCGCTCCTTCCCTTTTCTACCTATCCTATGCTGTCGCCGCATCTTAACCGCTCGCTAACCCTCCACTTCGTAGGCCGGCGTCGGCGCAGGCTCCGCATACGCCACGGACATCGTCGCCGTGCAGCGCGTCTACTACGACCAGACGTACAACTTCAGCTACCAGTGGCTCATGGTGATGTCGACGCAGCTGATTGGGTTCTCGATTGGCGGAATTGCGAGGAGGTTTTTGGTGCAGCCGCCTAGTATGAGTGCGTGTTCCTTCCCTCTCCAATTTCAATCTAAACCCACCACCCACCACTAACCCTCTCTTCTCACGTCCCTCAAATATCTCTTCATCACCCTGTCGTAACGCTAACGCGTCCCTCCCAGTCTGGCCCTACACCCTCGTCACCTGCGCCCTCTTCAACACCCTCCACGCACAACAATACGCCGGCGTCGGCTCCCGCGGCGGCTTCTCCCGCGAGCGCTTCTTCTACATCGCCTTCGCGGGCTCCGCCTGCTGGTACCTCGTCCCTGGGTACCTCTTTACCGGCTTGTCGTTCTTTTCCTGGGTGTGCTGGATTAGGCCGGATAACCTTGTGGTGAATCAGCTGTTTGGGGTGAATTATGGGTTGGCGATGGGGATGGTTACGTTTGGTGGGTGGTTTTTCCTTCAATTTAATGTTTTATGAGCGGGAGATGACGTGAAGAAAAACCGCAGATTGGGCACAGATCACCTACATCGGCTCCCCGCTCGCGACGCCGTGGTGGGCCGAGGCGAATATCGCGGTGGGATTCGTGTTTTTCTTCTGGATATTGACGCCGGCTTTGTATGTGCGTGTCGTGTCTCTTTCTTTTATTCGTTTCTTCCTTTGGTCTGGATTTTTGTGGAGAGAGAAGCGGTGGTGGATCTTGTGGAAAGGGAGAAGCGTTGGCGTTTCCGGGGAGGGGGGTGGAGGCGGGCGCTACTGCGCAACCGCAGCAGGTTGTAGACGTCTGTGGGCGCCTTGTGCGGGATTGCGTTGTGGGTCTGGGTCGGCGTTTTTCTCGACGGGCACGAGGGAGAGTCGGAGAGCGAGTCTGCGCCGCGCAGCTGACGACGGCGATGATGACGCTGCGCAGCAGGTTGTAGACGTCTGTGGGTGCGCTATGCGGGATTGCGTAGCGTTGTGGGCGCAACGAGCGTGGGGGTGGGTCGGCGCTTGTCTTGGCATCGTGTGAGGATGTGGAGTCGTCGTCTTCTCTGTCTCTCCTTGTTCCTCCCGTCCTCTTTTCTTTATCCTCGTTTCCCGACATGCGCTAACGACGCCTGCTGCAGTTCACCAACACCTGGTACTCGAAGTATATGCCCATCTCGTCGGGCGGGTCGTTTGATAACCAGGGCTTGACGTATGATGTGTCGAGGATTTTGAATGATGAGAAGGTGTGTCCGCGTCCTACATACCTCGCCACCTCCTCCTCCTCCCACCGCACGCCTCGGCATCCACTCCCTACCCACTCCTCCCCTCCCCCTTCCATCCCACGTTAACCGATCGCCCCTCCCCCAGGTCTTCGACGACGAGAAATACAAAGCCTACTCGCCCATCTTCCTCTCCACGACCTTCGCCATCTCCTACGGCCTCTCCTTCGCCTCCATCACCGCGACCATCACGCACGCGTTCCTCTTCTTCCGCAAGCAGATTTGGACGCAGAGTCGGAGGGCGATGCACGAGCAGCCGGATATCCATGCGAGGTTGATGGCGGTGTATCCGCAGGTGGGTTTCGTTTCGTTTCGTTTCCCGTCCTTCTCTCGTTGGAGGGGTGTCGTCCCCCCGCCATTCTCTCCTCGTTGGGGGTGGAAGGAGGAGGAGGAGTGAAAGGAGGGGGAGGAGGAGAGAACGCTCGCTGACGCCCGCGATATCGATATAGGTCCCCCAATGGTGGTATGCGATCATCTTCTTGTCGATGTTCGTGTTCGGTATCATCACGATTGAGGTGTGGGATACCAAGTTCCCCGTGCAGTATTTCATACTGGCGTTGGTGATCTCGTTCTTCTACGTTATCCCCAGTACGTTCTTCCTTGCTTGTCGCTTTTGGCTTTCCGCTGACGCCTTCCCTTCCTCCTATTCCTCTCTCCTCTCCCTACTCCCTCTCCCTCTCCCTACTCCCCCTCCCTCCCCGCCTGTCCTCTCCTCTCCCACCCCCACCCCCCCACCCCATAGTCGGCATGATCCAAGCCATCACCAATCAGCAAGTCGGACTGAACGTCATCACGGAGCTCATCATCGGGTACGCCCTCCCCGGGCGCCCCGTCGCCATGATG
Organism: Favolaschia claudopus; assembly: GCA_037176885.1. Taxonomy (NCBI): domain Eukaryota; kingdom Fungi; phylum Basidiomycota; class Agaricomycetes; order Agaricales; family Mycenaceae; genus Favolaschia; species Favolaschia claudopus. The sequence continues at coordinate 768,111 of JAWWNJ010000113.1, forward strand.
ATGTTCAAGACCTGGGGATACATCACCATGGCCCAGGCGCTGACGTTCACGAGCGACTTCAAGCTGGGGCATTATATGAAGGTGCCGCCGCGCGCGATGTTCCATGCGCAGGTTATTGCTACCGTGCGTTTGTCCTCCTATTCCGCTGCTCGTACTCCTTCCTTCGTACTCGTACTCCTTCGTGGTCCCCGCGCTGATGACGGCTTTGCATGCAGATCGTGGCGGGCACGGTCCAACTCGGCGTGCAGGCGTGGATGTTTACGAATATTGAGGATATGTGCGTTCGGACGCAGAAGGACGGGTTCTGGTGCCCCTCGACGCAGGTGTTTGGGACCGCGAGTATCATCTGGGGTGTCATCGGCCCCGCTAGGCAATGTGCGTCTCTTCTTCTCTCTCCCCTCCTCCTCCTCCTGTGTTTCACGATGTGCTTGCTGACGCACGCATCACATCTCAGTCTCGCCCGGCCAAATCTACTACGCCCTGACGTTCTTCTTCCTCATCGGCTTCCTCTGCCCGCTCCTTGCGTGGATTTGCACGCTCCGCTGGCCCAACAGCTGGCTCCGCTACCTCAAGTGCGTTACCTCTCTCTCCCCCCCTTCGCGTACCAGGATGCTGACGGACGATAACTTTCACAGCTTCCCCGTCATCTTCTCTGGCACCGGCCTCATCCCGCCCGCCAACTCGAATAACTACGTCCCCTGGGCCATCGTCGGATTCATCTTCCAGTATGTCATCCGTCGGCGCCACTTTGCTTGGTGGACAAAGTACAATTGTGCGTTTCTTTTGCTCTTCCCTCCCCTCATGCCAGTTATCTCAATGTTTACGAATGCCCCACAGACGTCCTCTCCGCGGCTCTGGACAGCGGCGTCGCGGTCTCCGCCGTTCTCATCTTCTTCATCCTGCAATACCCGCGCAACGGCACGATTGGGCTCCATACTATCCAGAGCTGGTGGGGTAATACGGTCTGGCAGAAGTTTGTGTTTTTTTTTTCGCTGCTTCTTCGTCGATTGTATGCTCATGACATGACATGACTCTAGTACCGCCGACGGGAACAAGTCCCCGCTGCTCTCGCTGGCGGAGGGGCAGATCTTTGGTCCGCCGGTGGGGTCGTGGTAAACGGCGTTGTGTTGTGTGAGTGGGATGATGGGTGGGAGTGAGGTGTACGATACGATACGATTTATTGCACGAAGGCGATGAATGATGAATATATGAGGAGAAAATTATACGCATACATATATCGTTCGGGGTAGTGTAGGATTTGTGTAAAAAATATGGCTGTTCAGTATCTCAGCTTTCGGATAAGGGTTGGGGGCTGAAATCGAAGATTGGAGGAGGAGCAGGTGAGGGAATGGCCCGTTATGGGAATTCGTTCGCCTTTTAAGGGAATTTCTCGCATTTCGTGGAAAGGAATTGGTTTGATGAGGTTTTGGCGTTAGAATGTTGTATGAGCTCGAATCTATACAATAGAAAACAAAAGTGTATATTCAACGACTGAGTAAAGTGTAAATACATTTATCTGTCAGCTCGGACCTTCGGCCTTTAGGATTTTAGGCATAATCGAGAAATTACCGGGTTTTATCCGACGGGTACGCAACACCGAATCGGAACACCGATTTCGTATTCTTGATATATGGCGGTTAAAGTGCACATTTAAATATTCCCCCCAAATATATGAAATTTTTATGGCGGTTAGAATGCACATTTAAATATTCCCCCCAAATATATGAAATTTTTGCAAATCCCCCCTTTAATGAGGTGCTTGGTATAATCCCCCCACAAAAGACACTTTCCAAGTCAACGGAATTATTTGGGGGGAAATTTCCAATTCCCCCCAAATACAAAGTCGAACTTTCCCCCCAAATAAACTTCCAAGTTCCAATTTTCTTTGTTTGACCTAACTCTCTCAATTCAAGGTCTCCACTCTCAGTAAGTACCCTGCTTAGTCTCATGCCAACTCTGTCTTTCGTTCAGACGCAAATTATAGGTTGTTTTGGCCATCAGTCCAAGCTCGGCACGCTCCGAGGTCGGCATTCTTCGGCATCTCTGTATACAGTAGCAGTTAGCTCTAAGGACCTCGTGTATTCTCTAGGTCTGTCAAGTAGAATATTGCCTAAGCCCGGAACGTAGAGGTACTGTAAGTCTCACTTCCATCCAATGTGAATTAATATAAGTAGAGAGTCCCATCAAAGTCGGCTTCGGCATCTCGGATAGAGCACCTTTCAGCCCTTTTCCGCTGGTCTGCTCATTAATTACGTTCCAGGTCGTGCTCTGTTCAATTAGCATTCGAAGAATGAAAGCTATAATGATTATACTGAGGCCCAACAGAGTCTAAGATGCCGAAGAATGCCGACCTCGGAGCGTGCCGAGCTTGGACTGATGGCCAAAACAACCTATAATTTGCGTCTGAACGAAAGACAGAGTTGGCATGAGACTAAGCAGGGTACTTACTGAGAGTGGAGACCTTGAATTGAGAGAGTTAGGTCAAACAAAGAAAATTGGAACTTGGAAGTTTATTTGGGGGGAAAGTTCGACTTTGTATTTGGGGGGAATTGGAAATTTCCCCCCAAATAATTCCGTTGACTTGGAAAGTGTCTTTTGTGGGGGGATTATACCAAGCACCTCATTAAAGGGGGGATTTGCAAAAATTTCATATATTTGGGGGGAATATTTAAATGTGCATTCTAACCGCCATATTGATATCTTCCACCTCGGTAATCGGGAACTTTCTCTTCCTCGCCCTCGCGCCCGGGGGAGTTCTTGTGGAGAGTTTGAGAACAAACGCAATCGAGGCGCGTGCAACCCCGAAGATAAGGACGCCACAGGGCCGCGCCATGCGATCGCTGACGCTGAACTGGGTCAGCCATTGGGGAATAGTGGCCTTGTAACTGGTCTCGTGCCGGATTCCATTGGAATTCCCACAGCGATAAATGGTTAGCCTGGGAGGAGAGTGGGGAAAACATCGGAACATGTACGATCGGGATTCCGAGGCTGGCGATGTTCATAGATAGCTTTGAATCGGCACGTAGACGATGCGTGGAGACCTGGGACAAGGATGACGACGCAAGACAACTTGAGAGGCCACAAGGCGCGAGATCATGATGAATGCTTTCCGTCAGTGTTTGGCTCTCCGAGCCAATTGGTTAAAAGCGCTACAGAGAAGCGGACTCAAACTGAATAGCTATCCAGCCTTCCCGTCAGCAAAGGCGATATCTGCGAAACACAGGTTCGATGGTTGTGGTTTGGTTGTGGTGGTTCGGGACAAATTGAATGCGGCCGAAATTGCGCCGAAGACAAACACGAACAAATCTGATCTGATCAGTTGATCAGTTGAACAGTTGAACTTCCCACCCAACTCACACCGACCTTGCAATGCATCCCTCAATCCAAGCTCAGCAGCCGTGTCTGCCCACCATTGCTACTTGAAGGTGTAGGGATATCAACACCAAGACACATCAAGTTTCAATTGGCAGTTTGAACTTTGACTGAGAATGACTCGCAAGCTTGACGGCGACGCGACAGCGGGCGCTGCGATACCGGGGTTGCACCAAGTCAAACCACCAAAGAAGCTTTGGACTTCTCTAAGCCCCCGGTAGGGCATGCGACGACCTGCCGTCCACAAAGTATTTTCTCGCCCGCCGAATCCTAACTTTGAAATTGTATATGACAGAAATCAACTCAAAATCCGGTTTGTAAATATTCACACTAAATTTGAAACAGATTTCATTCCAAAGCCAGACTCGTGGCTTGTGCGGACGTTCGACTTCATGTGGTATCCCGCAACAGTCCCTATTCACCAACTAATTGGTGGGTTGTTCAAGTCCTGTGGTCTAATGGTACGACACCGATGGGCACTATTGCTAGTTTGGTGATTGCGAGTTCGACTCCCGCCAGGACTGATTGTTTTTGACTTCCCGCGCTCAATCTTTCCCTGTCCGCATGACAGAGTCAAGTCCAACCACCTTGTTTACACTTATTTCCCTTCACATCAAAACATGTGACATGACCGGCGTCCCCCAATTTCTCCAGACTCCCCCGAAAAGCGAACCCTGCGCAGGATATTTGGAGCGATGCGTCGTGCATTCAACGTTTTCTCTTCGAGGTAGACTCAATCACGTATCTGTTCCCCAGCAACAAGTAACGGCAATCATATTCTGCCCTTGGTTGAACTTCTCCCAATGCTTGCTTCGCTTTCTTTGTCTGTTTCGTTCAGCAATCGAGTCTAGATATATCTTGGCCTATCAATCTCAGCTATGGTGTTCTCAACTCACCCAAACTGTCTCGGCGACGCCGTTCAGCCTTCGACTCCAGCGTCTTGCGCACATGCATCGGATTCAAATCGAATTCTCAGTCAGATGCCCGCAGCTGTACCAACTTCCAAAAAGACTGGGATGGTACCACATCCCCTTAACCACTTGAAAGGTAGCGGAAACTAATATGCTAGGTGTAATTGATGAAGGATTCACATCCTTGATTTGTTTGTGCTATTTTTCATGTTTCGTTCGCACTAGATAGCGGGACAGCCGTTGTAGTGCTGAGAATTGGCGGAGCAGCATCCCTTGAGATAAGTATGACACTTCAAATGCGTGATTCGAGAAATTCAACATTTCTCGAGCTCGAGCATTCTGCATGGCTCTTCGTCAATCAGCCAAACAGAAAGCTCGGACCTTGAAGGTCATTGACACGGTTCTCGCCATTGAGAATTTTAAACGATTCCAGCATAACCTGTCGCCAATAAATTCCTTTTGTCTGCGAAGTTGAAATTTGTAAAGTTCAACATGCGGAACCGAGCCGGGAGTTGCCGAGTTGGCATCTCGGCTCCGAGGACAGCTTTATATCCGAAACATCACTCTCACCACAACCACCACCTCCTTCGCAGCTTCATCCATGCTGTCGACGACCTTTCACGAGGCTCCTCAATTCAACATACTGAAGGACACATTCGCCAGACGTCTATTGTCTCTCCCCGAACTCCAGAATCCTACGTCTTCAGCATCATCCAGTAATACAGAAACCGGCACATCCGCACTGGATGACTTTGCTTCATATCTCACAGAAGAAATTTGGCCGACATTGCCCAGGCCACTCACAGTCGCATCCTACGAGACCAGATCTTTCCATCCCAATCGACGATCTTGACTCCATACCGCTCGACTCCACCCCTGTGTCGTTCACCGACACTTTAATCTCATACGGACTGCTTCGGACGACGGCGAGTCGCAGGAATTTCTGCGAAAGATCTTGGAGACTATCTGGCTGAATCTTGTGCCCCGCCGCCGGTGTGGTCATCTACGCGCACGCAAGAATGCGAGATTTGCGAGCGCCGCGTGCCATTAACATACCATCATCTCATACCTCGTTCCACGCATGCCAAAGTATTGAAGAAGAGATGGCATCCTGAAAGTATGCTTAACTCGGTTGCTTGGCTCTGCAGGTGCGTCCAAGCTATGGAATATGCATTCGAGCTCGTTGAATCAACAGCGAACTAGACCGTGTCATACTGCCGTCCACCAAGTAGCTTCTAATGAGGTGCTTGCGCGAGAATTTTACACCGTGGAGCTTTTACTTCAGCGAGAGGATATTCAACGCTGGGGGAAGTATGCATCCAAGCAAACGATTTGGAATACGCCGGAACTAAACCCGGTATGGATCTTATCTTCTGTGAGATGTGAGTCAAATTCACGACGTATCCAGGATTTTGATCTGAGGGACAACTTTTGCGCTTTGCTCATATAGCTTAAGCAATGTCCTTAATTCAGCAGTGGTGTAATATTAAACATCAGGTCTTGAGGAACGCAGGAGATATTCTTCACCTTCAAAACCTTCGAGGCCTGAGACAAACAATCGGCTTGCAGACCTTTTTTTTTGCGGCTGGAGTCGCTCGTTCAATATGCGCGGCGGAAAGTGTAGTTGTTTTTGTTTGCTCGGGAAGTCGTTGGCTATTGCGCCGCTCTGGGGACAGCTTGCGAGACGAAATGGGGAAGGGTCATTGCGGTCAAGAGGAATGAGAGTCGAATGGGTTGGAATCCAGTCAGACCAAACGGTTTATTGGCTCCGGAGATATAGCTACATTGGTTCTTACTCTATTTCTAGAAGAAGCAATATTTGAAAGAACGTCGTAAAACACAAGAAATACAAGCTATACAACTCTGCCAACCCGGGAAAGTTCCGATGTCGACTTCCGAGTAAGGGTATCCAGATTCCAAACACTATCTGTTGTAATCCGAGTCTTCGAGGCTTGTCAAGCGGATCGCCGCCTGATTAGAAAGAGTAGCAAACGATACTCATGTCTCGCCCCATGAAAATGCAATAGAATCATGGTGATCCGCGTCGTTGGAGTGGTTGATGCCGATGGTACTCGGCAGGAGACGACCTCAAAACCTGTCAAACAATGAACTAGAGCTCGAAACCCAAAAGCTTCATACTAACATCCCCGGTCCCCGAGCTGGAAGTAGAGACCGATTGAGCGACCTCGGCAGCCAAGGTTCGACTTGGAGGCGGCGGCGGCGTATGCCTTATTCTTTCCGCGGCGAACCCTGCATGATTATTGAACAACAGTCTGTCTGAAGGATCGTACCTCCGCAGCGAGGATGAACGGGAGCCGCTGCGCGATGAAAACCGACTATCCGCGCGGAGTCTCATGCGCGCCGGTGTCATAGTGACGACGTGCGGATGGTGGTCGTTATAATCACTCTCGTGCAGCGTCGGGGAAGGAAGAGGGGAGGTGGGCGATATAGGCGAGGATGGACCAGCCGAGTTGGAGTGAATATGATTCGTGTGACCCTCGCCGTTCGCGTGTCGAAGTATGAAAGGCGCGTGGGCGTTGACGTTGACCATTTTGCTGAAAATGCAAAGTGAAGATGGAGCCCCGTTACGCATATTAAAAGTATTTCACTTACCCTTCCTTCGACCGTACAATACTGTCCATTCTTTCATGAAGACGTTGACGATCTCCAGCCGCTGTACTTTGGTAGCTAGTTCTGCGAGTGGCTGAGCTGTGATTGAAACGCGATGGAGCAAGCTAAGGAGGGGGCACATACGAACGGTCACCATTTGCAGTTTCCGAGATAAGGTGCGTGGATTCAGTAGGTATAACCTGCCCGACGCCGAAGGTAAGCTTTCGTTGACAACGTACGTAGCGGCTATACGCCGCGCGGGTGAATTTCCGAAACGATACACACAGTGTGGTTGTCCTTGGAAAGACCGCGAGAGCGAAAGCAGGAGCAGGCGAAGAGGAGGTGAAACATGGAGGCAGCCATTGAAGAAGAAAAGACGAGAGAACAGCAAAGAACAATGGTGGTAAGAGAAGAGAGGGAGTCAGTGCCGGGGATCGGACCGAACTTGAGTCGCGTCTGATAGACGTTGGGATGGACGGAAGGTTGATTGCCGGTTCGGGTGTGATGAGCCGTCTCCTGTCGGTGTTGAGAGTATGTTCAGCCACTAGTTATGTAATGCGTCGAGCAAGGACTGGTGAAGGGAATCCCACAAAAGAAAAAGAGAGAATCCTCGTTACTATTAAATTATAATCTTATAATTTGAAGGCAAACAGCGCTCACCGATTAATGACCGTGCATGCGTATGATATATCTGTTGGAGAGAAAGAGCTCAATGCTCTGAATTGAACAGTTCACCTCAGCAATGAGGTTGAATCATTGCTCAGCCAACGGCACACTTTTCATTTCGCTTGCGATGGGCAGCGGTTCTACGTCCCTCTCCCTCGGAAATGCCGCGGCACTGTGTCTCACTGCGAGGCGACTCGGAAAGCTGAGAGCTTGCTTTGTTGAACGAGTTCATTTTTCCCAATGGGTTCGAGTAATTTACTTGCGCCGTGTTGAATCATACCTTCGAACAACCCTCGTTTCATGGCGGGAAAGCGTGCATCTGACGATGATCGTGAGTGACGAAGTGGATGGAGGGGCAATTGAACCGGCCTCAAATGAGTAGCTGCCCGCGATATGCGAAGAATCTCTTTTAGAAGGCGAATCTCTTGTCTCAGGATAAGGTTGGGAAGAAAACGTGATTGTCGCGATGTGGAATTGATGGCCGATACCGGCGATCTATGTTGGAGAAGCTTCGGCTTGCTGCCAGTGGGTTGTTGAGGTCGGCTAAGACATGCTCACAGTGAATAGCAGTGAATGGGTAAGTAGACTTGCGGAGGAAAATAAATGTACATTATGACGACCGTCAGCAGTTGCGGCGAGACTCTGAGAGTATCATGACAATGCTCTAACTCCAAGTTCAAATTGAACTCAGACGAGTATCTATAAGTGAAATCAAAAACGAGGCCAAAAATGTTCGATTTCCTAACGACTATGTATGTACCCTGCATATCCTGCTTGAATCGGACACACTGTTTCACAACTTGATGGAGTACATGGACTGTTTCCTCTCTGAGTCTCAGAGGGTTATGGGAATGCAGTTGATAGCGATGAGACCACCTGGATTAGACAGTCAATATCGAAGACCAAGATTGGAGGGAGAGACTACACACCCCACTCCTTCTCGGGGGCGTCGCAAGTGACCGTGGTGTCACCGCTGCAAGAAATAAATCTATATCAAAGTATAGGAAACTTGTGTCACGCATACCAGTTGTTGCCGATAACGGTGATGGGCGAGCAGCTCAAGCCGATGGGGACGTCGAGTCCGGTGAGGTCGAGCCCGAGAAGGGCAGCAACTCCAGAGGCAGCGACGCTGGTCGAGGAGACAACACTGTTGCAGCACTGGGGGGAGGTCGGGGGAGTGACCGGGGGAGGAGGGGTTCCCCAGGGCTTGGCGGCAGCAAGGGTCTGTAGATCAGTTCACAGTCAGTGATTGCGACTCCAGCTGGAATGCGAGACCAGCGCACAATGAGCACCGTAGCGGCAACGACGGAGAGCTTGGAGAACATATTGGTTTGAGAGAAGGCTTGAACTACGAAGGGATGTGTTCGAGTGAGGTTTGACGAGGAATGAGCTGGCTTTTATATGGTTTTGTTCTAAGATTTCCCCCGATTTTCGAGGCCGCCACAGAGCAGAGGTTGCATGGTATGTCGCGTAGCTGTGGAGCATCTTGACGTGTGGAAATTACCAGAGAGACAGAAATGTCGGGAGAAGGTGTAGTTTGGCATCAAGTTTGGCCAGCGCATTGATCTCAGTGAGGAGTTTCAATAGATTTGAATACGACGGATGGGATAAGACGCCGCATGATGCATTCTCATGTTGAGTCTGTGTGAACAGAGGAACCAAGCGAGGGGGCGACCATCTAATTCCCTCATAACACAACATGAAATAGCAGGTTCAAGGACACTCCAGCCCCAGCTGCGAGGCCGGAGCATTGATTGTGAGGTATCGAGGCGGGTTAAAGAAGATAGGCGGTTATGTTTCGGAATTTGCGGGCGAAAGACGGGCGTCCTGAATGAAACGATTTCGTTGACATATACCGAACATATGCTGATGTGATACGTACCATCGCTCCCGAGAGCTCAATAAAAGACCTTTGACTCTTGAGCTACGTCATCCGACACGGTTTTTCTTCGATGAGACTAGCGCAGGTAGAGCGGCGGCGTCAAAACTGACGCTGAGTAGAATGATGATGTTCTTGAAAGATTCCTGGAGAGATTACGGTTCGTGTTCCCCGCCGGGTACGTATTGCTCATGACAGAGTGAGTGACTTCAAGAAACATCGGAAGGAGTTATTTCAAAGTCCGTCGCCCTCTTGACAAGAACTTGAATTTCGTACGGAATACCGCGTCGGACGACAATTAATGACAAATGTACAGCAGAGTCTCCGAGTCCCGCCGCCCCGCCTGTTACCAGTAAGGGATGCGATCACATTGAGATGCATGCCCCCCGAGAAAGGCTTGAAACTGTTGAGAAACAGGAAGCTGAGGCAACGTAGGAGTTGCAGAGACAGAAGCCTGACGAAGGCAAGACGAAGGTACGGGCGCTAAAACAAGCACCGGTTTGATCCGCCGTCGGCCGACCATTCGAAATTGTTTCGGCCGACAAGCTCAATAAGACACTGGGGAAACGGGCTTTCAAAAAATCATGGGCCGATCGAAAAAAAAAAATTGCGTCGCAAAGTGAATCATTCCAAATCGACATACAGGACCTGGTAACAGGACAAGCAAGAACAGTACAAAACACGATCGACTCCGCGTCCAAATAAAGCGCTCGGGAATCTAGTACTACCCCCGCAGCTCGCTCAAAGTGTAATGGGAATGCAGTTGATGGCAAGAAGACCGCCTGCAGATAATCGAGAATTAACCAGAGCACTAGAGAAGCCAGCAATCAATTCCTCACCCCACTCAATTTCCGGCGCATCACAGCGAGTCGTAACTCCACCGCTGAGAATCAGGTCAGAGAATATCAAAATACGGAAATAAAATTGTACCAGTTGTTCCCGAGGACGGTGATGGGGGAGCAGCTGAGTCCAACAGGGACGTTGATGTCGCCGAGGTCGATTCCAAGGAGGCTAAGGACAGCACCGGCAGCAGTACTACTGGAATCGACGACGCTGTTGCAGCATTGATTGGAGTCGGGCGGGGTCACCGGGATGGTGGTGGCGGCAGCAAGGGTCTGTTAATCAGCATCATTAGTTGCGAGGCACCATATGAGCTAGTGAATAGTTACGATGAGCACCGAGCTGACAACAACAGAGAGTTTGGAGAACATGTTGGTTGAGAAAAAGCTTGAACTACAGAGGAGTGTGTTCGAGTGGGAAACCTAGATTCAGGCGTTTGGGGGTAATACTGGGGCATAATTATGTCCAATTTCGATGAAAAAACGCACAACCTAGCATAAAAAACACACAGCTTACACAAAAAATTTACACAGGTGTGTGCATGCGCCACCAAAATACACACCCCACAAAAAATGCACACTTCTGAAGGTTACTAAAAACGCACAAGTTCAAGGTTCGTCACATTGCCGATGTATTGGCTCTTGCCGAAGTGATGGCCTGAGCATATTTGTGATGTGTCTTCGATCTTTGCAGTTATGAATCCTTGAAGATGTATGGCCTACATTGAGAGGGTAGACTTTGGTTTTAAAAACTGAATATTGCATGGCCGGCCAAATACGACGAAGAATAGCGGGGTTGTGCGGAGCGGCTGCGCCTAGGTCGCTTGACAGGCCTGTGTCGCGGGGTCACTCCACAGTGGGCAGCCGCTACGTCATCAAACTCAGGCCGCTATGTACGAGGACACAAAAAATCGCATTTTTCTGGCCGTTGTTCATGAAACTCGTAGGTTTCTGCTGCACAGAACACTCAGATAAGGCTGTCAAGTAACCCTGTAGAATTCTGAGCTGCAAACATCTTTTGTTTGCTCACAAAACCAAGTGACCTGGGTTTAGCGACCCGGGCCCGCTCCACAGGCCCGTCAAGCGACCCAGCCGCTTCGCACAACCTCCCTAATAACCACTAGGTGCTTCCTCAACAGATGAGGTAGTATTATTAATGCAGAGCTGTCGGAAGCGTGACTTTGTCTCTAGCTAATGTCAAAGCTATCATTATGGTCTAAAACAAACCTGGTAGTGCTCACTTGGAGCACTGAGTGTGTTTGGTGAGCGGATTTGTGATGCCGGAGGATTTCCCTTTGATCCGTGTGATCCGTCAGCGCTTTGACTTGCCCGATTTTGAACGCCAGCTACTGCCTGTGTGGGTTTCTGCAGGACATGGGGCGGTGTCCTTTTTTCCTGCACAAAAAGGTGTGTGTTTTTGCTGCACCCTTGGTAGCTGTGTATTTTTGTGCTGATTTGCACTCGACCTGTGCGAATTTTCACAAAGCTGGGCGCAAAATAATTATGCCCCAGTATTACAGCCATACAGGCGGCATGGTATTTATCGTGGACGGGCTGTAGGATTTCCCAGGTCGCAGAGGGATAAGTTATCGTGCATTGGCAGGGACGAACAGAAGGAGTGGAGCGCGGGGGAATGAAGGAGGGATGAATGTTGCGTGAATGAATTGATTCCCTGTCTTTGATTTCTCATGTCGGTCGTCGGAACCGCGAAAGGTGGAGCCTGTCCAATGTTGATCATGTCGGCCTTCATTGAAGAAATCGATCTCTTGTTCTCGTGAGAAGGGAACTACACATTTAGTGAAATAGCGGAAAAACAGTGATTGAAACGAGTTTGTGACCGACCTGGAGATCCTGAACGTCATCGACTTGTTCATTGGGACTCGTTTTGGATGGAAGAAGACAGAATAATGACCTCAGAACTGCAACGGCGACAGAGCGGTGGTCGCAGAGAGAGGTACCGATGTCAAGAGACTCTCTACGTCACCGATACCTCGCAGCGCACAAGTCCCAAGCTTTCCGGAAAGACACAGACCCGCGACTGGAGAGCCATCAGGTAGTCCGCGATGATCTTTCTTTCCTCATGGGCTCAGCTGAATTCAGGCGGTCAAGAAAATTCCTTTCGATCATCGTGAAGCTGGAGCAGAGGACACAGAAGATCATGATCTGAGTGGTGGCATCCGGAACTTCCGAACTTCGAAATGGTGCAGGGTCGAGAGAAATTCTGACAGAAAGCTTGTCTTGAGTTTGAGGTGGAATGAGGCTCCTGCCGTCTCTTGGATGGTAACGCCTGGGTAACGCAGAGGAAGGTATCATCGGAGTAAGTCGTCCGAACGAAGCGAATCGTGACTCAGAATTTCGGCGGTGGACTCCGAACGGACATAAAATTTCTCTGTCATTTACGACCACCACCGTCGCACAGTTCTGGCCGAGACGGGGTCTATGAGGGGTCTCCAGGAAGAAACCCACAATGCCTGGGTTCGCGCCTTGGGAAGCCAGCTATTGTCACGAATTTCGCTGCATCCCGAAATGCAGTGGCACTCCGATAGACAAGGATACTTACACCTACTTAGCCCGCTGAATCTTTCAATGATGCCTCGATTCTTCCTTGCTATTCTTTCAGCAACTGCCCCTTGGAGACAAGCACGCAGTCTGTGACGCCACAAACTTGTTCACAGCCACCATGAACCTGCCAAATCTGTACTTGTATTGAATTTCATGAGGGTCTGTACGGATTTACACTCGAGAGAATATTCTTTCTGAAGTGCAACTTAGCACTGTAGGACACGAGGCCCGAGGTCTCCAACTCCTCCGCGGAAACTGACTCATGCCCAGCGCATTTCTGATCTCGACAGTCTCCTACAGTCTCTGCCCGTTTGAATCGGCGTGCCGCCACTGTCTGATCTGAGCGCCGCTGACGACTCTGAACGAACAGTGACCTCGCTTGGCGCCTTTCGTTGAATTCAAAATATGACTGACACCCATCCCTTTCCGTGATTCCAGTGTATCAATCAACGTGAAGGAAGGCTTCTGCCACATGTCTGGCCTCTCAATTTGGTCTTGGTTCAACCGCGCTCTTTCGCCGACAAACATACAGTGCTATTCTGAAGCATTTATGACGCTGGTTCCGACCGCGGGACTTTTAGAGGAACCAGTGACATTCTTTGTTTAGAATGAATAGCGTAGTTCCGATGCTTATGTCGACCACAGCTGTTGTTGAACTCGTGTTTCGGGCTCATGGTCCAAGCGTGAGACGGAAGCATGGAATGTTGTGCTTCATTCATCACCTCCGCTCCACAGATGGCTTCCACGCTGACACTCAAGAGCGCCTTCTCTCTCGCCGAAGGTGAGTTTCTCTCGACATACCAAGGCTGTTGTTTTGAACGCTGTCAAGGAGCTCCACTTCGATATTTCGTACCTTGTAATGATTCGCAAGCTTCATACTTTCTCAGTTAGGAATTGTTATTGAAGCGACCATTTCGAAAGGTATAAAGGCCAGGCTGTATTTCCTCAAACCTCACTCGAACACATCCTTTCTGTAGTTCAAGCTCTCCTCCAAGCAAAGATGTTCTCCAAGATCTCTGTTCTCGCCACCATGGCCCTCATTGTGAGTGGTGTTCTCCGCAATAACTGGCAGTGTTCAACAGTCAACTAACTGTCTTTTTCATCATCGTAGACCCTTGCTGCCGCCAGCCCCACCAACACCCCCCCGGTCACTCCCCCGAGCTCTCCCCAGTGCTGCGCCAGCGTCGTCTCTTCGACTAGCTCCGTCGCGTCACTCGTTGCGGCCCTTGTCGGGATCGACCTCAGCGGGCTCAACGTCCCCATTGGCTTGAGCTGCTCGCCCATCACCGTCATCGGGAACAACTGGTAACACCTTTTTCTCTAGTCGGCTATTTAGAAGATCTAACTCACGAATTTGAACAGCGGGAGCACCACCGTCACCTGCGATGCACCCGAGAAGGAGTGGGGTGGCCTCATTGCCATCAACTGTCTCCCCATCACTCTCTAAGCGCATCAATGAAGTTGTAGTCGGAGAAGCGTTGGAAGGAAATTTGTCTCGGATTCAAGGATCGCTTTTGGATTGTTGTTGATTGCTGTACTACCTTCTCTGTAGGGCTCTTGTTCGTGTTAAATGTCACGAATAATCCCATTTGTGTCTGAATTTCACGACTTGGCTTTAATATGTAACGGTTTTGAAACAAAAGAAAAGTTCAACGAAATTGCTGTTGTGATCAAGTTGTAACAATGGCGTGTGCTTGTCAAGCGCTCTTCGCACGCACTGTCCAGGCTGAACACCGACTATATGCCGCGGCGGACGCCGGAAAATCCGTTGTGATGCGATTGTTTACACAGAATTTGTGAACACAACCTGTCAAAGTTGAAATGAGTTGACGGTGACAAAAACAAAGATATCCAATGGCACCGTCTCACGCTTCTATTGACGTTGGTCGTGCCTGGATAGTACATATAAGGCTTCTTGGAGTGGGGTGTAACCCCTGGATCGAGGTTACCACCGGCCCAGGTGCAGGGATTCACTTTGCTCGCTGTCTGTACCTGCGCTGGCACCGACGTTTTGCTGTCCAGCTAATTATGGAAGACGATCGATGGATCAATGGACAGGATGAATATTTTTACTGGCGATGGTCGGAAAAGCAAAAAGAATTTTTACCGATAAGCGTTCAATTTCCTACTCCATTCCTCCTGCACTTCGGACACACTTTCCATACCAGAAGTTTTGCTATCTGGCCGCCGGCAACGTATCCTTCTCAATCTTCACCCTTCAAAAAACATCGAAGAAGATTGAAAACGTACAAAACAGATGTGAAATCAGCGAGGTTTCTTCTGCTCCAACCTTCAGGCGCCGAAAATTGCGGTCGTCGGCGAATACCTGTTGAATTGAAGCGTTCTCTCTCTCACGCGGTGGTGCCGATAACACATCTAGTCGTTGGCCATCTGCGGGATCCGAAAAAGTAGATATTAAACAGCACCGGCGCGGCGAAGGTTGCAACATACGGTTGAGTGCATCGTGCTTTGCTGTGTCCAGAATGTGGTTAGCCAAGGCTCGGGCAAATTATATCTCACATTTTGTCAAGAAACCACGTCAAAGAACCAATACGCACGTCTGAGATGAAGGAATGTTGGTAGTCCTGGTGTCGAAGACATGGGATTCTACACGGCAGAAATTCCGGCATGAGCACACAGACCACCCAGACAAGGAAAGAATTGGCCCGAGACTTGGTTCCCGACTTCAATTGTGACGGTTGCAAGACGGGCGGGAGTTGAACGCAGTTCTTTTCATTAAATGGGTAGGATCCGTGTCAGAAGTGCGCGATGAGATACCCACAGCGTCCTAATAATGATACCGAGGTATGGCGTTTTTAACTCGGCAAATCAAGCCGTGATTTATATATTTGACGACCTGTGGGGGTATATAAAGGAGTGGAATAGGTCGCACAAACTCACCCCGTTCCTTGGAGGCCACAAAGGTCGATTAGATTCTGCCTCGAAAACTTCGCGTGTTGATGACTCTTCGCAGACCCTCGTCGGCACAGAAGTCGACCGACCGAGCGTCGACGTGGCCGCCGCATCTGCAGTGAGGTGGGGTCATCGTTCGAAACGCCCTCGACTGCAGACCAAAATCGCCGGGGTTTGGCTGAGCCACTGCGACCATGAGTGAGTAGCACTAATTCCGGGATTCCCCATTATGGACATTATTTACTCACCTCGCACCACAGGACCGCATTGAGACGGCAGAGAGCTTGGAGAACATGTTTGGGGCTTGCTGGAAAGCTTGAGCTACAGAGGGATGTGTTCGAGTACTTACAAACCCAATTTGACCTCCATCTTGCTAATCTTGAAAGCGCTCGGGCTTTGAGTCGCATCTTGAGCTAAGTATTCAGCTGATCAGATTTCCACTTGATCACGAATCGCATATTTCTGTCCATTGGATCGGTCTATTATATGTTTTAATTCGCGAAGGTCGACAACGCACCCTTCTTCCGGACCCTGTCTCCAGCGATCTGCTTCCGCTCGTAAAATTGGAAATGCACTGCGGAGCGGAGCAAAGGCGACGCTTTCCGGCGTTTTTTGACACTAGGCAGTGCTGCTGTAGTCATAGCGGTGAGCTTAAATATGGGTGGACGGCCTGAATGCAGACGGAGACTAGGGATGCAAAGGACTCAGAAAGAATCTGGCTCTAGCTTCGAGACATAGCAATTAGATTCAGGAACAACGAGGGTCCGTTGCTATTTCACATCTGTTTCAAGAATTTCCAACGGATTTCAAGTCATATAAACAGTGCCACTCACCGATCATGGTTACTGCGCTTTGACACCCTTCCTCTCTCTCTCTCTCTCCCACCTCCCACCACCTTTAACGACCACCACTGCTGTTTACGACGACGATAACTGATTTGGTCGATTCTCGCACTCGCTATTCACGATAATGTCCCCTCTCCCCCCTACCACGCATTCACTCCCTGCGCCGCAGCGACTTCGGCTCATGCGCTCAACACGAAAACTCACTGCGTTGCTTGGAACCGCCCCCCTTCTTGTCGACGCTGAGGAGCCGCCGCGCACTGTCGAATCTCCTCTAGAGCCAATCAACAGCCACGACTTCCGCGCTTCGATCGCGTCCATTCTCTCGTTCGCTGATGGCGAGCCTCCAGCGAGCTACAATCCTGCAGCCCTCGTCCCCATCACATCCCCCGATTATCCTCAACGACCCACTTTCTTGCTGCGCATCAACACCACCCCAATTCGCTCCGGGCGTCGACGCTCGGAGTCGCAAAGCAGCTGGCGAGGACGTCCGACGTCGGAGCCCCTACCGTCGCCGACCTCGGTCACATTCGGCGATGATGGTGGCGTCGACGGCCTCCTTTCAGCACGACGCAAGAAGATGGCTCGTGTCGCGCGCACCCTTGGCGAGAATATTCCGCCCGAGCTCGTTTTCCCGCCCAACCAATGCAGTCCCCGCATCAGCGCCGACTCCGACACCGGAAGCGAGGCTACCGACGACGAGGTGAAGTCGAGGTTCTCAGCGGAGGAGATTCGTTTCGCGAGGATTGCCCTCGAGCCGCTTGAGGAGAGTATCCCGCTGCAGACTGCTCCGACTGGCACTGCACCGAGCAAAGTCATCTCCCCACGCCAGTCGGCATCGGATCGGGCATGGTTACCGCAGGGGATTCGGCGCTCGATGAGCCAGAGGCGTCGCAGTGGGAGCCACTCCACGCCAGTTGTGATGCGCAAGGAGACAGGATGGACGGGGGAGTGGAATCATAACGAGAACACCGTGGTGAAAACTCTTCGCGAGCTGAAATGAGTAAGTTTCTCACATCTCATGTTTTGGAATGATTCATTTATCGACCACGCTAGAAAGTTCTGCTTTGAATGTCCGCTTTAGAGGAGTGATGGGCTACTCACCTCGAGCCGAGCTCGATAATAATCGTACCAATCGTATAATGTCCTGTACTAATTCGTCGTAATTGTTGGTGGTGCTTCATCTGAGGACTTGCTGGAGCATTAGGGGTCGTTGTCAATCAATTCCGAGTGTCACTGAGCTCGCTGGGAAGGCTCGAGATCGGGCGGGGTAAATTCCAAGAATCGACGGCGAAACCTTGAGCTGATTTCAGAACTATATACACAATGTATGTCAGAGATTCTGTTGAATATCTGCGCAACCAGGCGATTTACCTCACACAATCTTCAGCCGTAGGACACTGTGCACGACAGTGTTTTCTTCAAATTGGCGAAGCCTGAGGGCCGGATTGAGGATTGCTGGAGTGACTACTGCCAGCAAATGACACGGAAAGACGCAATGTATTATTCGCATATGCACAAAAGAATCGTGGCGGCTTGGAGTTCATTGACCTCAGGTAACGGTGTCGGTGGTGGACGAAAAAAACCGCCATCAGCTCGTCACACGAGCCGGTGATAGCCATCGCCCTGGTATTCAAACAGATGACGCCATCACACGAGTTTTGATTTTCTGCACACGACCACCATGACCTTCGCGTTCCTTCCATTCCCGTACCTCCATTCATACAGTTTAACCACTCAGTTCATCATTCTACTCGCTCTGATCTCACTCTCATACCGCTACACCGTCTTCCGCAATCTACTCCTCGCCGTTCTCGGTCTCTACACAATCTACAAAATCTCGTTTCCTCTAGCTCGGTATGGCTCCTCTGGTGGCGAAATCTCCAGTTATAGGAGTCAACTTCTCATGAAAATGCAAGATGGGGATATGCTGCATTCAAGGGAATCGCAATGTTTGGATTTTATGTCCATTTCTTCATTTTGGGTGTCGGCTACATCGCTTCTGGCGCGTTAGCTGTTTGGAGATTCCCTGATCTGCTTGAGAGTTTCATGAATGGGTTGGAAGGAAGGGACAGACAATGAGTATTTCCGAGGTTCGTAATGAGGCTTCAGGTATTTTATGTGATCACTCACCGGCCGGCTTTCGTTGCCAGTGGACGGGAAGAAAATCTGTCAGAAATGTCAGCTGCCCGGTGCTCTCTGTACTGCGGTTAGGGATTCACCACCTTCAACAAACAAGACGGGCCAGAACTGGATATCCTGAATATATAAAGCTTTCTGCATTGATGAATGCAGAATAACAAGTGTATCGTCAATTCTTTTCAAATGTATTTGCACGGTCTCAAATCTCCTCGTTTTTCCGTCCTGAATCGGACCATCAACGATACCAGCCTTCGCTTTCCCTGATTCGTTTGCAGATGGCTCAAATTTTCTCGATTGACAGTGCTAATCAGGTACGCAACTCAACAGTCCCTTTGCCTTCACTTTGTCTTCGCAGTGCTGATTTCGGATCGTCGATTCAGAAATCTGAACTCAGGATCTAGATGTAACGTTCCGAAGACGATGATGTCGGTGAGTATGACTATCGAGCTCTTTCACTTCGGACGAAGGATTTTGTCTTTGAAATATGAACATAACCTGATTGGTGGCCAGACAGTACGCTCTCGCTCACTTTACTCAGGGCCGAGTCGGATTGGTCTGTGGGATGGTGCAAGGCCAAGCAAAGTCAGCTAAGTTAGTCAGTTTTCTTAATGACGTTCCCTCGTCGTTATGTTTACGATTTCGCGTATATTCAGCGCTATTCAGCCGCGGATCCGCTTTCGATTTCTTTCCCACTGCCCATAGTGGTTCTATTGTTGCGTGTACGTTCCTTCCTTCCGATCTGCCATCGCAAATCATCAGCTGGAGCAATTACTCGCCAGGCCTCGAGCGGAACAAGGGAACAAGCTTGAGCCAAAAGAATGCGGAACCGGAAGTGTCGCGTAACTGTGAGCGGTTCCGTCTGAGGTCTTGACTGTCCGAGATTTGCTGACTGATTGAATTCAACCGCCCCGCAATGTTTCGAATCACGAAAATCCTCTAGTGGTAACGATGCCAACGCACATGGGACGGGATGGTCAAGAAAGCATAGCGGGCTTCTTACCCGCCTACCGTGTTTACCACTGCGGCTTCGTGCCTGAGCCGCCATGCTTTCTTGAAACAAACCCTCTGCGTTTTCTCTGCATTAACGGTTTCTATCTTCGGCAAGATTCTTTCTCAACTTTCGGAATGTACCGAACGGGCACATTGACCCGTTTTACAAACTTTTTTGAAAATCATTTATGAAAGCCTTGATACGCGAAGGCTCAAGGTCTCGAGGCCAAGAGATGTCGAATGTAAACGCGACACGACAGTACTTAGTCGCGCGCAACGAACATATTACCAAAACACGCTACCTATAGCTATCTCTTCTAGTTTGTTCTGCTGATGAGGATCCTTTTCAGACTTTGATTCAAAGTCTCAAGTACCTTTCGTTGAGGACAGAAACGCCAGGCAATTCGCAACTCGGACAGACTCGGACTCTTTAGACTTTGCTTGGACTGTTCGGAAGGAAGTCTCGGAATTGTATTCCGAAAATCACGATTGATTGCCGTTGCCGTTTCACGAGGCTTCTCGGTGATCAGAGCTCCCAAAACGCGACAGGTCGCCCCTTTTTATTATTTTCCGTGTTGATAAAAGGTGTTGTCATGTTCCCAGAGAATCATCACGCCCGCTTCTGCCCCTTCCCTTTTTCCTTCAGTCATGTCTAAACCTACGCTCTCTTCGTTTCTCAAACTAATTCTCGCTGCACTTACCGCGACCCATTCACCTACACCCTTTGATGCCGGATTCGACATTTCTGCGGTAGCCCGTGAAGCTACAATCCTCCCCACTCACTCCTGGGAATACGGTACCGCGGTACAGGCGCTTTTCGAGCTCAACTCCCCGCTCCTCTCCGTTTTTGGACCCGCGCCTTTCCCCGTTCAAACTCTCCCGCCTTCCGCCGTCCCAGCCCTCGCCTACGCCAAAGAAAAGATTGTTCTGGGCACGGGCGTCAACGGCCTTTCAGATGGAGATGGCGCCGTAGGTGACCCCGCCAGTCTTGGCGTTGGCGCCGTCATGCTTGGGAAGACCAACGAATCATACACGATCGCAGCGGCGGGCGAGGTCGACTATATGGTCAACGAGGCCCCTCGCTGGGTCAATGGTGCGATCTCTCACCGCGCTAGCGTCGCCGAGCTCTGGTGCGTTCCTTGACCTCTACCCTGTCATGTCGAGAAGTTCTAATTCTAGTTTTTCCGTTATCACGATGATAGGGCGGACTTCCTATACATGGTGTGTCTGTTGTTACGTTGTAAGCTTGGCTAATGTCACCCTAGGCGCCCCCCTTCATTGCGTACTACGGCGCAGACACCAACAACGCCTCCCTCCTTGAGGAAGCATATCGCCAATGCGGCTACTACCGTGAAGTCGTCCTCTTTGGCTCCGACTCCTCGACATTCTCTCCCGTCGGCACCTCCCCCACCAACGGCTCATGGCACCACATCGTCGGCCCGCAGAGCGCTGACCCCGGCCTCTGGAGCACCGGCAATGGTTGGGCAGCAATGGGCATGGCTCGCGTCCTCGCCACCATCCTCAAAGCACCCGTAGCACAGAAGGCTCCCTGGCGCGCCACCGCCATCAAAGATCTCACCGCTTGGATCAAAGAGATCGTCGACGGTGCACGCGCGCAGCCCACGGAGCAGGGTCTGCTCCGCAACTACCTCAACGATGTTTCCGGGGACGGCCATGGGTTTGGGGAGATCTCCGGGAGCACCATTCTTGCCGCCGTTGCTTACCGCATGGTCGTGCACGCGCCCGACGCGTTCGATGCGAAGACCTATATTGGCTGGGCGGATGAGATTCGCGCGGTCATCGGTGGGAACGACGATGCGGGCAACCCTCACGTCACCAGCACGGGTATCGTCACTCCCGCGGTTAACCCGCTCGGATGGGGTGACACCGCGCCCTGGACTGCTGGAAGGTACGCTCCTCATTCAGCTTGATTTTCCGCTTTTCCCGCCTTTTTCTTTCTTTGCTCACTATGTGTCTGAATACTGATGCCCGTCCTCGTTCTACAGCCCCGAAGGCAACAACTTTGTCGTCCTCATGTACGCCGCATGGCGTGACTGCATCTTCGCTGGTGCCTGCAAGAAGCCCACGAAGCAGAGCGCACGTTGGGGCCCCGGCGCCTTCTGACCGTAGAGAATCTCTTCTTCAAACAGAAGTATAATCGCTCGCCGAGAATAAAATATACCGCTGCCTCGCGAAAAAATAGATTATCATAGGTATCTTCAAACGAATTCCATGTTTTCTCCTGGGCTCACGTACTACTGTCCTTAACTTAACTTCCCGCAAACATGGCGAGTGTGTAGTGTAGAGTAGGTGTTATACAAGAGGCACGCGAATATATGGTTTTTGGTAATTTATTTGTTCGAGCAATGACTGAGTGACGTTGTAATGGGGATGCACGTTCGGTATGCATCTGAGCCCCAGGTATCGAAGACTGTTCACAGTGTCCTCTTCAGCGGCAGCCCTTGTGACGAAAGCATGTGGTTGAGAATTTCCATTATTTTTGCGTGCTCTTCTCTTTGGAATGTTCGACTGAGGGACTTCCCCGGATCAACTCGGGTTGGTTCTCTCGAGATCTCTTTCTCTCCTCCCACCTTGTCGCCCGCTCGCTATTGCGGCGCTACCCGCGTCTCTTCATGAATTGAAGCTGGCCCTCGTGGGGAAGAAACGTAACTGAGAATTACGGGGGAAGAAAATTCGTCCATACTGCAGCCTGCTAGCGCTCAACTTTGAAATGCGTGTGACTGGGAAACAAGAAAGTCGCCTCATAGGTTCCGCCCGTCGGCGAAGATTCGCTCAAGATTTCTACCTCTGACGCTGCAGCGACGGCTTCGATCAAGAATGTGCATGTCGAGCTTTGACCATGACGTAGGTCGTTTAGATACTCGGGATTTCGAAACACCATATGTACTGGGTACTCATCGAAGTTCCAGGATGTGTGTCGCAAAAATCGATCAGAACAATTTATTTTAAATTCAGGGTTGAAGGGCGCTTTTCCCCCATCGAACACGGAAAAGTGCATGTCCTGGACAAGGCAGGATAATTTATGGCGACAAACTATGCATTTTTCATTCTCCCTCGGCCTTCCGTAGATCGACGGGACCATATTCTCTCACTCGAGGCTACTAGGAAATCAAACAAAGAAATAAATTTTCGACGTCCCATTGTTTCTGCATCCGGAATGAACAACGTGAGAACCAGGGTCGCGACAATATTGTTACATGGGTCATCTCAAGAACCGAACAAGAACTCAAAACTGTTGCCACTGACGCCGCTGTTCGATTTGCAGTGCACACTCTCCTTCGATCGACAGTCCTGGGTTTTCTGCCAGCCTCGGAGTCCACAGCGACGCGACATACCATGCAATTTCTGCTCTGTGGCGGCCTCGAAAATCGGGGGAAATCTTAGAACAAAACCATATAAAAGCCAGCTCATTCCTCGTCAAACTTCACTCGAACACATCTCTTCGTAGTTCAAGCTTTCTCTCAAACCACTATGTTCTCTAAGCTCTCCATCGTTGCCGCTACGGTGGTCATTGTGCGGCGGTCTCGCATTCCAACTGGAGTCGCAATCACTGACTGTGAACCTATCTACAGACCCTTGCTGCCGCTAAGCCCTGGGGAACCCCGCCTCCCCCGGTCACTCCCCCGACTTCCCCCCAGTGCTGCAACAGTGTTGTCTCCTCGACCAGCGCCGCTGCCTCCTTCGTCGCCGCCCTTGTCGGGCTTGACCTGGATGGCCTTGATGTCCCCGTCGGTCTCACCTGCTCGCCCATCACCGTCGGCGGCAACAACTGGTAGGCGTAACACGAGTTTTTTTCTATGCTTTACTTAATATCGATTTATTTCTTGCAGCGGTAGCACTACGGTCAAGTGCGACGCCCCCGATGAGCAGTGGAGTGTGTAGTCTCTCGGCTTCAATCTTGGTCTTCGATACTGACTGTCTAATCCAGGTGGTCTCATCGCGATCAATTGCATTCCCATCACCGCCTAAGCTTAGGCAGAGGACCTCGGCAATCTTGCGAGTGAGAAGAATTCGTAGCGTAGTGTCGTCGTTTTGTTGTTTATGCAATTGAACATTCTTGGTGCCTTCCCTGTCTTCAATCTCTGACTTCATTGCTCCGACTGAATTGGACTATTGCATATATAATATATGGTGTACCAAGCCTCTCGAGTATGAGCATACTAACCAGAGTCGTTCACATATCTGTGCGTAAACGAATCTAGTTTCTCGAGTACCGCACAGACATCCGGTCGCGATGCAATATCCAATGAGTAACCAAGTAATCTGACTTCGTTGGCGAGTCTAATCAACAGTGGAACCTTGTCAGTCAAAATTTCGGGCATTGACGCACTCACATTTCGACATCCATCACCTCCTCCTTCGTGAGCGGCTCTGACCTGACTCGACCCTCAACAACCTCCACGCAAAATCTCGCCCAATCAAACACGGTTGTCCAATGCACCGGCATGAAATGCGGCGTTGGCAGATATCGGATCGCCCTTGCGAGTTTGCGCCATCCTTCCTCAGCAAAATCGCGCGCATGGGATCGAAGTAGTTGGAGGCGAGCGTGAATTTGAGCGCCTTGCATCGCGCCTTCGTGGGTTTCGCGGTATTCGAGCTCGCGGTAGAAGGGGAGGACGAGCCCGATGAAGCCGAAACCAGCACCGTAAGCGGTGGTGCGTGCGACGTCGTCGAGTACGAAGGGAGATTGAGCGATGGGGGCTGATTCGGTTGAGTTGATGGTTGATGTGAGGATGAGATTGTCGATGTGGTTGAAGATGAGTTCGACAGCAATGTGCATGAGTGAGAGGGACTCGAGGAAACCGATTACGGCGGTCTCTGAGAGGGGCGTTATGCGTGCTGAATCTAGGATGTCCACCACATAATGAGCTGGAGTTGGGACAATGAATCGAAATGCTTGCCTCCGAGAATTGTATCGGTGAGTTGGAGGCACAGCCGATTTACATGCCGCATATCTGCGAAAAGACAGATGAACGACGTCTGGCGTACGAATATCACGTTTGACTTACACGGCAGCAATGATTCGTGTAGCAAAGACAAACTCGACGTGGAATCACGAAGAGACGCGATAATATCTGCTAGGGGGTGTGGTTCAGGGCCACACAGTAACAATTCGTCGATACGAGTGCTGTTTGGGAGGGTAAGAAAATTGCATCCAACAATCACATATATACAACAGCCTACAACGGTAACGGTTTCCTGCCTCTGATGGATGTTAAGGCGTGGCCCATCTGTGAATAGGTGGAAAGCGGTGAGATTACATGAGCTAGAAACAACGTTCATTAGACCGCACAAGTTGGCCAGCCCACCAAGCTTCGTCGGTGCTTGTGTAGCCGACTGTACGCCAAATGGGAGCAAGCGCGCGAACATGTGCCATCGACGCTTCTGCCCAAGGTCTTGAAGGTCCCTCAAGGCCACCTGAACAGGAGCATTTTTATCACATCATGGCACACCTTTGTACGCAGGAGAAATTTCCGCCTACTTTGCTCCAACTGATCCAGAAACCAACAAGAAGCCGCGTTGTCGTTGGATACCTCGAAAATGACACCGCCATCCAAAGCGGCTTTGATTGCTTTGGCGTGGAGAGCCCGAGATGCGGATGCACGGTGTACTCCACATTGCGAGACGGCTGACGTACCAAAAAAGGAGACGTCTGTCAAGGAGTTCGGTCTTGGGCCGTCCTTGAGGATGGCAGGATGAAACGAAGTAAGGGCTGCGCATGAGACGAGGCAGAGTACGAGCACCCTTGATTGTGGGGAAAGTGAGTTGATGTCAAACCCAGCAGCTTGAATATCGAGCATTATGGAACTGCTGAGGAGGAGAGGATGGTCGTATTGAAGGGTATATTTTAGCACTGTGAATAGGTTGAATTCGTGAACGTGAGTTGTCGGGGAAAATATTGATTTCTGTGCCTACATTCGATACAATGCTCAACGAGCTCCGGGGTAAGCTGTGGACTGTCCGAAGAAGATGAAAGAAGAGTTGACGATGGAACATCCGGTGAAGAATCTGAGTTAAATCTACTCAGAGAAGGTAGACTATCTGAAGACGACCCCGGCAAAGTATCGCCGGCGCTGGGATTTTTCTGGCGTCTCCCGCGGGAGACAGGAGTCGTTGTGCATCTGCAGCACGTATCAATATGCTGGACAATTCAGATGCCTTCACCTCACTCTAAATTTGCTTCTGCGCAGCGAGGACAGGGCCCATTTACTTGAGAAAGACAGAGAACGCGTCGTGCCTTCAAAATTGGTATTTGGCAGATGATTGGAAAGAAAGCGAAGTTCCGAATACCTACCTTGCATCGGTCGCAGGCTGGAGGTTTCTTCAATTGCATGTTCAGATTCATGGCAAAGGTCGCCATGTGTTCCGCCGAGGTGGCAGGGTGTCGAGGATGGAGGCAAGAAGAAAAAGCAAAGATGCCGGCAATCAGAACGGTTCGGCATGATGTGACGTGCACTGCACGTGTGGCGCGCATTTTGTTAACCGTTAAACCAACCACCACCTCCGAATCTCAGGTTGCTCCCATGCATCGCGGCCTTCAGATCCCGAAGATTGTGGACTTCATTTGCGAAGCTTTCTATTCTGAGAATGAGAGTGCGCTCGGTCTTACACAAAAAGGTATCCAGAAATCCTGCCGGTGCTGTCTCAAGATCTCAAGTTTGCTCTCCCGGTGGTTTTGGTCTCCGACCCTTATCACTAAGAGGGATGAATCTAATGGGAAACCCGGTTTCTCGGTGCGTTGTTGGGCACCCGGGTTTCTGGAAGAAACCCCACCCAACGGAACTGATGCCCAAGTAAGGCCGAGCACCCGGCATGAATATTGTAGGTATATAGTGGTTGAAGACACAAGGAAGGACATTAAAATTACTTTCCATCCAACGGCTAAAAATTTTCTACGTTTGAAGGTACGATATGTACACATTCAACGAGTTCACTGTCAGCGCCGGCCGTGATGCCGAAACCTTAAAGCCGGCATCTTTGAATTAGATTCAATAATAAATAATCTCAACACCTCTGATAAAGAGTTATGAGAGGATAGATCAAAGACTCGTCGCAATATACAGCTGCAGCTTGACGCTCAACATACACCATTGTCGTTGTGCTCTTGCCGAAAGTGATTAAATCAATATCTAATGCGCGGCATTGTACGGCAAGCCCGTTTACCCTCACAAGAGTCTCCTTCAAGCTTGTATTTCCTTGCATTTGATTTGAGAGTGTGTCTACACTGTTATTGAGCTTGATAATTTACAGAACGAGCTTCAGATAAACTCAGGCTGCCGATGCGGCAAATTGGGGTCTCTTATTAAGATTGTCCGCGGGTTTCTCTAAAATTTCCTTATATGGGAGGGTTTCTCCAGAAACCGGGTTTCCCAATAGATTAATCCCACTACATGCGGTAAGCGGGCCGTCGCTATGCGCGGCAGGACTCGTACTTTTTTGGTTTTTTTTCTTTTCTTTGATATACTGAACTCACTCAATATTCAAATGCGTGGTCAATACCTCAAGCAAACACAAATCACCGGGTCCGTCACCGCCCATACAAGCTTGTATAAGTATCTTAGTAGATCGAACATCGCTACCTGAGCTACTACACTCCGACATTCCTTCAATTTACAGCGGGCCCAATCGTCCTCCGACTGCTGCGGTCAAATTCGTACCTTCTCGCTCGGCTTTCCAGTAATCCTGGATAAATCTATGAACCTCTATCAGCTCTGAGATTTATCGACGCTGTTAAGCAGACACTCACTGCTCTAGGCAATCTGCTGCCAACGTCGCATTCTCATGCCGAAGTGGTTTGATCCGTTCGGCTCGTAAATCGTATTCGAGAAGAATGATATTTCCAAACCAAACGCCTCCCCCGTTCCCGAAATGCCCTTCCACGCATCGGTTGATTGGGTGCGCGCGCGCGTCAGACTGTTTGGCGTGGATAACGGCTATCGCTAGGTCGGCCGAAGACGGAGGTGTGTCCCGTAAGGTCACGACGGCCATGTGAGCCACCATATTTAGGGTTTCTGGAGCAAGGCCGAACCAAGGTTGGAATCGCAGACCTTGGTTGCTGTCAGTGAGTGTCGGAATTTGAATGGTGACTGGATATTCAATCCCCGTGGCGACCAAAGCACCCTTCAATGTTCTAGGCGTCCCCTGAATTTTGCCGAGTATGTTCAGGGCGCTTCGTACTCACAACGGAATTTTACTCACGAACAACATAGTCATGAGCTGCGATGTTAAAACCACCTCGAGCTCAGTCGTGACAGGAATAGGCATTTTCTCTTGTTTTGCTTGCGGTCGCTGAAACAAGGGAGGAGGATGAGTTATATCGCCAAAGAGTTTGTGCTTTACATACAACTGACGGAACATTTAAATGTCTTAGAGCACCTGTTTAAGACATCCGAGGGCGCGGGTCTGTCCGAATGACGACTCGACTGACGGAGTAATGAAATCAAGCTCTCAGACATAATTCCGATTCGAGCGTACTTTGTTCTCATCCGGCCAAAGGTATTATTCGACAGCTACTCTGTCACCTGAATATAGCGATCAACTCCCTCTACATGACCGCATGGCCCTAAGCGCCAGTGCACGACCAGCTCATCGGTTATGGGATGGGGCGCCCACCCCGGAACTAACGCGAACGATAAAGAATTGTCGTCGCGACTCGACCGTGCCAAAGCCGGGCAAGTAAAATCCCCGCGATCGCTGTCGCATTTCATCAGTGCCACGCCCGCCTTTGCATCCCATCCCTCCTTCAAGTCTTCGATATTATCTCCGGAGATGGCCTGACGATTGAAAGTGAGTCTGTGATAGCCGACGAACAATTCCGCGCCAGACAACCAGTTGATAAGGTTCGTATACGGCTGTTTCATTACCCACGCCTGAGGGCAGAGCGACGAGCGAATAATAATCTTGAATGACTTTCCGGTCGTGGACCTCATTGTCACATATCCGTCATCACACTCGTCCGTAGGCTCCTACCAGGAGAATGCCGGGTCAATCAAGTTAGAAACCGAGAGGTGTAAGCGTACCAGCACATAATCCGAAGATGCCGATATAAACTTCGCCGCAAGCGTCACCATCTCCTCGAGCTCGACCAAGACAACCATAGTCATTGATCCCGATTTCAAACCGCTCGCGCGAGTACACAGCACGAGATGATACAAGAAATCACCTGTGATCAGCCCACATACGCAGGACAGCAAGAACTGCATTGACTCCCAACACAACCCAACCGCATCGAACGCATCTCTGATGATAAAGTCCACCAGGCTCTCGAATTCCGCGCCAAACAATTCCGAAGCCTCAGCCATGAAGCGCAAAGAGCGCATGTCGAGGTGATCGGCGATGCACCTTTGAAGCTCGCGAGGCAATCCCACCATCGACGGCGATGGAGAGGAAGAATAGGTCGCCACGTCTACTGCCAATCGGTCAGGGAGTGATCGACGCACAACCGTGGCTCACCATCGTTGTTTACGTCCTCGAGCGTTGTATCAAGGCTCACGTATTCCGAGACGACTTGAAATAGGAACTTATTTTGCATTGCCACATGGAACAACTGCAGTTTGGAGCAGGTCGGCAGCAGGAGCTGAATAGCATTACGATCTAGGTCCAGTAAGACAATTTTCTGCACGAGCTCGAAAGATTGTCCGTTCATCGTGCGGGTGTTGGCATTCATACGTGCGCATCTTTATGAGTGTAATAAACAGACCAAAGGTCGATCGGAAGACCAATGCCCTCGATGGAAGATCGAGGCATTAACATATTCCATCCCTTAGATCAAGGGACTGTGTTGTCAAAAAGAAATCAAACCAAGAAACCAAGATACCCCACATTTTCAATAGGCGCTCATCGCGAAGTCAATCGATCCAAAAGCGGTGAACGGCTCCTAGCTGTCGTCCGCTGCCATACCTGAACCCTTATACGGATGTCGGCCGAAGTGATTGAGAGAGGAGAGCGCAAGAGTGAACCGTACGAGGCCGTCGACAACCAGGTGTGTTCGATATGCTATCAGAGTCAACACCAAAGAGCGATGCATTGCGGCGGGCTTTTCCGGGCCGGCACTAGGACTGATTCGCGGAATTACTGATTAAATCTTTATCTCGATTGATCCGCACTTCAGGGCGTCTTGAGCGGACTTCCACGGACACGTGCCTCAAAACCTCTTGTCTCTTACGGTCATGCGAGGACGCGCGTTACCGCCACACCGCCAACTACTCAGCCAACGCGTAGACGATCGCTGCCGCCCCTCGAGTAGTTTCGTCGGTGAGGCAATAATTTATAAATTGAATATCCTCTGATTGCATAACTCCCTCAAATACAGACTCTCGTCCAGTTTCTATGCCGTCGTTATACCACATATCGCCGTTCCTTTTGATCACCCTGCTGGTAAAATGTTTTTTCCCGCTGTATACAACTCCGCTCAAATAGTATTTCGCTGCCACATCTTCAACTAGCACACTCAATTCCCGATTGATGATAACTTCAGGCGAACTGAGCACGAACACCAACAACGGAGGCACTTTTGTCGCCTTTTTAATACGCATTAACGCATGCCCACAGTTAGCGCAATTGTTTCCTGATACCCGCAAGTTGTATCTATTAAACCATTCCGAGATAGAGAAAAGTGAGCCGGCGGTTGTTCTCGCTTCGTCTACGGCAATGTACTTCAACGCACGGAAGCCAGCAATCTCGTGGTCCACAATGCCGCAGCGAAAGCACTTGTGTACGTGTACGCCCCAATTAGCGTCGCCGAACAGAGCATCACTCACGTCTCCCAACGAAGTGTAAGCGTGTCCTTTGGGAAATTTTACAGAGTCCAATATCCAAAACGCCCTTCGAACTTCGTCACGAACATCCTCGAGCGATCGAACACCTTCCAGTGCTCTTTCAAACCCGTTTGCTAGAGTCTTCACGTGGCGACTCACGCTCCCAAATCTATGACCCCACTTCGCGCTGTCGACTCTCCAAATAGCGCGCAGAATTGTGAGTAGGCTGTCGTAAGCGCAACTATAGTCGGTGGGATCCCACCTCAATCCAGGCGGGCCCCCCGTCCTGGGTTTATTGCTCTTCTGGGAGGGTACGTCATCGTCAGACGCCTTTCGCTTGTTGTTCAGTCGTTTCGCGTCTTCTCCCACCAGCTTCCAAGAGCCTATCCCAATACCAGGATCGTTTACGGGCCAATTAGCAGCAACCGATTCGCCATGAACCTTGATCTGGTAAGCACGATAAGCCGCAATTACTTCACGACGGTTAACGCCCCTCAATTCGCCTACCAACTCTCCATCGTACATCTTGGCTGTGATCTCGTTCAAAATTTCGAGTTCTCTGAATTCTTGCCGAAGGTAACCTTTGATGCCCTTTGTGATTTTACCAGTGTCCATTCCCTGAACGATGACAGTGCCTGCAGCGCTCGTCCCCCGAGACAATGCGGTGTAATAAGACAGGTGATCTTTGCAGTTGTGAAGATCAACTACGTTCCAGCTTCGCGTTTTTCCTTGGGACGCATAATCAGTCATAGCGAAATTTGGGAGGACCAGTACCTGTTCTCTCGAAATCTGTATCGACATGTCATCTGGAAGAGTACACCACATCGCCTTCGTCGCCCTAGACAATGCCACAACGTTCCGTGGCAAGCCAGGCAAGTTTATATCTTTCGGAGGGTTTGTCAATTCCACGAACAGCACATCTAAAACTCGTTGATCTCGGTTGCCAATAGCTTCCTGCCAACCCACAACAATTCCTTCCTGCCCTTTGGTGATACACAACTCGGTCGCGTCGTTATTCCTGATCATCACAGGTAACCCTACACACAGACGCAACTTACCGGGAATGTTGTACTGCGTGAAACTAGGGTGCGCATCCCACAGTTGGTTTTGCCGTACAGTTGGAATTTTCCTGGCAGACTCTACAACTTTCTTCTTCTTTGCAATCTTCGGACGTCGCCCGAGATCCGTCGCTCCGGCAGACAAGATGTCGTTGGAATAAAAATCGGTGAGTTCTTGGTTAGTCTCATGTGCGAATCTTTCGCACCCCATTTCGTTAATCTTATCCTTGTGAGCGTTGAGAGCAGTTATGATAGAGACATTGTGGAAACGATCGTCTTTAAAGGACGGAGCACTGCCCCCTCTAGAACTGACAACTCTCGACTGCAGGAAACGGATGTCCTCGGCGGTGCATGCTGCGTATCGCATGTTTGATAACGCGGTTCGGAAGCTACGATCTTCGGGTGTGTCGAGAGTCTGGCGCATGTTCTTGGTTAATATAACGACGGTGGTAATTTGATGCCATAAAATTTTCCCAATGCAATTTTTCTGATCCCCTACAGTCATTCCTGTGTGGACCCGGGTCTCGACCGATGTGTCGCTGGAATAAAGCGCCTTTGCTTTAACTGGAGGAAGTTGAGCAAAGTCTCCAGCGAAAATCATATTCATGCCTCCGAAAGGTTCGTTGGGTTCCCCTAGAGCGAGAGCCAATTTTGCACTAATGTTATACATCGCCTGGCATGAGACCATGGACACCTCGTCTAGAAAAATATACTCGACGCCCCTCAGGCGTTCTCTAACTTTTCGGACGCCGACCCCTTCGGTCTTTTCACCGTCGTTGCTGTCGTTTATGCCTAGCACGGAGTGATAGGTGCTTCCGTTCAGCAAGGCGGCCGCGGTTCCTGTCGGGGCCAATACCATGAAACGGTGTGACTCGCCACGGTCTTCAAAGAACTTGATCAAGGCTTTTATTACTTGGCTTTTTCCAGTCCCGCCTACGCCTCCGAGATACATGCGTAGGGGAGGCGCAGTCTCGTCAACGGCGTGATTGGCAACGATCCGAAAGGCTCTTTCCTGCTCCACATTTAAATTATGTGAAGTAGAGACCGCGTTTATGACCTCTCGAGCTTTCTTATACGCAGCCTTAAAATATTTTGTGAAATAATATGAATCCAGAGTCACCACAGTGTTTCCGATATAATGTTTGGCCACTTTTCTTCTAGTCCGGATGGCAGGTGCGTGTTTCAGTTTTTTGGCGAGCAGTTCTTCTCTCATTCCGGTAATGGTGGTTTTCCATTGACTCCCTCGCAGGTTTTTCTTGGGAATTATCTTTTGGAAATTAGACGCGGGCTTGGCTATTTCTGCAATCCACCCGGACGTTCGCATGACTCGCTCAGCGTTCAACATGATCATTTCCTTCGCAATCTGGTTAGGTCCTTTGATAAGTTGGGTTTCCTCGTCGTCATCGGGAAATCCGAAATCTCCCTCTTCTCCAGCCTCGCCCTCAAACTCGTCTGCCTCGTTGGCATTATCCGAAGCTCGACCGAAAGTGGGCAACGCAGCTCTCATTTTTCTGTCTTGATAAGAGAAGTCGTCCCTGGCGTCGTTACACTCATACTTAACATTAAAATTTTTCATTAGCGTCTTGGCCTTAGGAACGAATTCGACGTTTTCAAACGCCTCGTGCCACGTCTCATCGGCCTGTTTCAAGTCGCAGCCATTCCGCCAAGGTCTGAAGAGAGTCAACATTGAGCAACAGTAATGCTCTCGGTCGCCTTGGTCGCTCCTGGGTAGGGAACCTCCTACAAAATTTGGAACGACGTTTATGAGATTCCTGCGGTCGAGTTTAACATAGTGACTCTTCCACAGTGGATGCTTGTTATGAAAGGCATGTGAAGTTATAAAATCAACGGAGTCGTCTTCTGGATTGAAAGGTTCGAAATATTCGTTACCGTCATCCATTGTTGAATCTGACGTAGCGAGTTGTTCTATACTCTCCAAAAAATCTTCAAGCTGCTTTTTGGTTCGCTTAACTTTTGAGTACATTTGAATATAATCATATAGACAAATACGTTCGCAACTCTCTGGTCTGAATTTATAGTCGTCCACATTCGTGGTTCCAACATAGCCGTTCATATTCTTTCGCAACATAACGGTTTCATGTTCTTCGTAGTTAATCTCAGCATCCTGATCATCATCCCTACCCAACGCCTGAAGCTCGTCGTCAAATTCATCTGCGGGCTGCTCGGAAGTCTTCCACGAGTTCTTGACGTCCGTAACGTAAGACTTCCACCAAAATATCTTGAACTGCATGTTGGTGTAATGATCGGGGTTACCCAACAAATATAAGGAGGCCAACGGACTACCAATCTGCAGCTTCGAAGTCAACGAATTAACCATGTTCATCAATAGGAACCGAGAGTTGTCCCTCGCCTTCGCGGTAGATCCCAGACGCTCCGTATTCTTATCTAACACAGCCCGGACAGCGTCGAACATATGGTACATCTTCAAGCTGGACTTAGTCACATAATCCGATATATATGCAACCACGGCTTTAATTGCAGTTCCAGACAGTAAGCTAGTCACGTCTGTATTGCACCGGAGACAGTAAGTAAGATCGGGGGCCAGGCAATTAATATCCGACTCTAACTTTTTCATTGTGATTGACCCGTCATCCGGATCAACCGTTGTTGACGGCACCACGTCGCGCGGAAACCGTGCGGAGCATGTTCCATCTTTTCTCAGACAACCGCGAACTTCGGCCCGCATACGCGCCCCCTGCCGGTGCGGCTTAGAATGGTCGGTTCCAGGCACGGGTTTTCGGCATGTGTGTAAATTTGATCGTAGGATCAAGTCGTCCACTGTCTCTTTCTGATCTATCCACCAGGCATCCAGATTCTTGCATCCATCGCACTCTGGCTCGCAATTATCGCCACTGCACATCGGGGGTGGAGGTACCGGCAGAGTTTGAGTAGGGTCTGCATATCGCAAAGGAATCGGTTTTTCAGGCGCATCAGGCATGATGTCGTGCAGGCCCTTTCGAGACTGAGCCAAATAAGGCACTTTGGCTTTGACCTCGGCCATGGTCCCAGTCAGGAATTCGCCAACATGACATGATTCCAGATAAGCGATCATAGATTTCTGGAATTCTCCGTCGGCATCCATCATTCGCTCTCGCAAGTCCTGAGGCGACAAGGCATTTTTGATCCAAATCAGCATATGCATATGTAGAGTAAGCCGACCCTGCTGTTCCACCGTTCCGTAATAAGCGTCGGTATCTCCAAATAATCCAGGGCTTGGAGAGTCGGGGTCCATACCTAGAATGTGTTTGATGAAGAGTTGGGTCATGAAGTGAAAAAATCGCGCGGCCGCTACCGGATTCTGAGCTATCAGCCTCAATCTCTCATCAGAGCCTCTGAGCTTAGGTGAAAAATCGATTTTGGTATCCGCGTAATAAAGGCAAAGAGGATGGTTTTTGTCTACGGGTGAGAAAGTAACGAACCAAGTGGGTGCTCCCCTATAGGCGATCAAGGACCATACCTCATTCCTCATATACTTTTTAGAAGTCAAAGATCCTTGGACATGCCCACCCACATGCTGAAGGTCCTCCAACAAGTCAAAGCAATTTTTTTCTTGCGGAGTTTTGTTCTTAATTTGTTCCCCCCTCTCCAGCTTTCGTGCCAAGTCCGTCAACACCGCTGGGTCAGCGTTGACGAGTCTACTGGCAACATCTCTGAAATTCTGTCTCTTGACCATCAAGTGACTCCCGGTTCTTGCGCTCTTAATCTGGCAATCGTTAAAAGCCACCATGGGAAAATAGAGGTCCACCTGAAACCTTTTGTCGTGATAGAGCAATAGCAGTCGCTTGTGTGCTTCCTCGGACAATCTATTCTTATGAGACGGGTGCCCGATACCTCCGAGTCCGTAAGGAAACAACCACGGAAACATAGAAGGGTACAACTGTACATTATGAAAAAGACTTTCGGGAGTTTCTGATTGGCCTACACCGAGTGTGCCCCCGCCGAGCTTCAAATGAGCGAGCGCCTTGGCTTTTAGAGTTTTAACGTCGAGAGGATCGTACTCTTGACCAGTCAATCCAGCGACAGTGAATGAACAAGCCCCGGCGCTTGTCCCTTCATCTTCTTCCCCGGTGTTGTCGACGCTCATAGCCTCGGGCACCAAATTAGACTCTCCCTCATCGACTTTTTTCCAATCAACACCACAGGGTATTCCTGCTTCTGGTAAGCTGCTCAGGTTCTCGAGAGAGATTGTTAAATCCTTGTAGTCCATGTGATTAAGTTTTAGCCATTCTAAAGCAGTCCGAACTTTGTCCCTGCGAACCAGCATGGGGGTACGCACATAGTCCTCCTCGGTCGGCTTAGCAGATCCGATGAATACGAATGCAAGTACCTCGCTAATTTCGTCGCTACTCAAAGGCAGAATATTATACACCTTCGCGACCGGTGTTTGGAACATAATTGCGTTAGCAGTTAACTTTCCTCTTCCAGAAGCGACTCGGACAACACATCGATTGTGTCTCACTCTACAAATCAACATTTTCTCCGCGAAGCTGAGATTTTTCAACTGCCACGGAATATTCCCCAACCACAGGTGGTTTGCAAGCGCATGCAAAGGGATACTGCCTTTCAACAGTTGCTCTTCACACTCCGTACACACGTAGTCACACAACTCGTCGACCACGGGTCCGTCCCAGCTTTCGATGGGGTCGCCTTCCAAAGACCGCTCTTTTCTAGTAACATCGTCGACGATAAGCAAGTCCCAGTCGAACATAACGTCTTGTTTGGGCGTTAGACAACTTTTCCGCGCCAACAAACCGCATACAGTGCACCCGGCCTCTTCGAACGAAGACGGGTCGATGTCATTACAGAAACCAGAGATAATTTTGTGCCTCAACTCCTCAGATGCAGGTTTTGGAGGAAATTCGAGTTCCTGTGTAGAAACAGAAGCATCCGGAGGCTCGTTCCAAGTTCGTGGCAGTGGTTCGCGCGCGGCTGACTGCATTGTCACTTTCTTAGCGTTTCGTTGCCTTAACAAGGCCTCGCTAGGCTCACCACGACCTGTCTGTTGACGCAGCCTTGCAGCTGCCATCGTCGTGGTCTTCATTTTCCGCCTTGTATCTGACCGAACGTCTGGCAGTACTCGGAAACATACTGAAATGTCCTCGCACGAACAGGCATGGTCCACGAGTGCCTGAGCCATCGTGGCATTTTTGCTGCGCGGTGGAAATCGGACGTTATGCAAAGCTGCTGCTTGTTTCATTTGGCTCTTTGTCAATGTGGGTGCGATGAGACGAAGGGGATATATCGTATACACCGCTGTTGGACTTGACAAGTCGTCCTCAGTTAAATTTCCAACCCGACATACGGACTCAATTTCCAATATGGTGTTCAGCGCGAGTGTTTTCGCAGTCTGGTTGAACGCGAAAGGGCTTACCTCCTCCAAAGCAAATTTTCGACTTACACCCCCGCCTCTATGTCTCTGAACGCGGTAACTGACCTCAGGAATCCGTTGGGATGGACGATACAGATGCGAAATAGCACGTAGTGATGCACTAAACAGACGCGATAAGAGTGCAGTCAACTCAAATGAGTTGTGGACGAAAACATTGAGCGTGCTGCGTAAATATCCGTAAGGGTCCGCGAATAAAAGCAGTCTATGCTCGCGTCTGAAAGCGGCCGGATCGCTCAAAAGCCACACTCGCCAGTCGGTTTTACGCATCGCATATCGTGCCATCAATCGAAACAAGCGCCGACAAATCAAGTCTGCATTCCAGCGCTCCGTATCACAGTATACCAATGCAAACAGTGGCAGCACGAGGTTCACAGAGGTGTGTGGCAAAGCGACAGGGAGCTGCAATGGCTCATAGTGTGGTTTATAGTGATTAGAGTGTAGCACCAAGGCCGATTTAGGATTTTCCAGTGAGTCGGCGGATACCGAGCGGTCGCACGGTATATCGAAATTAGAAGCGAGTAAGACGTATAGACAGAAAAGCCAAACAGAGTAGCAGATACGCATTGCAGAATAAAACGCATGCAAAGTGCGTGAGCGATTCGAGCAGGGAAACTAGACGCTTGACGCAGGATAGGAACGTAGGAGGAGAGACACTAGTCAAGCCCAACAATCTGGATCACTCCGAGTCGCCGGCTCGCCAATTCAAAACCATTTCCCTGTGAATACCGACTCCCGTTCACAATCAATCACATGAAATTAAACCGATTTCATGGTTTGAGCCGATCGGTTCCTGCGCTCTGTGGAAAGGGTCCCATCCTCCTGAATCAGACGATATGACACCATTGACTTGAACTTGGCAATTTAATCTAGGAAATACCGCTGTGTAGGACGCTTAATTATAGGCGCCAACGCGCGCGTCATTCTTCGTCTCGCATACTCCATACCTCGGCATTACCTACCATCGTTCGGGAGTGCTCACCACCAATTATGCTAGTCAGCGGTACGTTTGTCGGTCTGAATTTCGCAGACGAAGCACGGCGCTAATGCAAATGCAGAGTACGAAAGCGCTGCCAACCTTCCGCAGCGAATTTGGTGGAACTCGCAACTTAGAAGGATTCACAATCTACCTGTCACTTCTGTCGTGTGGATCAATCTTCTTTCGACGATGGATTTTCTATTTCTGTTCTTACTATCGCTTCGTTCTCGTCGCCACTATGACGCGGTCGTTCACTATTTGTCAACCATCGATGGTCCATGGCGTTCTGCAGACGAAGGTAAGTGATAGGTCGATTATTTGGGCGTAGACAGCGATGGTTGACCGCGTTGAAAGATATTGAGCATGTCGACCCTCAGGGATTTGAACGTCTTCCTCGAGATGTGCAGCAATACATCGTCGAACGCCTAGCGCTTAAGGAATTGAGATTGTTAGGGATGACGTCTCGCCGACTGAAAGCACTCACTGCTCGCGTCCTTCAACTAACGGTCGCCGATATATTTAAACCGTACGGAATCCCTTACGTGGCGATCAAGTTCATGCAGGTACGTCTAGAGTCTACCCACTCTTCAACGCATCTAACTGTATCAGGTCGCTACGGGCGTAATTGTTTCCGGCTCTGCCATTCCTCGCCTCGCCTTGGGTCGCTATCCGTTTCGATCATTCAGTCCCAATGACATCGACTTTTATTCCCCCTTCTCAACTTACTCGCATGTTATCCGGTTTCTAGAAATGGGGAGCAACTTCCGCCTTTCTCGGAACCAGACTTCCACTTACGGCCTTCCTTCACTGGTCGAAATCGGGTGGATGACAGCTGAAGGGCTTTCCACGTCGTCTATCAACGTGATGCGAAGTCGTTCAGAGCACGCCCACGAGCCGGTACTTCAATTTCATTCTTCATGTGTTACAGGCTCTATCGACGCGGACGGCTTCTGGATGGCGAACCCCAAGCTCTTGTGCGAGGGCAAGTCTATCTTGAATCATGAGCATTTTCGGTTGGAGAATCAGACTGCTATGGATAGGGCACTCGCCGTGTTGAAAAAGTACGTGTCGAGGGGATTCTCATTCTACACGGATCTCGACGTTCCACACAAATGTGGCGTATCTTTCTCTTGCCCAGCGACCATACGCGTCATGGTCGACAAAGGTTGTCTTCGCGCCATTTTTCCCAACCGCGCGTTTGCCATGCGTCGGCCCATCACGATACCGTTTCCCGGCGCGCGCGCACTCTCATGGACCTACGGGGGGACTGGGTGCGACTCCGGAATCCAAAATCAGTTTGGTCCGTATGTGGTGGAGCCCCTATATGACTTCTATGGTGAGTCGCCGATTTGTGTATGAACCCGGGCTCACATCGACATTCAGCGGCTCAGTGGACGCAAACGGCTAGGGACCTGATCATCATAGCCGAAGAGTCGATCGCGGGGCCTCTCTGAGCCGAGTCCATTTTCCATTTGAATCGCATCTGTACCTTAATACGATCAGCCCATACATTAATAATCATACAATCAGGAACACACCAATCATATATTCATGCAGCGCAAGCCCAGCATTCATCACAGCTTAAAAGACGACAGAGGCGAACGTCAGGAGGCCGAATCATCGAGTCGTCCAACAGGCGGGATGTCGAACAGTCACGGTGAGTCGTAATGGACCAAAACTCGCGTGTCACCCGATATTTACAGGCGACGATGTGGAACAGGTTTTACCACATATACCTGTGTGCGGTGCTTGGAAACCACGTACATGCCTGTATTGTGAGCTAATCATTGGTTTGAACGGTTCCATGCTTACGGTTCAGCAGTTTGTTGTGCATGGACCGGTTCTGCTATGGCTGTCTTCGCGAATGGCTGCTTGATGGCGAAGTCAAGTGTTTGTTTTGTGGTAAGCTCATATACGAGGAGCCCACCCGCGACCACATTTTCGAAACCGCGTTGGATCTTGCGCTGAGGCAAGGAGTCGTCCAACCCTCCCCGATGCAACCTGGATCGAAGTCTTTCGGGCGACGTCGTCAATACGACTGGACGGAGTTTGAGTTTTCAAAGGTGGGAGCTGAGCCTCACACGGTTAGAAGGCGTCGTCAGAGCATGTAGATAGCTATTAAGCATTGCATATGTAGAGATGGGCTGGTGGAACGGAGGACCAAAAAATCCGTGGTGAAGGCATGAGGATAGAAGACTGTGCGGACAATCACCATTGAATCATAATCTATGTATACAATGATGTCGGTGAAATTGATAAGATACTGTCTTATCAGGATTCTCCGAATGATGGAAAGCTGTTGCTCCGTGGAAATTGTCACATGACTGATATGACTTGTCTTGTTGCCACCATTCTCGCTGCCTCTCGAAATGTCGGACTCCGGGCAGTTCCTGGACAACACTCGTAAGCACGGTTCAGCGTACTATGGCATCTTCTGAATGGCAACTCTATGATGAAGTTACACCCGATCAGTCGACTGATTCAAATTCTAACACCATATCCGAGTCTCCGCTGTCGGCCACCTCTATCGAAGGCTCAATAGACAGTGGTGAGCAGAATCGGGAGGGACATGAATTATGCGTTAATTGGATCTACATAAGACTCTTTTTTAGATATCGAAGAAATCAATCGGTCACAATACGACGCCGCGTTTGCGATAAGCAGCTCGGACCCGGCTCCCATCTGCTTCGACTCTGTTCCGGATGGTTCTGATTTACAAGAGGAAATAGAGGTTTCGTCAGAGCCCATGCGAGCTTTATTCAACGAAAATGCACGTCCAGGTAAATTTATCGGCAAGTTCAAGTGTATCGGCAGCGATCTGATCTCCAAATCAGATGAAGGTAATAACTCACCAGTGGAATTGGCAGTGCAGAGCCCAATGTCGTGGGTTCGTGTCACTCGTGGAAAACGGGCGGGTTCTATCGCCGTTAAAATTGATGAAAACACCATCGTCACACACGACCAGGAGGGTAGAGCTCTCCAGTTGCATCCGAATGTCACTGTCGACTTGTTGGATTTACGTGCGGTCTCGGCTCCGCCATATCTGGCTTTGTTGGCTTATGCGAACATGGAAGAACTTGGGCCGTTCATGCAAAGCTACGTTCCCCATCTGCTGACGTATGTTTCTCCCGGCCCCAGTCCCGCGTTAGCTACCGGAGACAGGATAGTAGTCGTTGCTGGGCGGTACGCGAATCAGAGCGGGTTTATAGTGCAAATTTTCGAAACGGTGGTCGACGGGAAAGACACGCTCTATGCAAAAGTCATACCTTCCATTCGGGGTGCATACAACCCTAATTTCGCAGGTCAAGCCATCTATCCGAAACTGTCTAATGTTCGCCGGCACGGGCTGGATTTTTCGTATCCGTTTAGATGCCGCGACAGAGTTATTTTTGACGGAACAACCTGGCACGTACACGCTCTGGACACAGAAACATGGACATTATCGCTGTCCAACGCCGCCGGCACGATTCATGGAGTTGCTATGGATCAAGTCAGGAGAGAATGGCGTACTGGGGACATGGTTCGTGTAAGATGGGGCGTGTTCGCGAGTCGCACAGGCTTTATTACTCGCATTCATTCGAATGGAACGCTGCAAATATTGGACGTATGCTACTATCCATCCGCATTCCTTATTTCTTTCATTCATTTGACCTAAAACTCGTATTAGCCTTGTCACTATTCCATGCCGACACACTCTGCTTGGCTATTCAGTCACAGTGTATGTTTTCTTTCTTTGATATCAGGCAATAGCGACTCAGACTCACCTTGAGTTCAGTTTTTGAGCCGGGCCGCCGACGTCGACGTAGATCCGAATGATCCAATCATGGGATTGGCGGCAAAAGCCGAAGCACCTTATGATCTAGTTCAGAGCGATATGAAAGGTCGTGGGTCGATGTACCACGGGGTACGAATTCAAGTGATAGGGCAAGGAATAACGAAAGGGTTGAAAGGTGTAATTGTCGGGGATCATGATGGGAAGCTTCGTGTGGAACGAATAGAGCGCGCTCGTATCAGAGGAGCGGATGCATGGAGGCGAAGTGTTCGCAATCACCACGGAATTTTGCTGACGGTTCAGAAAGACGCCTCAAATGAGAGATTTCAAGACATTCCTATCGAAGACGTGTTGCACGAAAGGTATATTTTTGCTTCTTTATTTTTCCACCTCAATACGCTATTAATACCTAAATAAAGTACATCAACACCTCTTTTGGAAGCGCGACACTTGCCCATGAACGTTCTAAAAAACAGCGGGGCGGCTTCTTCATCCACTATGTTTACTGGCGCATTTCCAGCCGAACATCCGCGCCCTCGATCCACCACACCGCCCCCAAATGAGGAAGACACAGCACCGGTCCTGAAAGAGACAGTGCTAGATGGTGTGCACTAGCTCACACACCTCTTTTATACGGGCTAATTTTTATTTGTTTAGGCGAACTAGATGGGTCCTGGCTTAACATTCGAAACCTGGTGAATAAAAGACTTGACGTACACCTGTACAATATCTCGTCGCACATCAAGACAGTCACCAAGAAAGCCCTCAATGCTGAGGGGAGGTTTGGACATTTGCTCCTGACGGACTCTTCGATTGACTCTGCTGCGCTCACCGTCTACGGCGTCGGCCCCACCAGCGCGAAAATTACTCTGCCCAAAATATGTATGCGACCAAGACGTGCGAGCGACGACGCGCTTCCACTGACAGTTATAGTCGAACGAGTTGTCGTTCTTGGACCGGCAGTCGACGGCGACAACAGCAGGCTTGGAGAATACGCCCAAACTATTGGCGACTGTGGACACGGTCTCGGGAAGGACGTTGTTGGAGTTAGGTTCGAAAAAGGCCTTGATCTTTTCTTTTACCACACGGCATTTCTATGTTTAGCCAAGAACATACGGATTCAAAGCACCGCCGGTTTGTACGATACGACTGCTTTCAACTAATAGTAAATAGACGAACCCAAATATGAACTAGTGAACATAGAACTATAAACCGACTGCTCGAAAATACACCCATAGCAACAGACCAATGTATAGACCAGCCTTCCTCCAACTCCGTCCTTCGTAGCAGGTCACTAGCCACGAGATGTCAACGCGTCTAGGAGGAATCTTGTTATGCAAGTTAGCAAATAAAGAGGCGGGCCAACAAATACAGACACTCACATATCAAGACAATGGGTAATCAAAGATGCGTTGTTTTCGTCGACGGATTTGAGGGCATGAGTCTGCAGATCGATTTCAAGCAGCACAATGTTCCCAAACCAGTCGGTACCGATGTCGGAGAGCCGACGTTTGAGACAAAGGTTGACGGGATGTCCCGCGTCGTTGCGCTGGTTGACGTGGACGACGGCGACCCCCATGTCCGCAGTTGTCGAAGTGCTGGTTGGCGGCCTCACGATAGCTACTTCCAAGTCCATCGCCTCGCCTTCGCGCATTGACCCGAACCAGGGTTGGAACCACACGCCGTGCGGCGTACCAGTCAATGTCGGAATACGAATGGCTACTGGACGATTCATGCCAGTGGCAATCAGAATGCCCTTTAAATTAGTGGGCGACCCCTACCTCACCCGAGTCAGAGATAGATGAATGGTGAGCAACGGTTGACGCACGAAAAACGACTGCAACATTTGCGCAGTCGTAAGCAGAACCGAATCGGTGGTGATAGGCACGGGCATCGGAAACAGAAAGTGCACAATAGTAGAGGGAGGTTGATTCAACGCTTGAAGCCTGGTCGCACTTGCTCGCTGGATATGGAAGTGTTCCTTATACCTTACTTAAAATCTTTGAGTTCCTAACTTACCCCTCTCTGTTGCCCTTCACACTTAGGTTATTATCCTCCTCCTGAGAGTAGGGCGGCGCGAGCACAAGATCTGAGTCCTTTCTGATCTCCTGAACAATTCTAGCGACTCAAACAGTCCGAGGAATCGGCCCGATTTTATTCACAACGCATCATTCACAGGAGGATAATATATTCATATTCTAGAAGAAGTTCATATTCTAGGAGAAACACTGTACATGATCCGCAATTAACTCACTTGGCGTCGAGAAAAGGCTCAGTCCAGCCTCATGACGCTCCCCTGGAGTGCGATCCAACGCAGCCTTCAATCCTATCCCTCCCGATGCAACCACTTTCTTGGCAGTACGAAATTTGTATTGTACATACCGAAAAATACCGCCAGCCGCATATTGTGTTATTGAATATCGGGTCTCATGCGGTGCGAGAGGAGTATTTCCGTGGTGCACAACCGCGGACGGGATGAAGGAGGTAGCGCCGGGAGGAAATTCTACCACCAATTTCAACT
This sequence comes from Favolaschia claudopus, assembly GCA_037176885.1. NCBI lineage: Eukaryota > Fungi > Basidiomycota > Agaricomycetes > Agaricales > Mycenaceae > Favolaschia > Favolaschia claudopus. The sequence continues at coordinate 812,352 of JAWWNJ010000113.1, forward strand.
CCCTCAGATACAGGAGCGCGCTCCGAGTGGCATCGAATTTTCCCGTGTTTGTTATAGCACACCATCCAAGGGCTCGATTTTTGTCGTCGAGGTGATCGAAGCTAGCTGACTGTGGGCCAAGGTTGAATGTCACAGAGGGGAAGATTGAATTCGTAAAGTTTAGGCGTAAAGTAGGGTCGTGACCGAAAAGACTGCGAAGGTCGGTGACGTAGTCCTTGAAGAGCTTGGGAGCCCATGTCCGAAAAGCACCTAGTATTTTCAGCCGTCGAGTAAGCCGATGTGACGTCGCAACATACTAGATTGAAATCCACAAATGCGTCGAATATTTTTGTTGTTCAACAAACCGTTGAGCAGCGGCTCTTCAGCGGGTGAAACTGTAGCGTTCTTTGGGCACTAACCGACATGTTAGAGTCGTCGTCTGCGGTGAAATGAAGTCACATGCTTACCTGCTGTCCCCCTCCGTGTGATACACCGCTCCGGAGAGTATAAAATCGACCGCGTCGGTGTAATTCGTCTCCATCGGCGAAGGCGTTCGTATGTATTCCTGCCTCACGTGTGTCATCTAAAGTTTTAGCTGCATCAGCAGCCACATCGGCCCAGCCTGGGTCGTCTGGTCCCCCTACGAACACGACTATTATCCGTCCAAGTCGGTCGAGGATAAGTAAAGGTCGGCTAACCATACGTAAGCCAATATTTAATCACACGGATTGAAATCTAACCGAGCGTCCCAGCATACGCGAGCACAGTCTAGTTCTCCTACCAGCTGTTCTACTTCTAGAAGCCGGGACTTAGCCCATCGTGAGCCGTCTGATTTTCGTTTGGGTTTGGGAGGAGCCTTGTCTCGAACACCAAGCCAGTGACCACCACTGGTGGTCTTGAGTGAAGCGGAGTCGTAGTTTACAGAGAGCAGCTGTGCAGATGGTAGAAGATCAGACGGAATCGGGTTGTAGGTGCGAGTGAATGGGTTCGATGCGTTTTCTTGGCGTTTCTTTCGTCGACGGTTCTTGTTGTAGTCTAATTTTCGCTCGTGGGTGCGTGAATGGGTTCCGGAAGAAGGGGTAACAGTAGGCAAAGATTTGGAAGGAGGTATGAAGGGTGCCGGTGTCACTCGAATATCAGTTCGCAAGGGAGCGCCTGCTGTCGATGAAATGCATGAATAAGATGAGACAGTGGCAAATGACCACACATCGAAAAAACGCACCAAACTCAGCTTTATCCAACGGAAAGTCCTCTTCTGGATCACTATCCACATATTCAGAGCCATCGCCTTCATTTGCTAAAACCTCTCGAGCAGCCTCGGCAGCTCGAACCAGTTCTTCAATGGATGCACCGACTTGGTGCACCGCATACCCACGAGACAAGAGATCGGCCGGACTCCAGGCTACAAAATTATCCCAGGGCATTCGTGCTTCGTTTGTGGCTGACTGCATAGTACGGTATCTGAGGACGTAGGGGGATGTTAGCATCACGTTCACCAACGCTGAATACCAATCGAAACGCAAAGAGAGACGCGATTAAAGCGACTGAAAAAGGTCACAGTGCCTATGGCAAGGCTCAACGACATCCCATATCGCTCTCATCGCGTCCCAGACACAGGCACCAACGCGCCGGTGTAGCCTATAGCGCCTATGGCGAGGCGCAGCAGGCGAACAGAGAGCGATAGAAAGCCAAAGCAATATGCTAAAATATAAAGACTAGAGCACAGACTAACCTAACAAACAGCTTGCCACCGGTTTAGACTTTGGGAGAGAGAAAAGATGAAGTGGGAGACACGAAACGCCAATGTCACATATGTGACTCTTTTTGATTTTCTCAGGGTCATAGACGGCAATAAACAAAACGTGACCGACAATTGTGATCATGATTGCACGCGCTACGGCCCGCGACTCCCGACGTCGTCGCACCCATCATGGCCCCGACGCCCGGTTTTCCCCCCTAAACGTCTAGGTATTCTTGTGGCGGACGTGCGGAACGCTCCATTGGCGACCATAAAGCTACAGGATAAGCGAGTTTGTTGTTGAGTTTAAGTACATGTTTCGTACACGTCTGTCTAGAGCTCATGTTTTGGCAAATACATAGTATATTAATTTATCTGCCATTTCATTCCTCTGCCTTCACTCCTCTGTACATGCCCTCGAACTGAACGACGCTCAGTACATACGGTATGGAGAGTCCGCGGTCCAGTTGTCTAACATCAAGCAGTACAGTGGCGAAGAGAAGAGCACCCTCTGGCACATCTCGGTGAGACGCCAACGATAATTCATCGCCGACTGCAGAAAACGTGAGGGAAGGATCGTGGTGGTGACATGTTCTTACTTGTATCAGAGTCCCAACCATGATGTTCCACCGCTTGCGCGAGCGTGAGCAATTGCATGTCGAACTCCAAGCGTAGGCGGCGCTCGCTGATCCTCATTGTCTTCCATTCCGGACGCTTGAGCACTATGACCCCATTTTGCTACCGATTCGTTAGTTTCGTTGATATGTTATGCAAGCTCGTCTCACTACTCGGTCCACCATCCCAAAAACCGTGAAATGCACTGGGACAAGCGCCTGCTTTTGCTTGCCTTCGCCTTCCTCGTCACGCTTCTGCGCGTTCCAGCTGCCACCTTTCTTGACCCACTCCCACTTCTTGTACGTGGCCAGTGAATCCTTGCATTCTCGATAGAAGTCCATGAAAGCTTTCAAGACGTGAGGGAGCAATTCTGCAGACATGAGAGTCCGAAAGCAAGTAAGTCAGACGAGGGGCTCAGGAACGACCGGTCCTCCTCAGCCCCTGTCGCCCAAAAGCTCGGCAAGCCTATTCATTCTCTTCGTCGTAAGAAGCTTCGTTATTCAATATAGACGATTAAATTCAGAGCAAACGCGCTACCCAACACATAAATACACATTATCCATTACACCATGCGCAAGGTCTCAGTTGAGAGCCAACCAGTTCCAAGTAAAGAGAATACCCTACATAAAATTCAATAAGTCATTCCCGTCAAACGAGATACATGACGCTCACCTCGATTCACAACATGACCTTCAGTATAAGCCCAGCTTGGTCTGTCGTACCAGCCGAGACGAAGATTTGTCTTCCCAACAGATAAATCTAAATCCGCTACCAGAAGGCGCCAAGACCTGGTATACGACGGATAGATTGGGCCATCCGAGAAATCGTGATATTACTCGGAATGGAGTATCAGCAGGTAAGACCCACTCCAACCTATAAGGCGGGTGGAGAATAGAACAGGTTGAAATTGTTTTGATCAGATTCGAATCGCAGTCACGTAGATCAACGTGTTTAGCGGCACCCAGGCTTCGCAAGCAATCAAGGGCAGTCAAGTCGAAGAAAGAGCATTTCAACCTGAAATGCTCTACGGCAGACAAATACTCCGTGCACAATCCATCGATGACATTCCAAGACGGAAGCGAATTGGACTGTATGCTGAGGGATTTCAGGTTCGGTAATACCAGAAATGACGGAAGATTTAGAGCTGGCGTCGAGCCAAAGGCGACTGAGAGCTCAGTAACACCCAATACCACGATATCAGTCATGTCGTGGTCCATCGAGAACGTATGGAAAGTAACGTTCGCGATGCTGAGCGACGCGAGGCTAGGAGAGGCCGCGAGTAGTAAACGGGCGTTGTACCGATTGATAGGATAAGGGATATTGTGGAGAGATAAACCCTCAAGCGAAGAAAGATCGCCTGGTACATCCCAAGTGGGTGCGACCCCGTCCAAGTTTAAAATCCGGAGAGCGCCAAGTCGTTCTGAAGCGGGCAGGAGAGCTGGGCTCCGGAACCGCATTTGCTGACGAGCACTGCAAGAGAGAAAGAGAAGTCGAGTGGCCCCATCCAAGGAGATGCCCTTCAGGATTGCAGCAACGCAGTCGTGGGTCAGGCTATTGACCGTGATATGTGAAGCTCGAGAAGCGACGTCTAACACTAACAATGAATAGCTGTCGCCACCGAAAATTTAAATTTCACCTGAGCAGAGAGGCATAACGGTCCTAGACCAGGTCTCAATGAGATCCTCCGACGGAGAAAAATCCTTCAGCTCAACGCCTTTGATTCGACTCGTATCTGTGTCCAGAAGCAGGCGAAGGCCAGTGGAGTCGGCTCGGACTTGATTGATATTATATCGGATGTGTTGAGGGCCCATGGCCAAGTGAACAACAACGGAGGTCCACAGTCTAGCTGTCATAGAGGCCAAATAAACCTGGATTCAATTGCCACAAACCGCCACTTACCGCTATCTCGAATGATGGTCCACCAACGAGCGCATACGCGGGACAGGCCGCTTCGATCAACGTCATACTGAAGCGAGGTCGTGTTGTCCTCTAATGCGAAAAAGAAGATATTCTCCTCGACCTCCACTGGAAAATCCGGGTGTATGTAGTTAAGTTGGGTTTGTTCGGCGTCCATGAATTGTGGACGAGAATGCTACCGGTGGAGAAGAAACAACAGCGACAAGGGTTAGGAGAGGTCTAAGTTACCAGACATGGTTTTGAGACCCTCGTTATGCGTTCGAAGGCATGATTTCGTGTGGTGCGAGAGCCACCAATGCCACGATGGGCATATTTTCGTGTTGTTGTTTTTTTTTTCAATAAATAAAATATATTCGGATGCATACTGTAAAGAGAGTAGAAGAATATGCACGATTACAGTGTAAATATGGTATTCGACGCGAGCTCCCAGAGCCTGCACTGATCATAATAAGAGAGACAGAGACCGAGACCATTATAACAGGGAAACAGACTAGCCGCGAAACGTGTATGGCAGCATCCGGAGACTACATCCGAAACAAAGAGGAAAAAGAAAAGGAAGGAAACTAACGATGAGACACCCAATTAATCATCCCCTACATCCTCGCCTGCATCGTCATCGGCTTCGACAATGGGCTCATCCGATTTCTCACCCAAAACAACTATCCACTGGACGTTGAAAGTTATGTTCTGAGTCTGGTTTTTGCCGCTGCGATAAGTGGAGACGGTGTAGGCGGCGGCGACGCAGGCGCCGTTGGGGATCTCGCCGTCGTCGGAAACGTATTTCGGCAGTATAGCGGCAATGTTGTCGATGTCTTTGTTGACGTCGAACTTGCGGTTGCGGCCATCATAGACAGGAACTACAAACAGTAAGAGCAACCAATCAGTCGTAGTCAAAAGATGTTTGGAACAGAAACCGAACCTTCAGCGTCATACGGGATAGCCTTGTCGAACGAATAGGATTGGGTGGAGTACGAAGTCGAGGCGCTGGGAATGCCTTTCATGCCAGTCGACTTTGCCTGCTGTTTGTCTAAAAACGATTCAGCGCGAACCCCAAGAATAGTGCACTAGTGAACGTACTGAGGCGCTCGTGAGTGGTCGATCTAGTGCCGATGGTAATAGCGTCCGCGTTAATCTGGGCGTAGAGCTTTCCGTCTTGAAACACCATGCCGCACACACCAGAGAGTCTCTCGAATTCCTGACACAAGGGAACGACGGTAATGAATTTAAGGAGAGGAACGGTGGACGCGTTGGCCCGAGAAGGCGCATTAACAGGGGCAAAAACCTGTAGGGAGGATTGAACCACGGTGCCAACGGATACACAGACGGCGGTAGAGCCTTCGATGCATAAAGTCCACCTATGTGAACATGACTGATCAGACACCAAGTAAGACGAATAGATGGGACGTTAGACGTACTTGGTGCGATCTTTCTCGGCCATACGATTTATAGCTTCTAACATACGAGGGTCCACGCGAGACAGGTTGACAATGACGCCCTTGCGTACAAAATTCGCAAAGCCCCACAGGACTCTGGGTGTGGATTAAATAAGAGTCAAGCATCGAACAATCTGTTGCTCACGAAATGACAAGCCCAGTGTGATTCGCGTATAGACTCAGCCGCTGGTTCCCAGGTCCTCTGGACGACGACCAGATGTGAAATTGAAAAGCACTAATTCATATGTCAGACGGATGTTAAGAATTGCGAAGATAAACACACCGGAGATTGGGCAAATGCAGCTTTTCGTACGCGTGTACAAGCATTTCATCTTGAAGAGCGACATTCATGACTTCACACTTGGCTGGAAGGTCTCTGTAAGTAAGTTATAGTTTCGATGAGTAAGGTTATCAGTGCACAGTAATTCAGATTAATTACTTTACGCGACGAAACCTGTCCTCTTCCAGAAAAACTGTCTGTTCCGGAGCCGATTTCTTGGCTTTCTTGGCGGGCGGTTTGGTGGGAGTGGACTGCGCTTTGACCGAATTAAAGGCGGCCATAGACGCTTCAGGAACAGCTATGGATTCTTGCTCAGGTGCAGGTTCGTCGAGAGAATCAACACTAGAGATAGATTTAAGTAATTAATAGACCGCGTAGAGTGGAGAAGAGGTGTTTAGACACGAAACTCACCGGCGACGTTTCTGAGGGATGGTACGAGACTTGGTTTTCGGAGCGCCCGACGAACTTCTAGGTAGTCAAGGGTAAACCGGTATGATCTAAGGCGAAAGTTAAGTTACGTACGCGTTTGGGGCAGCACCTGGGGGTTCGGAGCTGCGAGCAACACGTTGGCGTTCGCAGGTCAGATAAGGAATCAGTATACGCACATTTCGGCAGGTGGAGCGAGGGTTTGCACGCGACCTCCTCGGATGGGAGCCTTTCTGCAGAGCGTTCATGAGCAAGGGCCTGATAAGTTCGAGAACGACAATACCCTTTGTCGAGATTAGCAGTAGATCCCGGTCCGCTGAAAATTAAGTGAGCTAAACACCAGGTTAGAAGAAATAGACATACCTGCTGTCGTTAGAAGTTGGGAAGGGAACTCCCCCAGACACCCTAATGGCAGTCAATAGGTGTCGGTAAGAGGCAAGAAGACGTACTTAGGCTTCTCAGGAGTCTTCAACTTATCCATGAACTCGCGGAATTGCCTGTCATTGACGTAAGAGTCGGTACAGTCGACAACAAGGCCACTAACGTGTACTCAGCCATAGGAATCTCCAATTGTACCAACTCCTCAAGGCGGTGGCGCTCAACTGGCTTCGTATTTGCATAAACCAACTGGCGCTGAGTATCAACAGGGACATCCCCCAGTACCACGGAGCCGCTAGGTATGCCCTTCATAGAGTTACTGTGGGTTCTGGAAAGCAATTACTTTGGAGCATGACAGCGGTCTAACCACAAACCGGTCGTGCGCAAGGGGATTGAAAACTTGAGGAGGCTGAACGGACGATCCACTAGAAGTCGAAATTAGAGCTGGGAAAAATCGTGAAGCAAAGGAGGATACCTGGCTGTAGATGTAGAGGCGGAGGAAGCACCCCCAATCTTCTTAGCCTTCGCTCTGGTCGTCATCCCTGAAGCAGAAGGACTAGTTGCATATCAACAAACGAAACGGCAACGACAAGCACGAAAACTCACCTTTCAACGACATCGGATACCTGAGTGGGCGAGATAACCGTTGACGCGGGCCGCAAAGACTTGGGCGCGGGCGGGGGAGACGGCTCCCAAGGAATATAGTCCCTACGTGTCGCGGTCAGCACAAATCAGACGGTCACAAACATGAAACGTACCCAGACTCCTCCTCTTCCTGCTCGTCTTCTTCCTCCTCGTCATCGCAAATAAAGCTGCCCCCATACTGACTACGAACCTCCCCAGCTCCTGCGTCGTCGGATTCCTCCGCTTCGAGATCAAGAAACGCAGACAAGCTGCCAACGAAAGTGATGAAATGAGAGTGTTATATAGGCGTTCAAATGGCACATACGACGGTTTGCGAGGAGGACGACCACCTGTTGACATGCGGGCCGTCTTGCGACGCGGCGTCGACGATGATTCCGGGGCGGGAGACAGAGGCATGAGACGTTTGTTTGTGGATGAAAGTCCACGGGCCACCATGAATCTTATAAGTCCACACCTCAATGAACCAGATCGACGGAACAGGAGAATGAGCGAAATGTCGCACCTCATCGACCCGTAAAAATGTAAAACTTTCTTCCTAACTGTCCGGGTTCTTGTGACACAAGGAACAGATCGAGCAGGTGCCAAGTAGAATCAAGTGAACTATCGACCTGGCTTTGATTGAGAAGGCTCGTCTTCAACTAATGCGAGCATGACGGTTAAAGACAAGCAGTATATGTACATCACGGGTATACACATCAGATGGACACATACTATCGCTCGGTGAAACCGATAATCAGAGTAGATCCGAAATGCACTGTGAGAACTGGTGACATATTGTGATGTCACACTCACATCGCCTCTTCGCCACATCCTATATGTTAATTATCCGTAGACTGTCCCTTCTCCTGACCCTGGCCGAGACCACAACTGAATAGCGGCAGGTACAACGTGATATTAGAGACCGAGCATTCTCATGTGAATTCAAGGCAATTCCGACCGTACGCGGTCAGTTTTCGCTTAGTGAATTAAGTCGTCTAATGCGGAGCATCTCAGCTTTAAGCCTATGTCCACATCGTGTTTGGATCCTTTACCGCATATCTGGAATCGCTAGTAATGCTCTCCAGTCAGTACCCGTCTGCCGAAGCAGGTAAGTCAACCACCGCTTATCGTCAGAGACATCGATTGACTCCAAATGACGGCCAGCTTTGTCGGTTGAGCATTGGGCGCAAATCTTAAGAAGAGATGAAGCCCCTTTGATTGCTCAAGGGCTAGCGCAGCCTGCTTGCGATATCGACGTACGTTCTCTCCCTGCAGCATCTTCCTTTCAACATAATCTTTCAATTCCAGCTCGACAAGGTCACCATCAAGCTGATGGACGGCGGCCGCTACGCCAAAGCGATGGTAACGAAAGTCGACGGCAGCCGACAAGAGGCCTTGGGAACTATGGTCGGGGTGATCAGGAGGAAGGACTTGCCTCCGGTGAACAGGCATCAGTGAGTCGCCAACGATCCTCGTGCCTATCGCGAAACTAATTCCTACTCTCTCTCTTATTTAGGTTGACTGCAGCTAAAGTCCCCTTCGCTCGCCAACACGTCAGCGTCGTCGGCCTCAACACTCTCACGTACCAGCGCGCACTTGACAACATCTACAACATATGTTACGCCATGCATGTAGGCCTTCCCGACGCCAAAGTCATTCAACCCACTCTCGAGGATTCTGACAAACACGGCATCGCGCTCGACCTCAACTGTCGTTATTTTACCGTCGGACGCACTACCGCACCCGCTCTGCAAGTCGAGCTCGACGACAATCAAGATCCAGACGGAACCTTACGACAGTTCCTGACCGATTCCGTCTTCCATTGCATTGACAACAAGGTAACTTATATGCGGTACACCGACGACACAAGGTAAGCTCGATATTGTATTACGCATGAGCAGCAGCTGACACGGGTCGATGCAGCGTCGAAGAAAAGTCTCCGGCGTGCTTCCAAGTCGGCGACGTCGTCGAAGTGGGCTTCGCCTTCGTCGCTTGGCGCACTGGGAAGAAAAGCGAGGGACTCAAATACACCTGTACTCTAGCATTGAGGACGCTCGCGTTACTGGAAGACAAGTTTACACGGGTAAGTATCCCCTGCTGTCGCCTCTTGGGAGGATAACTGCTGATACCGTTCAGGAAATGTTTTTCAAACAATCTTTCGCGCCCAAGATATCTAAGCGCATTATAACGGACATAGATTCAGTCGCTATCGTTCTCAAAAGAGGTAGGAAGGAGGAAGAAATGGCGGACGATGAGCCTACTACCAAAAAGATGGCGAAACTGACGCTGAACGACACCTCTTCCTAGTTTACATTTTGAGCGTCCATCGTATCTACTTGTTTGCGATTTGAATCTACTGCTGTTTTGCTGGATTATATACGGTAGTAGGCCTTACATACGTAATTGTCATTTTGGCTCCTTGTTTCATTATTTTGGCATAGTACAAACGGGCGTTGCAGTGGGGATTAACGTCAGGCATTGTAAATACATGCTGGAGGACATTCAGCGGGACGCGAACACGCACTCGGCCAGAGTCTTCGGAATGACACGGGAAGATGAGACCCGCGGCTCGTCCCTGTTTCAAATAGTCAGTGCTCTCGTTACGCCTCGATTTATCCCTCTGCTTCATGCCCAAGATCAACGGTCAATTTGCTGGCGGAAGCAAGGGAGTGCCGACTGAGGTAGAGGAAGTTATAATGCGCTACACAGTAGACTCTGCCGAATCTTGGCTCCTCCGCGAAAAATCCCGGCACAACCTGATCAGGGTATGCCGTCGATGGAGGGTGACGATGCACCGGTGTCGTACGTGCTCAACTTCTGCCAGTCTTACATCAAAACTAATGAATTGAAGATCAAATTTGGAGAGAATTAGTTTTTCACATAGCAATGGGAAGGGCGCACATCGAGTTTCTATGCGGGCGTATCCCGCTGGGTGTTACTGGCTTGCATCTGACGTTCGACACGGAAAACGACTATCTCCCGGACTCTTCTTTCGCTCAAGCAACCCGCTCGAGCGGAAGCATTGATCGGTGGATCGATAATGTCGTACCATTGTGTATTGGGCTGGTATCTCGCGCGAACACAGTTGTGGTACGGAGTGTAACACACGCATACGTTTCGACCATCCTCTTTCGCATCTCAGTAGCAGACTCCGCCCGGCTCGCAACGGTCGATTGTTACGCTCGACGTCCGTCGCTTAGCAGCCATCGCTTAACCCTTCCACCGATATCTACCGACTGCTCACTCCTCGAGCTCAGGCTAAACGGCATAGCTCCAGTCTGGACTGTGGACACGGTGTATATGACTCTCACGCACCTATCCCTTCGTAATATTTTCGCCCCTGTCGATATGGTCGTTTTGAGGGCCCTCATTACATCGTCTCCAGCACTCATTAATCTGGAACTCGTTCTAGTCAACATCGTTTGGGACCTGTCGAGCGACTGCCCATCCATTTCGGCTCCTGCAGTAACGCATTTGACGTTCGGCCTTCTATTTCACCTTCCCGCAAAACTGGTGTTGCCTGCTCTCCAATCGCTTAGCATCGAGTCGAGCCTGGCTGGATGGACTGAGACTCTAGATGCCTGCAGCTCGTATCTAGAGACGATAGATGCTTTCGCTTTGGAATGTCGGACGCTCGACTTGACTGCTTTGACTATGATGGGCCGTCTGCGGAGGGCAAAATACATCGATCTCTCTGACTGCAGCCCAGGATTTGTGGACTTCGTGGGGGAAAACTTAGCCCGCAGCCAACCCAAGAGTAGCGTGACAGAGTGGGTCGTTCCATTTGGAACTCCGTTGGCGGTAATTCGGCGCTTCTTGCGGTTCTCCGAGTCGCCCGAGGTCGTTGTGTATGAGAGGTCGAAAGAGCAGCACGAAATGGAATATAGGTTAACACCAGCTTCGGAAAGCTTTTAGTGTAAACGATCATCGGCTGAATAGGCCACAGTATAACACTATTTAGTTGTAACAACAAACATTGACAACACGAGCTACTCAATTAAAAGAATTTGAAGCCCTAAATTGCAGAAGACCGACGCGTGAGCGGAGCGAGCATACAATCTCGGCATCTTTTTTCAAGGCGGGACATTCAGGGGCGCATCAACTCTTGTTCTCTACCGCATCTTCAATGCAGGCTTTTCCTCCCGAACTCACGAGCAAGATCATGGTGCAAGCCGTGCGAGATATACCTGAGCGAGAGAAAGCTTCGAAGGCGAAGGGTCGGATGGCGAGAGTTAACAAAAGATGGAGGGAAATTCTATACGATACGCGTACGTTCCTTTTGTTTTTTTTCACGTAGAACGTACTTATCAGCTCGAGTCAGCGGAACTGTGGGACGTGGTATTCGTGCATTTTCGCATGGACACAGCACATATCAAGCTCGTCTGCGAATTAGCGAGTAAAACTTCTGCGCCCGCCCCTGAATTACACATCTCGTCAGAGACGGAGTACGAACCAGATGCGGACCCTCTGGAAGGATGCGAGTCTATGGGGGCACTGGCAACGTGGGTTATGGCGGTTGCAGGACTTCTAGCGCCAGCTGTTGCTAAATCGCACGCCATCCGAGTCGACGCAGCTACTCCGCACGGAATTTTTCTTCTTTTAGGCGGTATGGGCGTACAACACGCGGCGGAACTCCAGCGTTTGAAGTGCTATGCCACCAACTCTCACGCAGACAACTTCAATTACCTACAGTTCGTTCTCTCCCGTCGCCTGCAGCACTTGACGTTCTCCAGACTCCATCCATTCGGTCTGGTTCCTATCGGCCAGTCACCAAACCTTTTGCGCGGGGTCACGTACCTCCGCACGGTGCATATATCGCATCTGGTGTGGGATCAAATGAAGGCGATTCTCACTAGCTGTGAAGCTCTTGAAGAGCTCGACGTGGCCGACATCGACTGCAGAGGAGATCCCGGAACGGCTGTTATACACATGCCTCGTCTGCGTACGTTGGTCATCGACATTTCTGATCCCGGATGTCTCCAACTTGCAGCAATTATCCTTACACCTGGCATCGTGACACTGGTTGTGAGAGGTGTTTCAGATTCGCCATGGGCGCGATTCATTCTAGTCTTCGGTGACGCTATACGAAGCGTCAAAAACTGCTGTATCTGCACATGGGTTTATACCGAGTCTATCAAGGCGCTAATAGGTGCGATTATATCGATAGATTTTACCGCGAAAATATTAATTGAATCTTTCAGGGGAACTGCACGCTGCCCAAGCGATAGACTTACGCGCTGGAGGCTCCCGGTTTCTCGATGATCTAACGCTAACGCACGGGATCGGACGCCCCCCGCTTACACAAATAAAGCGGTGGATTGTTTCTGCCCACATAACGGTACCTCAAGCCAAGGTGTTGTTTAATTGGCCGGAAGCTTCGGTTGAGAGTATTTATTCGGAAACGAGAGCTGACGAGGAGTACCGGTTTATGCGGTGGGAACAAGCAGATCAAGGGTACGATGTTCGGCTCGTCCAACTGGATGCCGAGCCCTATTTCGAATGACCGGTTGCCATTAGTTGACACAATATGTAACTGGTTGCATTATCCCACAAGCCTAACTCACAATAGTCGGAGTCATGAATTGTGCGACGGCCTACAAAAGGACCATGGTCCGCGTTACTCAACGGTCTACCGCCGAACAATGCCGACCAGCAGCCGAAAAATCACAGGTGAGCGGCATTCATGTTTTATCAAGCCATTGACATCCCAGACACGGCATCGAATAGCCGACATTACAGCAGGAATTCGGCATATTAAATTTCGACGCATAGTTGATAGCGGATCATGTCTTGTTTTCTAAAACAAAGTAAGCGAACTAAGTCAGGAGCCTGTAATTACCAGACATTAGAGTTAAGTCCTCTCGCTTATATTCTCATGCAGTCGATTCCAAACGAAATAGCGGGCGAAATAATCGATCACACTATGCGGGAAGTTACCAGGAGAGAGGAATCAGCGAAGGCTAGAGCATCGCTGGCGAGAGTCAATAAGACTTGGAACACTGTGGTGTACAGTACAGGTGCGCGTCTAATTGGAATGGGAATCGGCCGTTAATCTCTCTGTTGAAAGGACATCTATGGGATCAAGTGTTTGTGCATTGGTGCATGGATATGGCTTACATAAAATCCATATGCGAGCGGGCGAGATCCACCGAGCGCGCGTCCCACATTCACATTTCGACAGAAACAGAGCCAGAACCTGACGCGGACGACCTCAAAGGATGCTACGATGTTCGCACCATAGAGGCATGGTCCCAAGCGGTGGCTTATCACTTGACGCCAATCATGTACAAGACGGAATCTATCACAATTTATACCTACAACCCGCGGATGATTTTAACTATTCTGCAGGATCATCATGCGGAGGTGGCACAGAGATTGAAGAACATCACTTGTTACACGACATTCCCGAGCACGGACGCGACCGATTACCTCGCTCCGGTTCAAACAGAACTCCTGGAACTCGTTTCCGTATCTGGGGTCAGCCCCATCAGACTAGCGCACCTGCAACACGTCAAAACTCTTCGAATATACTCTCTGGGTATTCAGTTGACCTGGGACGAAATTAAGACGACACTTCGCAGCTGCGTCGTGTTGGAAGAGCTGGAAGTGGCGGACGTCGCGTTCGAAGTGGAGTCGAATACAGGCTCGGTGGAAATTCCAACACTTCGCATTTTGAAGGTTGACATCACGGAGATGGGGGGAATGGAGATACTCGAGCTAATCTCGACACCGGGATTGGTTGAATTCTGTGTTCAAGGCGATTTTGACGCCCCATGGGACAGAGTCGTTCTTCATATGCGCCCAATTTTGAGGTCGATCAAACGATGCAGTATTGGGACAGGTGCGTATTGTGCTTAAATTGACATCAGTGCACGTCTAACTAGTGCGCAGGAATATATACTGACGAGCTCAAAGATTTCATGTCGGAATTACATTCAGTGGAAGTTCTCGACATTCGTAGAGGCGGATCTCAATTTACCGAAAACATGACGCGTTCATTCGCACCAGGTCATCCGACAATGAAGAGTTTGAAGCGGTGGATCGTCGCACGCGGTCTCTCTCAAGAGCAGGCGTTACGCTTGCGTGCATGGCCGGGGGCTAACGTCGAGGTGATTTACGAGGGGAGGCAAGACGAAGACGAGGAGTCGTTTGTTCAATGGGACTTCGACTGCGAGCGTCTCGGAGGAGCATGAGGGCGGGCGGCAGCGCATGATGCTTACTTCGCCCTTCCTACCAAAGGCATTGCCTCTGTAAATCATTCTTTTACGACTATATTTACTCTCAAAGCATGACGCTCGAGTTCGTTGCGGTAATCCGTACATCCCTAACTGAAGTGGTACTTGATACAACGAGCAGGAGTTATGCCGAGACGGATCATTCAAGCATCAGATTTATCAACAAAGTCGTGGGAGAAAAACGCGTTTTCTCTACAATCTAGAGTGACCACACTGATGCGATCAAAATCTCAAAAACCTCATCCTGAAGATCGAAAAGAACGATAATCGCAGTAGGCCCGCGCAAGCGCGGCAAAGCCCACTATCCGTGCTACTGCCTTTGCGTGTGCTCCCCCGTATAAGAAGAACTACAAATGTCAAACCAACCACGATCAAAAAAAAAAAAAAACACGCTTTCTCACGGCCGGGCCGATGGGCCGTTACCGAACCGCCATCTCTCTGCTCGACGCGGTCACGTGATCAACGTGACATCAAAGCTTGTGACATAACGTGACATCACATCTTCTCCCCATTTGCTCAGTCCAAGCGCATTCTCGCGTCAACGCGTTCCGCTCGTCTCAAAACCTTCTCTATCGCTCACAATCCGGAAGCCGAGATGCCGACCGCATGCGCTTAAGAGATCCGAATTTCCCGGGAATTCGGCTTCTCGCTCTCAAACCCCAACTACCACCATGGCCCGTACCCGCGTCCCGTACCACCCGAAGCTGGTTCCGTGGCCTGCATCGCAAACTAAGAAGTTCATGCGTAAATTGTGAGTGTGGTTTTTTATTTTTGCTACACATACGACGATTATGTAGCGCTCGGATGACGCCCCTACAACGCCTCAAGTTCCTGGCGAGGCTCAACCCCTACAAGGACTACAAGGGGTACATCTACGCATTGAGGCAAGACTACTTCGACGCCGTTACGGGCCAATGGAGGTCGATCGTCAAATACGGGCTGACGAATAATTTCGCTCGACGGCGGAGGGAGTATAAGAAGTGTGGGACGATAGAATGGCTCTATCATTGGAGAACGGACTGCGTTAAGCTCACCGGTGAGTCTCTCTCTTCCTTCCGGACGACGTTTACTTGTTGCCAGAGGCGACGATACACGCCCGGCTGCGACATCAAGGCGTAAATGTCAAGGCGTTCCCGTGCGCGTGCACGCACCACCACCGGGAGTTTTTCTGGGAGGACTGCATTGGGACACAGGCGGACATCCGAAAGGTAGTAGAAGACGTGCTACGGGACACAGCACAGCCGATTATTAGGTGAGTGAACGCCGTTTATCAACCAAAGTCTTGTTTCTGACCTACCCGCAGAGTAAATCTGTAGTGAACATCCGCTGTGAGCGTGGATAATTGATCTTTCGCGTTGAACAGGACGTCATTGTGTGAGCGCGATCCGGGTTTGTGTCCCACCGATAAAGTCTGACTCTGTTACCATAGCGGGCAACAGACATCGAGAATTTGGCACAAGCACGCGCGCAATAAATACCGCGACTGTAAGGAACACTTTTTATTGTCGTCGCATTCTTTTAAACTCACAAACGAACTCAGATGTGCAATGCAACGGCCTTACACTTCTAGGTGTCGCCGATATCACGACACTTTCATCGCAATCTCAGCAAGTAAGTTTGATTGATCGTGAAGACAAACACATTCCATGGTAAGCGTCTAATGCATTTGGAAATATTGCACAGTTCGCTAATTCAACGCCATACGCATCATAAAACCCTCCGGGTTTTCCTCTTTCGGAGTCTTTCTTTCTGTGTTTCCTCGGAGAACTGCGTCTAGAGAGGGAGAGAGAGAGTGAGAGCGCTAATCACGCAAGAGGTAAGCCCTCTGGGCATGCAGCATAATTAGTTACTTGAACATACGTGTCGTATATACCAAATCGAATAAATTGTTTGATCCCATCATTAATGTGACATGTCCTCCTGAGGCGTCAGTCACAGCAACCAAATTCACCACTTCAAGTCGTGCTAAATTCCAGCATCCGCAATCAAAACAAATCGTGTGATCTCATCCTTGATGTGACACCTCGTCGCCCGACGCCAGTCACAGCAACAAAGTTCACCACTTCAAGTCGCGCCAAGTTCTAACGACATTCCTCCGGACCCCGTATGAATCAATAGGACTGCAAGTCTTGTTTGCGCGCCCCATACATTCCAAGGCGGCAACAAAGCGGACGGATATTCGTTAAACATCAGGCATACAGCCAAGCAGGTCTCATTTTATTTTATTTTATTTTGTCTGTTAAACGAGTATTTCATTCTCCGTCTTTAGTTGACACTAGAGATCACAAGAGAACCTTCGAGGTCCAGAAGCCCAGCTTTCTCGAAGCACATACAATTCGAGCCAGCCTCAATTCAACTGCTGCGCATTGGTCTAGTCTTTAAATAAATTTATTTTCCGTCCCATCTCCTTATCGGACTGAAGCTGGCTTTCGGGACGGGTTTTCAGGGACAAGAGCATCAACCGAGGGGTGTGCACGCCTCGGCTCTGTGAAAAGAAGTACTGCTTGCACGGTTTAAGTTTGATGTCGAGAAGCAGTGACGAATTCTATATTATATGAAAAGAAGCGCTGACATCTGTATTCCGTTCAATCTCCTCTTTCGAGCTCAATCTTAGCTTGCAGGCAGGGTTCTATTCCAAATCCAGTCTTCCGCGGTAAATTTTATAAAGGAGAGGTCCGTTCTCGCAAGCCAGGTTACAACTACCCCACCATGAAAGTGAAAGTCGAAGCACTCCTGGCAACACCCTCCCCGACCGAGTCTGAATGCAGCGAGGACGAGATCGATGAATTGACGGACGAGGTGCGAGCTCTTTTACAGAGAGAAATCTCGGACTCATTTTTTTATCTCCTAGCCCCAAGGAGAGCGACCCGTACGCCGCACCTGTACCATCCACCACTCGTAACCAGTACCTCCCCGATGCTCATTCTCACCACTAGATAAATGCGGGCTATGCTCGCAACAAGGGCACAGCAGAAAACTCTGCCCCAGCAGGGCCGGACCCAGCGGGCTCACGTTTCAGCGGCAACCCGACCCGTACACTAGGCGCCATTTACCGAGGTCCACCCGTAAGCTCTTCACTTCATAACATTATGTGCATAAGCGAAGTTCACTATGTACCAGAACGGTGCAAACTGTGCCGCAAACAAGGACACAATCGCGGAACCTGTCCCACAGTGGAGCACACGCCCAAGACTATTACATCCAGAGCCCCTTGTCGCTGTAGCCTGTGTGGCGCGGTAGGCCACAAGCGTAATTATTGCCCGGGGACGAAATGATGGCGCGGGAACTTTTTACGCAGTCTGCTGAATACAAAATGTACCATTAGAACTTACAGAAATCCGATTTCGGAGCGCACCTGAAAGCAGAGAAACTGAGTCACTCAGTCTGAGTGCAATGTACATTGTACATCACCGGAAGCTACAACCAAACACGACCAAAGGGGTGGGCCTCAGTCCACCACCACCACTTAATGTGCAAGTGGTCGGGAAGCAAAACTGTCGAGGCTTGCATCCTAAGTCTTTCAGATGTAGATAGGTAACGCTAGCAAGTAAACTAATAAAGAGCTGACTTGTTGACGGATCATGTCACGTGCTTTGGTGACGTGACTCCCATCTCTTCTCAGCACCGTTTCACCAGCCTCGCACCAGCATCTCATCATCGTCGATGCGGACCAAGATCCAGATGGTCATGTCATCTAGCTCTCAAGCGCCACTAGGTCAGTCCGCCCACGCTGTGTCGCAGTCCGCGACTCATCTGATCAGTCCGAGATCTTGACCATAGCGACAATTCGTCGTTACAAGAGCTGCGTCTAGCACAGAGACGCAGCACCCTGCGCGCCGCCCTTTTAGACTTACGGATTGCCGAACTGGAGTACGAGTCGCACGAAAAAAAACACGTTGCCTTCGAAAAAAGCTCCGTTGCCCTTGGCAAAGAGATAGACGCCGAGTCGCAGGAAAAGAACCGCGTTGCCCTCGAAGAAAGCGGTGTTGCCCTTCGCAAGGAGATAAACGCCGCCCGCCAGAAGGTGGAGCAGGCGCAGTTGGGGCGGACGCTGCCGGTGGAGTTGGTGCTCATGATCTTGTGGCTGGCTATAGTTGAACGAGGGAGGGTAGGACCTGACCCGAAGGAACTTGTCAAATTGACACAGATATGTCGGTATTGGAACCTCTTGGTGCGCAAAACAGGGAGACTGTGGAATGAAGTGGAATACACTCTATCCAAGGCGAACACACCTTTGTATTGGCCGCAGAGGATCACACCCATACTGCTGCGTGGCGCGAACGCGGGGCTCCACATCACCATCCATTGCGACTTATTCGACGACATGACCTGCTCCGGTTTCAGCTCGTTCTGGGACAATCTAGCTCGATATACTCGCTCCTTGACTATCGGATTAGCTGTATGGGAGGATCTCGTGCCGCACGAGTTGTACTTCCCGCAGCTGGAACAGCTGCGCGTGGAGCGCACGAGAGGCATATTCGTAGAGTGGGGCCAGACCGACAGCTTGAGCTACCTGTTCGGTGGAAACTTCCCCCAGCTCTCCAATTGCGACTTAGTGGTTTGTGACTGGGAAGGCGAAGACACGCGGACGGAGGACGTTTTCACGGCCACCAACTTGACGAATTTCTCTCTCGCGCCTTATATGAGGACGGGATGGTTCGCACCGTGGCTGCAACACCTTAAATTGCCAAACCTTGAGACGCTTGCCCTCAGCAAGGGGACATCTTTCGACGCCAGTGATATCAAAGCATTCCTAGCCCGCTCACAGCCCCCCCTTTACAAGCTGACGACGTACGATTGGATGGAGCACTCGGTGTTGCTCCAGCTCGCTTCCATCCGCACTCTCGTTATCACGCAAAGCTGCAGTCAAGAACTCGGTATGGAGAGCCTCCTCGATGCTGGAGTCCTGCCGAGCCTCAGCGAACTGGACGTTTCTCAAAGCTACCCGATCGAATGGAACGTAATATGGGAAGTGGTGAGTAGACGCAGACAGACGCTCAAAGCGGTAACAATCCGTGCTCGCGCGGGACGTCCGACATGAGGTATCAAGTACTGCACTTCCTGTAATGTAACAGTGCAAAATGGAATCACGATATTGTGCTCGCAATTGGCGCAGCCACACGCGTCCCATTCAACAACAGTGGCGCCCCGGTAGCAGCAACGAAAACGGACGGAAACACTTGATTATTTTCTTAGCAAGGAAAAGAAAAACAGGAGTGGTAAGCTGGATGTAAACGAATCGAGATAAACCGACCTCCGATCGTCGGAATCCTCTTTAGCGATACATTGTTTAGTAAACATAACATACACAAGGAAAACAAGAAGCAGAAGGTAATCTAATGATCGAGTTCAATCATAGCGCCCGAAGAAACTGCGAGCCGTTTAAGTCCTTTTCGCAGCGCTTTCGAAATCATTACACCGCCTACGCCCCATCTGTCGTCAACCCAGTCCCAACCAGCTGCTGCTTCCCACGGACTGAGAGCGGTGTGTGCTCTCATCAAAGACTGTCCCCCGTTCTCCGTGAAGGAGACGGCCTTCAACCCAGTCTCAAAACGTCGCGCCAACGCGTGCAACAGTCCAGCCGTTATCTCGCTTTCCTCCACACTCTCCTCTGCTAGTTCGTCCCAATATCGTCCCTGCTGTATACCCAATACTCGCAACATCGGAGTCAAGGACAGATCTGCCATACCGCGAACAAAATCGAGGTTTAGCAGGTCTCGGTTGGCAGCGGGAACGAATAGCGACTGCAAAGCAGGGAGGGCGCGCATGTGTTGTACGATCGTGGCTCCGGTATACGCAATCTGAAGTGCCAAAGAAAGGACGCTCAAATCGGGGCACCGGACCAAAAAGGCTTCCAGATCGTGATGAAAACGCGACGCCGCTTGGTCCTCTTGCGGCGAACGAGCATTTCGTCCTCGCAGACTCAACACGCGGAGGTGTGGCGCCTCGAGTCCCGCGAAGTGGCCGTCATTTGGGACGTTCTGCCAAGATACCACCAAGTTCAATTCTTCCAAACAAGGGAGAGTCACTCTAAGAGATGCAGAAGGCAACCAGACCCCACTGAGGCAGAGAACTCGGAGGTTTGTCATGCGGGACAAGTGTGTGGCTGGCAAAACTCCGTGTAAACGTGCGGTATTCAACTCGGCGTAGCTTTCGAGCTGGGCCCAGGGCAAATCAAACCACGTTTCGGGCGTCAGTGTCCACATCAGAGTGAGGGACTTTAACCTGAACTCGGCTGGACACGCCCACGAAAGGCGACATTGGTCGGCGATCAGCGACTCAGCCCACTGAGGCAGAACTTCGCGGCAAGGATAATCACCTGTCCAAAAAGTCCCGCCTTCTATTGTGAGGGCGTCTATGTTCGGTATTGGATTCTGAATTCGAAACACGCTACGGGCAAGGCTGGCGTTGTCGGTCATAGAATAGAAATCGCTGATCCTTAAAGCGAGATGGATGTGTTTCGTCGGCGATACAAGCCTATGCAGCACGGATCGTTTCTGCGGCGATACAAGCCTGTGCAGCACGGATGTCAGAGAGCTGTCCACGCCATCCATGCTGAAAGACAAGTCCAAGGACCCAGACTGCAGCGCGTATCCGGATTGAATCGCACGAGCGCGCCTCTGGGTCGCGGTAGCACCTCGAAAGTCTATGGGATTCCAGAGCTCGCCAGCTGCTTCGCCGGTTATTATATCCCTCCAGAGCCGACAGACGGACATGGGCACGTAGAGTGCAGACTCTGGCGACCACGGGGAATATCGATCTCCGTAAGCCATCGTGAAAATCGTTTTCCATATTTCTGCAGGGACAGAGCTGATACTCCGCTGCTCGTACAGTGTCGAGTCAATGATGAAGTCCACGAAGATACTGGTAACCGTTGCGTGCGCGCACGCCTTCTGTGAAGATCGAAGTGTGCGGTGAAGCTCTCGCTGACGACGCCCGGCGTCCGACATCCACGGCACCAAAGCGTCAAAGAAGAAGCCTTTGGAGCGCGAGTCGCTAGTCATGCTGAGCAATAAAGGGGTTCCGCGGGATCTGTGCGTTGGCTGAACTACGGTGGCGACTCGAGAGACAATCCCTGGAGGATTACTCTTCTCAGGGAACAACGACGAATTAACCATCGATCTATACGCCGAGTCAAGTCAGTATGGCACGCCGAGCGCTCAACGCAGAAGAAAAAAAGGCTTCCCTTGCACGCTCCCACAGGATACAACACTCGTCGTAGGAGAGGCCGTAGTCCCTTGAATGAAGTAAGTATGTATTCCGAATTCTATGGGGTCACAGCAGCGCACTCGGAGATCGTAGAAACACTGCTCAATGTTGCATCCCAGGGGCCCGACGAGCCCCAACCACCGCCCCATCCTCCATCCCCCCATTGCCCAGATCCGTTCATGGTCGTCCGTGCTTGTAAACGCGTAGAAAGGTCCATAACTGACATGCTGTGTTTTTTTTTTTTTTTAAGAAAAAAAGCGTTACGTGCCTCTTATAGGTATGGTCACATCGTCCAAGTCAAACAAACTCATCATAATAAATAATATGCGCAGTAGAACGCAGCGTGCTTATATGAGTCGGTTCAAATAGGCGTCGAGTCATATATATATAGACAATCCGTCTCTTTCTTCTGTCTCTCGTTCTCTCTCTATGTGACCCAGCCTTCTGGGTTGTCGGACACGGAGAAATATTGAAGCCACGCGGTGAATGTCTGTAAAAGAAAGAAATAATGAGGGGATTGAGAGCGCGGAAACACTCAGGAAGACTGACATGTTGTGCATTAGGCAGACCGTCATGCCTCTGCAAGCTGATCGCCGCTCTTAGTTGCCGGCCTAATGCAAAGGCCCAATCTCCGCCGTTCCAGAGTCGCATCTCCCCTTCGGTGAGAACGATCTAAAGGTCAGAGAGTTAGCGTGTTACTGTATCGTACTGTTGGCGACCAACGTTGATGGAGGGGAAACCGTTGATTCTAGGCCCCAGCAACGAACAGGAGTCGGGTACCTGTTGAAAACGGTCAGTCGCGCCAGAGAAGTATGTCTGAGAACCGTAACGCAACACTGCACTCGGTATGCAAATCACACGCCATGACTTGCTGTAGTACACCAACCTGCCTTGAAAAGAAAACACGGTCCTCCTGCTGAGCAAAGTCGGAACATGCCACAGTCATAACATAACAATTGCGCGCGTCCTAGAATAAGTGCCGCTGTCAGAGCCAGAGGAAAGGATAGAACCGAATCTTGATTCTCAGAAACTGCTTACCTCTCCTTTCCCGTTAATATATCGAAAACCAAATTCCGCGCGGATCTGATGAATCTGTCCTTCCACCCAGCCTATATACACGGCTGGCAACGGCTTTCTCACTCTAGCCAAGGTGCTTGACGCGTTGCGGATGCTATGCGCCGCATTCTTACAGGAAAAGCAGTGAATGTGCCCCCCCTGTACTTCCATGGTCTTATCCCGCGTCATGCCAAGGTCTACAGGGTAGACCTCGTCCGCCAGAACGCGATTTTGCTCGACATCTTCCAAGAAAGAATAGATGCTCAGGCGTGACATTATGGCAGAACAGAACATTGCAGCACTGTTTATATTCGCGGACTACGAATAACGTACATGAGACATCACATCGGCCCAGATGCTATATTCCTATGTTGAGGTAAGCGCCCGCAGACATGTGCGCAGAAAGCAAAGCGCACTCGTTTCAGTTCTCCGCAGCGAGTCAATGACTCGTCTCGAGTCAGATAGACTAACAATATGACGCAATCTCCCACTCGGACTCTCGAATGTTCGCTCTCGTCACAGACGATGACCTGCACGCAAAGTAAGAGAGAAAATCGAAGGTGGTCAAGGGCTCTAACCTTAGCTACGTGATCCGCTACGTCGACCCAACTGACGATCGTTTTGACAAACTGAGTATTACTGAGTGGTCCGTGTTAACAGTATTCAAGCAGACTCTCACTGGTAACATGTTCTCGTCATGAATCAGCTGTTTCAGAGCCGCTAGTTGCTTCGAGAAATGTCCAGAGGAGGGTGTGAACTCGACCAGATGTAGAACGGTACATATTTTTGCCTGTTTCTAAACATAACGAAGACAATAAATAAGTGGTCGGAGGAAAAAACAGAACAAGAACTCGCCGATTCCAGAAGCGGGTGTGCGACGAGTTGCTGTTCTGCTCTGAGTACCCGTCCTGCAATCAAAGGTCGATACCACGACCAAACACTGTGCCCTCGCTTCCCCTCGAGGGAGTGGATCGATTCCATCCTCCGAAAATCGACATATAAGAAGCGCTGCGCGTTTTCTCCCAGAGAGGAATGGCGGATGGCCCCATAGTCCAAGTCACACACGTCGTCGTCGAGAGTTCTTGCTCGTAGCATGCCTGCTATGCGTGTAACCTGACGCAGCGTTTCTTCATCTTTTTCCATTGTCGTGGTAGCTGACAACTCCAGTTACGGCACAGCTTCAGATCTGCGTTGCATCAAAACGACCGCTGATCGCGGTAAAGTCAATGACTCTCGTAAATAAATGATTCGACTTAATTAACAATGTACTTTAGAGGCGCGCGACCACAGCCTCACAGTCTCCCGATTTCGGCAGCAGAGATCGGTCGCCACCATCGGATCCACGCAGAGAACTCCTGGGGCTGGTTGAGCACGAAAAAAAAAACCTTATGGTCGGCGAAACCGACCTTGAAACGTGCCCCATCTGCATCCAAGCGCTCATCCTTACACAGTGACACCGTTAACTCCAAGTCGGTTCCGGGCACCAAATTCATTCGCATGGCCAAGTCTCGAGGCGTACCCATAATCTGCGAAAGTATTTCAGGACAGAGTCTCGAGAAATAAGATAAAAAGTAAAAAAAAAAGGAAAAAGGAGACGAAAGCCGAATGAAAGGGAAGCCAAGTCGACGCACCATGACGTCGATAAGCGGGGAGCCGTTAGCAGTCTTCTTCAACCAACTAGTGGTCACCTCTCCTGGCTACAAAAACGCGGGTTACCGAAGCCAGTCGATAGAACTCGTATATCTTACCGTCTCCTTCAAGTCTTCGTCGATGATTGTCTGTAACTTGGCCGCTTGCAAATGAAATAACTTGACAGTATCTTCGTCGGCCCCGCTAGGACATCTAGTGGTGATGCGAGTGCACCGACGCCCGCTACGCTTTTGGATCATCAGATAATGGGACAAGAGGCGACAGAAACGACGGCACCTCTTTCCCAAGCGGATTATCCTTGTATACCACGTTGACCTCGTGCACCTCTACTATGAGCAAGGATCGGTACTTCGCGTAATCCCTGCGAGAGCGCTCTACGAATACAGGAGCACCAGCAGTGGGAGCTTGAGGAATCAAGGACTTGTAGGTGTAACGCGAACAGCAACCGGCGATGTCGATGAGGCTGGTATCCCGCGTGGAGGCGTAATGCTGATTCAAGACGTCGGTACCGAGCAGTGGGTGGGTCAAGCTGCGCTCGGCGTGCAAAAGCCTGCCAGCTATGGAGGTATCCGACATGAAGACCACGGTTAGTCAAAGGCTACCACACTTTATATAGGTACACGGACAGGAAAAGCTCGGGCTAAGTAAATCGATCATTGATCTCGGTGATTGTGTAACTGAGATCTCAAGATCGTCCCAATTCGGAGTCGTGTAACTGCCTGTAATCCCTGAGCCACAATACAAATTTCTGTGAACGATTCGTCAGGTCGCGATGGGTACGAGTTTCCCTGGACACGGACCTTATGCAGTATCCCGTCAGCATGCAAATATTCGTCCTTGGAAAGATTGAGCGTAATCTCCACGTCTCTACCTACAGGTAATTCTGCACACAAGCGGTCAGGCGGCACGCCGACGACAACCTCGAAGACCACCAATTTCAGTCCACGGGAAGGACCGACAAAAGCAGGACAGACCTCGATTAACATCGCCCCATCTTTTCCCTGCTTTGTCCAATTTCGATCCACTACCCCTGGCTATAGACCGATAAGCACATCGAGAAAAGGGCCGGGGAAAGAATCAGAGTCAGACACTCACTTTATCCTGGGCATCGGCGGCGACGACTTCGTTCAAGGTCTGAATCTGGCGGTCATAAAATTCGCCCGTCGTCAGATCTACGCCCGGAGGACAGCCCAACGTGAGCCGAGAACTCTCTCGAGGACATCCCTTGCAGGCAGGATATAAACATATCGCCAAACGAAGGATGGAAACCCACCTCCATGCCCAACGGGTTCAGCAGGAACTCGTACTCGCATTCGAGGACTCTGGCGATTATGCTCGTGCGGTACTTGGCCAACCTCACGCGGAAAGCGGCCCCGAGAGTGGCGCCCAGGTCGCGACCCTCCCACTTGTAGCTATATCGATGCATGTATCCCTCAACGTCCAACATTCCCTTATCGCGAGTGAGGAAAAAATGTTCACGGGCGACGTCCGTGGCGAGAACCGGTCGCATTTCGTTCCGAGGTCCCAATAGTCGAGTGCTGGCAAAAGTCGTCATAGGTGAAACGAACTACCTGCGAGCAACCGTGGGTAGACTTCCGTATTGGCGGGATGTCGCGGGTGCTGCGATTGGAGCGCCACACACATTTCCACTTTCCGCTCCAATACGCCGATCGCTCTAGAGCGATAACATCGCGCTAACAAAAGTTTCAGATACCATCTGAATCAGTCACAGGGCACACCTACCCGAGTCACAATCTTTCGCACCAGACCTGCGGAAAATTGCGGAGTCGGCAAACAAAGAAGGAGAGACCTGACATTGCGACCTGGCGGCGCGTGGCTGTCACGCGGAGGTGAGAAACGCAATTCGAGTCGGTAATACATCAGGTGTAATACACGCTACTCTGAGTCAGAATAAAACACGCTACTCAGAGTCAGAATCGTCCACTCCATCGGCACTCCAGCTCTCGGTCCAAGGATAAATCTGAACTGGCTCGTCTGGAACGTCGTGAAGTTGTATGAGCGCGCCAACTAGCTTTCGAAAGACGAGATGTTCTGTTATAAGAGTCAGCGTATGGCATGCCTGTAAAATACGCAAATTACGAAAAGTCCTCGTGTGCTCCAATTTGACTCCGCCCACAGTTCCAGTGGAGCACATGCCCACAGGACCCAACGACCAAGTGAAAACCTGAGCCGGCGACGGCGCAAAGTCCGGTATGCTGATCGGTGGGAGACTGAAGCGTAAACAGCCGTCGTCAGCCGTGGTGCGGGGGGTAGCGGGACAGTCTATGTGCTTGCCACATTCGTGCGGCACATTGTATTCGAAAATAAAAGTGACGCCGCGGCGCATATACTTGTGCAGAATGTTCCAAGCCTCGATCTGGCTATCGAGGTCATCTGCGTTGACGGGCAAGGAGCGAGGAGTAACCAGAGCCAAGCCGTTCCTAGCACGATGGACTTCGTAGTGAGCAAACGCATCCCAGCCGAGCGCACCCCGGGTCGGAGCGGAATGGAAATTAAGTATGATCTCCTGTGGCGACTCGGAATAGGCCTCCACGATATTGAGCACGCAACCGCGGGGGCTGGTGAGTGTGGTTACCCGCCGCACGCCACGCACGTTCTGGTAACCTTCATCGCCGCCCGTCTCTACAACGTACTCGACATCCACCTGATTTTGGAAATATTTAACGATGTCGTCTGTCCTGTCATTTCCGCAGAAAAAGTCGAGATCGTTAGGTCGAAAATGTCGGTGAACCAAAGCCGCAATGAAGGAGCCCGAAATCAAAGCGCCTGTTGCCGCCTGCATGAGCTTCACGTCTCCGTAACGCAATTCGAACTGCGAGAGAAGATGTGCTGTCATATACTCCAGAAGATCAGACCGCAAACGGACGTCTTCTGGCTTCAAATCGCGCGCGGCAGACTGTATAAGTCGCCTGAACAGGGCAACAAAGCTCTGGTGGTCGTGCTGCCGATTAGTATTGAGGCCTGCCCCGCACATGAACGCTCAGCGCTCAATATGGGAGATAAAGAGGACCCACTGTGCGCTGCGACCTTTGCCTCTAGCTCTGGAACTGTAGCGACGTGTTAACAAGAGGACAGAACTGCCACGCAAACGTACGTTTCTCATCCAAGACCTCGTCGACCGTTATAGCCATGAATTTAGCAACGTTCATCGCGCCCATACGACTGCGTAAAGCGGTTGTGAACAACTGATATGCGTTCATCTCGTGCAGATAACGTTCCGCCAAGTCACACCACAATACACGCTTAATCGTATCCTGTCTAGCGAGAACATCGACTAGGCGGCGAGCGTAAGTGAGAGCTCTCGCAAAGGACAGTTATCCAGATACTGACAGGAAAGAGGGGGGCGCACAATATAGGGCATGGACGCGAAGAGAGTAACGCACTGACTCGGACTCGGAGGTATATTTATATTTATTGTGAACATTGATGATCGTCCGATCAGCGTTTCAGACTGTGCTCGACGCAGAGGCTTCTGTCGCCCGACTCTGCACACAGCCCGATATTAGTCTCTGCTCGCCGAAAGGCGAAAAGCCGAAGACTGGCTCTCCATCGAATCCAGGAACACAGAGATCTTCTAACCGTTTACGTCATCAGAGCACGCGCGTCTTCCATACAGAGGACCACAGATGCGGACAGGAGATCACATCTCGATCTTGACTGAGCGCCAAAATTGAGAACAACGCCGCAACAGTCGTGGTGGTAAAAAGAGAGAAGGCAGTGGTTACGTAAATGCCATTCCATTGATTATGCAGTCATCACTCCGGCAGATACGGCAAACACGACCTCGTGATAGGACAGACTCGGTAAAACTACAGCGAACGGCACAAAAATTGACGCGGGCAGGGTACGTCGGTGAAGCACTCGAGCATACGGTCCGAAACGATTAGTAGTTGTCGGGGCGCCTGATAATAACACCTACATTACATGCAAATTAGCTCCGCAACTCGCATAAGCCAAGCGGGAATAGAATGCTCACTCATTCCAGCCACAGCAGGGGACGGGAAAACAGCTTGGATTGACGAGAACGTAGCGAGTTGAAACAGGCGTATCCTCATACCATCCGCATTCTCGAGCCCCACACTCATAGTGACTCCGGGGGGGTTGCCCTCGGTCTTGACGCCCCGCAATTTGAACTTGCCCACGTTCATGAGGTACGACCTGACCCTGCTTTCCACTCCATACCCGCAAAAGAAATCGAGACATCGAGGCCGAAGACGACAATCCAGCAAAGCTTCAACGAACTCGCCGCACAGGACGGTCCCGGTCGTGGAGTGAAGGAGTACTAGGTCTCCGAAATAAAGTCCAAAAGGCTCGAGGAGTCGGCTGACGCTGTACTGGAGGAGCAAAGGAAGAATAACGTCGTCCTCTAAAGTGCGATCTTTCTCCCCTTTGTTGAGCAAACTGCAGATGAATTCCGCCATCAAAACGCGGTTGTGGACGGGACCGTTAAAGGTACGCTTTCCTGGAAAACTATAAACATTTCGTCCACTGTAGTAGCCAACACGTACGATATTTGTCGAGAGCGTCTCTAACGACCAACTTAGCTGCTGATAATAGAACAGTGAGCAAAGCGATAGAGTCTGCAAAGCAGAACAAAAGGCACCTCTGCGAATGATGGGTTCGTCGACATGTACGCCCACAAAATTATGCACATTGCTGGCCGCCAACCCGGTACTACGCAAGGCAGCGTCGAACATCTGCATACAGTTGATGCGCGCCAACGCTTCGTCGACAGGGGCGCAGAAGCCGACGCTTTCAAGATACAGGAAAAGGCTCAGAGCCGCCTTTGGACTAACAGCCGAATTGACGTCCGCGACCAGTTGAATATCAGCAGCTGTACACTCTAATCAGCACCACAATAATCGGCAAGGTCTATTAAGAGGCAACATACGTTCGTGGACAGCTGCCCCAAGTTGATGGCCAGTGGTCAGAAATATCAGAGGAGAGGGCAATGCATAAGAACTGACGAGCAATAAAGACGAGTGGTTCCACAAAGCGAGGCTGGCTGCTCATAGTTCGATGTCTCAGGAAGGTATATCGTCGCAGTAGAGGTAGAAAATATTTATGGGAGCTGATCGCAGATCCGATCTATCTGCTACGCTTGACACAGGCCGAATATCACAAGAGAAAATACGGAATATGTGCGAATACTGCTGCGCCCGGAAGCTCGACCGCGTCTCAATTGACCGCATGCTCTCCTTTAGTACAAGACCCGAAACGCTCATGATTCTAATGGAGATCTCGACTAATTCGCTTACAGCACGACCCTAGTTACGCAGTCAGAAGTCGGCATCCAAAACTCTATCAGATGCTGTCAATTGGCGTTCGGTTCGTAAGTGAGAGGAGTGGACTCACACGTTCCCTCGGTTCTCGCGTCCGAGCATGTGAGCTTTGCTGTATTCCGACACCCGCTTTTCAAAGAAATTGGTCTTCCCCTCCAAAGAGATCAATTCCATGAAGTCAAACGGATTTTCGCTATTGAACACTTTCGCCACGCCGAAACTATCCAGAAGCCTGTCTGCCACATATTGCACGTATTGAATCATAGAATCCGGATTGATGCCAAGGAGTCGGAAGGGCAACGCTTCTACATGTGTATTGTTAGTGAAAGTCGACGGAGAAAAAGTCGATTCAAGGTACCGTGGACGAAATCGGTCTCTACAGACACTGCTTCCCGAACGATAGCCTCTACACTTGCGGAGGCTGGTTTCGTCTGCAACAACGAAAATAACAGACACGCGAAATCGGTGTGCATGCCCTCGTCCCGACTAATAAGCTCGTTCGAAAAAGTGAGCCCTGGCATCAACCCTCTCTTTTGAGCCAAAAGATAGACGCGAAAGAAGCCGAAAAAAATATGCCCTCCACGGCGGCGAACGCTACAAGGCGTTCTGCAAAGGGCCGTTCTTCGTCCATCCATTTGATCATCCAGCTGGCTTTCTGACGCACGCACGGGACTGTTTCGATCGACCGAAACAGACGGTCTTTCTGCTCGGGGTCGTCGATATAGGCGTCGATTAGCAGCGAGTACGTCTCCGAGTGGATATTCTCTATCATAATCTGGAATCCGTAGAAACAGCGTGCTTCTGGGATTTGCACCTCATCGGCGAAACGCTGAACCAGATTCTCGTTCACTACACCGTCCGCCGTCGCGAAAAAACGCCAGAACAGTGGTGATGAAGTGCCGCTCATTGTCGGACAGGCTCGACTTCCAATGAACAAGATCGTGCGCCAGATCTAACTCTTCCGCGGTCCAAAAACAGGCAACAGCTTTCTTATACATCATCCATATCTACGACCAGACGCATGAGTGCACATTAACGGCGGGGAACACAAACAAGAAGACATACCTGGGGATAAGTGATGGGAAATAACGAGAAGCGACCGGGATTCGGTGCCAATATGGGATCTACTAGCGAATGAGCACAGCACAATAGAAGACGGACACATAATACCTTCAATAACCATGAGCTACAGTGGTGTACGGTCGAAGAGACAACGAGCTCTTAACTTCTCGTGAGCCGTATTTAAAATCCAAAACAATACCCGCAGTTATGATGACTCGGGAGAGGCAATGTGACTCATTGCGCAAGTTCATGTTCCGCAGGCCAAAGAGTAGTATGATCGCCAAAAATACAGTTTCAAAGCAGATCATCCCAGTTGTTGGATGGTGGCTCGTTGGAAACTAAAGACTGAGCCCGCAGTCACGATCACGTGACTGGTGATACATCATTGATGTGACATGGCTTCGCGAGCCGGCTGTAACAGTGACACCCATTGCCCTCACGGACGTTCAATAAGTGGAGGTCATGGCATAAATCAAGCACGCAATTATGCAGCACCACAAGTTAAGATATTTCAAGGACGACACGCGAGTCCGAAAAAAAAAGTCGTAGACAGAGTAGCATCGGGGTAAGAACAAGGAAACCAAAAACCAAACCCCCCCCCCCCCGCTCGATAAATGTAACTGCCGACATCAACGTGTCAAGCGCCTCAGAACAAGACCCGTTCCGTTTACTGAGAGTAAAAAGGAGTCAGAGGGCAAAATAATAAGCTGTCGACACTCGCCATTATGTGGAAGGCAGCACGACGCCGAATTCGCTACAAACACCGAGTTAGCGTTGACTCAGCAAGAACAAGGAACAACAACAAAACGCACAGGCATGAACGGATAGTAATGAGTTGCATAATTCTTGCATTCGCTGTTATAGCAAGTGTCACCGAGTCGCCATTTCATCTTCGAAGACATGATAACGGGGTCGAGGACAGCTGAGTCGGATCCAACGCGCAGGACCAGCGAATCACGATCACGCGAGAAGTGTCTCCAAAGAATAGGACAAGCGGCTCCACACCCGGTAAGCCAGCTGCTGTTGTCTATAGATTTGCGAATTCCTCGACGCTCTAGATCCTGACTCGCCTGGATTGGCGGATAATACCAACTATCGATGGCACTCCCGTCAAAAGCCTTTCTCGGGTAATACATGACCAAAAAGTCTCTGGTAAGGAACTGGATATTAGCAGTATGGGGCGAGACGACAATGGCTTCAGCGATGCTAGGTCCTTGAGTCTGAGTGAGGATTATATGGCGCCCCTAACAGAAGAAAAGGTCGACACAGACCAGAAAAACACAGAACGAAATGTACTCACGGGAACAAGCTCAAACCGATACCTGGACGCGATATGCACCTGCAGACACGCATCGACTTCTAGCTCTCGGAACCCCATATCG